>JAPTHA010000009.1:8583278-8607838 GCA_029814585.1 Gymnapogon annona
TAGATAGATAGATAGATAGATAGATAGATAGATAGATAGATAGATAGATAGATAGATAGATAGATAGATAGATGCTGACCTTTATAGTGTCTCCTCATGGCAGTTCTTTTTTTTTTTTAAACCTAATACTGTATTTTTGCTGCAGGTGTGACTCGTCAGTGAACCACGTCCACGTTGGTAAAAAGCTAAAGTTCCTTTTTCTAACTGCATTCGTCCCATTCATTCCTTTCAGTTCCTCTGAGTAAAACGTCTTTTTTTTTTAGACACCACAGGTTCAGGGTTAGACACAGCTCAGCCATCTCTGAATAAAACAGAACAGGTGAGTCTGCGTTAGACATTATCTCACACGATTGTACCAACAAAGTGATGAAAGAAAACAAAAGACATAATATTAAAAGTCGTGACGATGGGACTAAGCAAATATCCGCATCATTAAAGGGTGTCTCGTTCTTCTTTAAGGATGTGGTCTATTCTTCAGTCAAGACTAAATCATCCAGAGCTGAAACTGCCTCGTCCACTGACAAACGCTCAAAGACCGAAGACATCACATACTCCGAAGTCAGGTTTTTACGGCAGCAACAGTAAAGACGAGGAGATGTACGCTGGGGAACTGTCATAAGGACAAAGAAATCTGCTGTAGAGCTGCAAAGTGTTATCATTTTCTTAACATTTAGTCAGATTCTCTTCACGTGTTGACAGTGAGCGTCTGGATGAGGGGCTTCACTCTGACATCCTCCGACACTGTGTTCTGTCAACAACCTATTCCCAGCGTGTCACCCAATAACCAGTCACACCATGACAGTGTGGATGGAGGAATCGAGGTTGCTCATTGTGATATCTGTAACTGTAACATGACCTTATTCTACTGTATTAATGCAACCATCAGTACATCCTTCTGCAGGTCATGTGACTATAGCCCAGGTTATGGCAACTTTAAAGGAGCCGTAGGTAGTTTGGTGGTACTGTCATCACATTGTAAATACTATCCCCTAACTCCTGGGCTAGAGGCTGCCAGATCCTGGAAGAGTGTCTATTACGAGAAGATGCCACAATATGGTAAAATAACTGTTTCCGTGTCCTTTGGTTTTTACTTCCATCACTCAGTTTAGGAATGTCAAGACTGAATGACACCCATTTGCGGTGAAATTAAGCTGGTATTAAGCTGGTATTAAGCAGAATGACAATGACCCCGGGCTGAAGAACACACACCCAACACCCTCCCATCGCTGGCTCATAGAAATATCCTTAAATGTGACCTAAATTCCATATACGTTAGTAAACCGTACAACAGAAGTATATAAAGCGAAGGGCGAGGGTGTGGTTATTGTACCACAGAAGAACAACTACACACACTGCATTCGCCATTCGCTGTCATTGGCCATTCAGTTTGAGGAGTCCCATAGGTGTTGACCCTTCTGCGTCAATTATCCACCTGATTCCACAGGCAACCAAACTATGAGTAAAGACTGAAGGAGGACACATTTTACCCATGGAATGTCTCTATTACATTTAATATTGCCTGCTGTTCTAATTGCTTTATAATGCATAATTCCTAATGTTAGCAATGAGTTGCCATTGTTGTTTCTCAAACAATATATGATCTGGTGTATTTATTGACCCGCCTACATGTTTACATACTATGAATGAACACGTATAACGCTATCCAACTGTAGAGAATATTTAAGATGTCTTTGTCTACAATAATAGCCAAACTTAGCCTCCGTCTCACCTGTCCAGGAGAAAATTGGCAACTTCGGTGATCTTCAAACTCTTCTCCTCCTTCACCCATCTCCATTTTCAAAAAGCATCTCCTATACATACAATGGATTTGTGAGCTGTACCTTGGCCTTTTCGATTTGCTGATGTCAGACATGTAAGTTAAAAGTGTTTGTAGCAGGAGCTCAGCCGGAACTGGCACCCTGGAGGTCGTGATGCTATTGACTTGGTGATTGCGTGGAGCATCAGGCCAAAACGCAAAATGACGACATGCACAATCCTTGTGGGATTCTACTTAGCTTTTCAAATGCAAATATTCTGTCTGGACTACTACTGTCAGTGATGTCAATATTTGAAATTAATATGATTTTTGTATGTCTGGTGATATACAGTACAAGCCAAAAGTCTAGACACACCTTCCCATTCAATGGGTTTTCTTTATTTTCATGACTATTTCCATTGTAGATTCTCACTGAAGGAATCAAAATAATAAATCTATAATAATAATAAAATAATATGAATTTGAACAGTTGTCCAATAGGGTTGTGGGCTGTGTATTAACCTGACTAGTACGCAACACAACTGATGGTCCCACCCCATTGATAAAGACAGAAATCCCACTAATTAACTAAATAATTAGTGAAAACCATTTCAGGTGACTACCTCTTGAAGCCCATCCGGAGAATGCACACAGAGTGCATTCTCAAAGGGTGGCCATTTGGAAGAAACTAGAATATAAAACATGTTTTCAGTAAATTCACCTTTTTTTGTTAATTACATAACTCCACATGTGTTCATTCATAATTTTGATGAACACAGTGAGAATCTACAATGTAAATAGTCATGAAAATAAAGAAAACGCATTGAAAGAGAAGGTGTGTCCAAACTTTTGGCCTGTAATGTGTATCAGGGCCATTTTTTCATTAAATGCTCATATACAACTCCTTTCAGTACATGCACAGGATAAAAACAGCAGAACAAAAGTAGAAGTGTACAAAGACAGAAATGACAGCTTCCACTGCATTCTTTTTTTTTCATGTTTTTGTTTGTGTCGCCAATTTGTTTGGGTCAAATTTTGGTGTTTTGCTGCTTTTTCACACCATCTGCAGAACGCTTCCAAAAAAAAGAAACCCGTGGCAGAGAAATATTTATATTCAAAAGTAAAATTAGCTGCACATGACCTCAGATCTCTCAGTGATTGAACACCTGTCACACCTACCAATGTGTGTGTGTGCACACAAAGCTCAGGTGAAATCAGTTGTTTCACAAAAGCAAGAAGTGAGAACGAGAGAAAGAGGAAGAGAGAATGGAGAAGGAAGATGATAAAGACAAAGGCTATTTGAGGTTTCTAATTTTTTCTGACTGTATATGGGGCGGATGTTGGACAATCAAACTTTTCCGATCAATGCCTTAAGACCTTTCATCTGGTTTGTTGCCACCGTGTTAAAAGCCCCTGCTTCGGTGCAAACATGCCCCTCTACAAGCCTTAAAAATGTTTTTCTTCCTATTTCTGTGTTCGGTGAAATGTGATTAGGTTTATTTCACTGGAACAGCGTTTCTATAGATGTGTCTGCATGAGAAACATTCACAAAGTATCCAAAGCACTGAAGACAGTAGTGTTCTGGGTAAAGTACAAGAATGCGCTACTGTCTCTTTGAGAATCGTTCAGATGTGGATCATTGTGGTACCGGATTGAAGAAAAAAAAAAAAGCTGGTTAGGTTTTGATCGAAGAGCTTTCACTGTGTTATGTTTTATTCAGTGTGTGTGCGTGGAGTTCTGACAGATTCTACAACTGTAAGCAGCCAGTGAAAAAACAAGAAGATGTCATGCGCTTTATGACTGTTTCCTGTTTAGGACTGTTTATGTTTACCTGTGTGAAGTAGCTTTAAATTAAAATCCATTCTTCGTCTTTGTTAGGAATTCCAGTGGTATATTCATAACGTCCTTCAAAGCGTCTTTTCTACTTTGAGTGCCTAAGCCAGGGGGGAAATTCCAGTACTCGAGGGCTGGTGTCCTGCATGTTTTATATTTCTTGTACTGTTATCTTAACTTTTATTAATTAGTGTGTAATCATATATTAATGTGTTTATTCCTTGTACATATTTAACAAATGAAGCCCTTTGAGCTACAAGTCTTGTATGAAAGGTGCTATACAAATAAAGTTTTTATTAGTATTATTCTTATAATAATTATTATTAATGTTATTATTGTGATGCCGCCTCAAAATTTCGTTGAATCTGCACATTCTCTGGATTCAACGCAGAGGTTCGGTTTCTTCATGATCTATTGACAAAGATCCTCCTCTGACATTCTCACCGCGTACAAAGGTATTGCGCTGAAACATCCGTCATGAAGAAAGGTGACAGCATATGGTTTTCAGAGCTGTTTTTCCTGCCAACATTTCCTGTCACAGCGGGTGTGAGATTGACGATGTAATCAGTCCTTTGGCTCCGTGAATGTTTCCTGTGTATTTCTTTTGTTGTCACATTATATATTTTATACCAAATGCATTGTTTAACTAACCCAATTGCAAATTTATCCGTTCATAGCAGTCTTCAGGGGCCATATTCAGGTAAGTCTGATCACAAATGGGCCAGATAGGTAAAATAATAATACTACTATATAAATAATGTCAACTGCAAATGTTCCTCTATGTTTTACAGTTGAAAAGGAAAAAAAAATATGATGTTTCCATTTGCAAAACATCCTTTAAAACAATATGACATAACATATACTGAAATTTTAACAATATAATGCTTGAGTATCATTTACACAAGTGGATTGCAACTTGCAGATCACAGGGAGGATCATTGGTGCCTCCCTCCCCTCTTGGACATTTTCCACACCCGCCTCACCCGCAGAGCATCCAGTATTGTGGACGACCCAAGCCACCAGCCACCATCACACAGCCTTTTCAGCCTCCTGCCCTCAGGGAAAAGGTACCAAAGTCTCCGGGCCCACTCTACCAGGCTGTCCAACAGCTTTATCCACCAGGGGGATCAACTCTTACCTGAGTTTAGCCTGAACTCTCACCTGAACTCTTACCCTACCCTTCGCCCACTCCCCCTCCCCATAATTAACTCAGGTCTCCAGGGCATCCTGAATAAGGCAGCTGTTACTGTTTTACTATTTTTACTGTTTACTGCCCACTTATTTTATTGCACATATCAATGCACCTTCTACTGCACTTTTTTACTGCTGACTCACTGGACCTATAGATAGGTATTTATTTTACGACTGCACCTTCTTTATTGTTTTAGATAGTTTTTTTATGTGTATTTGTACACTTTTACACTGCACGGCCAGAGGTGGATTGACAATACAATTGATTGATTAATTGATCTGTACTGAAAGATTTATTCGTATAATTTTTGCATTTCAAAAATTCATCCCATGGACAGAGTGGAGCCTTTGGCAAAGGCCACATTTGACCCCGAGGTTGTATGTTTGACCCCCATCAAGAGTTCATACTATAAACTCTTAGCTGACATCTCATGTGTTGCTCGCGGCTACATTTGCTCTTCTACTGTGACGACCCTTTGCTGATATTATTACTAGAAGTTAACAGGATATGATTACAGCAGGAAATAGGCAAAGATAAGACAAACACTATGAGAGGACATTTAAAAAGCACAAATCTGTGGCTAAAGGACTGTTTGTGTATTTTTTTATTCCAAAAGAAGACCATGTGTCTATAGGTTTGAACAACAGGGTGGTCTCTCCGAAGAAACATCATTGCACCTTTGTCCCCTCCCCCCCATCCTCCCCTTCACCCACAAGCACACTATAGAACCTCCTGCTCTTCAATAATATCAATTTAACCATAATATTCATCATCTGTTTTAATAATCCATTTAGCACTAGTATAGAAATATGAAAAAATACCAAAGAAAAAAAAAACAAAAGTCAACATTTTTTTTGTTTTTTTTGTGGAGTGACTGTTCTCGACACCCCCTCGGATTTGTTTTGTGACCCTCCCTTCTCACTCGAGTACCTTTTCAACTGATGTTTTGGGTTTTTAAAGTGTGATCTTTTCTGGTCTCTACATATAAATCGTGTGCAGCTAATGAACATTAATGGCTCCAGTGTGTTCAGGATGAACCGAAAATAACAATAGAAGCAGAGTCGAAAGACAAGTTGGAAAATAAACACGGCCAGTCTGATTACCACGTTCTGACAAGGAGGGGGTTGGGAAATGAAGAATCATGTGAGTGTATTTTTATCGGGTGCATGACGAATGTGTTAAGAGGTTCGACGTGTGTTTGCCTCGTCAGCATTCGGAACAAAGACAGACGTAAACACAGACACATCAAATCCTGCTGACCGCAGTCATTTAGCAAACAGCATAACATGCAAACAATGTTATCATTCATTATCTGGGGCACGACGGCATGAACACATCTATTTCACTGCAAATGGCAGGATTTTTGCATCCAACTTCACCCCAGCCTTAAACCTCGACTCTAGCTATTGTTGCCCCCAAAATAGGAGACGACAATGGCTGCTTTTGGAGGGATTTGTAAAGGATTGTAATTTTTTTGCGTGATAACACAGCTCACATAAGGACTGAATATGTATGAGTGATAGGTTGATAAGGGATAAAGAGGTCACTGCAGCGCAAGGGCAACTCCTGCCGTTTGGGGAAAATGGGAACAGATGAATGTTAACGGAACTCGGTTGAGGTGATAAGAAGGATAGATCTACAGAGAGGACTTAAAAAAATGTCTTATTAATAAGCCTCTTTGTTAAGATGGGAGCATAAGAGGCTGAGAAATTCCACATTAATACAGTATCACCTTCTTGTTCTTCTAGAAATGATCAAACCCTACTTGACGTTTGGCTGTTTTGTTGGGTTTTGTTGTGAATTTTGCATAGTTTTTCTTTTTTTTTTTCTAAAATCTGTGTCTTTGTTTCTCTTAGTTTTATATCTGTATGTGTGGACAGAACTGCAAGTGAATATCAGCCTTCGTTGAGTTTATGGATAAAATAAAATCTGCCCAGAAACTCAAACCAACAACAACTGATTTAACACTGACTAGTTTATCGTGCGGAGAAAACAGCTGAGCTCTTAGGTGATTTAACCACATAGACCACCACATTTCTGTACCACCTGTAAGTGCACTACCTATAACTACAGTTGTATGGTGAGCTCCTTCCTGTTTCAGTAAACAGTGAATTTATTTATGGGTATTTCTTTAAAAGACCATTTGAACCGGTTACTGACATTAAAAGTACATCACGCCACAGTAAAAACATCACCTTAGTGATGTTCTTAGACATTTGACATAAACCTCCATTCACGCACAGACCCCAAACAAGGATTGAATGGAGCACTGACCTCCACGTGGATTAAAAGCGACTCATCTGTTCACTACAGTCCACGGTCAAAGATAGAAACTGGTGGGACTTAGTACATTCACTGTTTTCCCTTCACTGTAAGTCAGAAAAGTGGGTGGGTGGAGGGGCAGGGTTAAAGGATAAGGTTGGGGAAATTGTCAACAAATCTCAGAAAAGGGTGACTGATGTCTGACATCTATCTACTGCAGGCGCTGCTGCTTGTTTTGGTCACACTGATGACATACATCTATACTGAATCATTGGATAATTCGGGAGGTGACGGCCTGAACAAACAAACAAATCCATCAGTGCAATCCTCGAAGCACTGTAGTCGAGTTTATAAGGCCGTAACACTAACAACACAATTAGGACCAGATTTAAGAGTCGGTGTGAAAAAAAACAAACATGAAATTCGTTTTTCGCTCTCTTTATCAGCATATCTTCCTACATTCGTCGCCCCTCCCTAACGAGTCCCGAGCACCAAGGGGAGTAATTAGACGATCAAAAGCTTGAGACGGTATTGACAAGGCTGTGTTGAGTCTATCACTCTGGCACGAGGATCTGCCGCCGACGGCCAAGTCTGTCTGTTAAACAGGAAAAGGAAGAAGCTGCGGCCATAGCTTGTTGGCGCTAGAGCCGGACCCTCACACCGTGCCCAGAATCAGCAGAACGGGACCCATCAAAGGGAAGTGGTTCATCTGAAGGATTTCTCACTCGCACTCAACCGTCCTTTTTCCAAACTTTGCCATATTGTGTCTCCTCTCTCTCTATGTATTTGACTAGTGCGCTGTGTCTCTGGCTCTCCCTGGCGCCGCCTCTATCTCCTCTATTCCGTGTGAACAGAGGTGAAAAAGAAGTCAAACATTGGCAAGCGTTACCAGGGACATTAGTTTCACATCTAAAAGCCTCCTGCTGTCTCTCTCTCTTTCTCACTCTCTCTCTCTCTCTCTCTCTCTCTCTCTCACCATCTCTTGCCTTTCTGCAGTTATCTGGTTATCTCGCGGCGGCACAAGGGTCCTCACTACCACGACTCAGGGACAGACGTATGGGAAGCACAAATTTTTACATCGCACGCTCACACACATTGTTAAAAGAAAGGACGAGCCAACGACATCATCTGCTACTGTTTTGCTTAATGCTGTCTCACAACTGTTTTATCACCAATGCCAAGTCCAAAAAAAAAAAAAAAAAGCAGCTCTGGGAAACAGGGAGGGACACAAAACTCTTTAACACAATTAGTCAAGTTTCTTAGTTTGTTATAATCCACCATATTTTCACAAATAGTCTGTATTTAAACTCTGTAATTCCCACTTAGAACAATGGTAACAAAACGATAAAGACAGCAAAAAATAAAAATAAAAACAACAGGAAATAATTCTCTGGAAGTCTTTTAGTTGCTGTTTGAAATCACATACACAGACAGTATGTCCTCCAAGGCGTCATTTTACTGGAGGGATCGTTACCTTCCAGGGAAAGTCTGTGGAAGAAAACCAGTGCCCCCGGAAACCTATGAATGAGCAGAGGGGGCCAGCGAAGAGGGGGAAGGAGGGTTGATGGAAGCCATCCTTGGGTCATTTCCTCTCAGATCTGTTCACACTGATCTGTTCCCCGGAGCAGATTACATGAGATTAACTGATGACCATCTCATGACACACAGGACCGGTCCCGTTGAGTTCAGTTTGACCAGTTTCATCTCTCTGTGTAAGGTTTATCGACGCCAAAATCTCCAAACCACGCAGCCCTCCTCCTATCTTCTCCTGTTCATCAACCTGCTGAAGCGAACATTATTTCTCTATGCAGCACAAATGTCCGTCAGTCATGTCTGTGTGCACCCCCCCAACCCCCTCTCTGCAGACCTCACCCACCGGCTGCGTCCGGTCTCAGTCCTGGTCTCCCAGTAGGTCTGTGGTGTTGCTGCTCTGTGGAGGAGGGACAGGTCGTGCAGTATGTGGCGGGGGGCTGTGGTGGAGCCGCCTCGGGCTGGGCCCCCCACCACCTTCACTGTCTGTATTGGATGAGGACGGGGGAGGTGGGGGGGGCAGCCTGGGCAGGGGTGCCGACGAGGGGGGTATTCTCGTGGAGGTGGATCCTATACTGCTGCCTGACCTCAGGTTCTGAATCCTCCTACACTCCTGGCAGATCCTCACGTGGGTGCAGCTGCGGGCGGGCAGCATCACAGGTGTGGGGGCCGGCGGAGGAGGGGTTGTGTTGGCTCCCAGAGGGTCATCTAGGATTCGCTGAGGCCCAGGGCCAAGCTCAGAAGGTCCCGTTCCCCCTGCACTGCCGCCTCCTCCGGCACCGCCTGTCAGCGGGCCGGCGCCACTGTACAGTTTACCATTACTGAGACGCATCTCCCGGACCAGACGGAGGGGTCGGGGGGCTCCGAGAGCGATGCGGGTGGGGTGACGCAGAGCGGCGGAACTGCTGAGGGGCCGGCGGCGGCGCAGACGGGAATTCTTCTTACAGGAGACGGCGTTTCGGAACTCTGTGATCATCTCCTGACAGACAGACACCTAGAGAAGAGGAGGAAGGAAGGAAGGAGGGAGGACAGGAGGAAATACGAAAGGGAAGGAAAGGAAAAGGGGGAGGGAAGAAGGCAAAGGGGAGGACGGGTGCCACAGACACAAAGTAGGCAAGCAGCAGAACAAGACAGAGGTAAGGCAGTACATAAATAGGAGAGAGCAGAAGGAAAACAAGAGTGGAAGGAAAGGCAAAAAAAAGAACAAGGCAGGAACAAGTCAGAGGAACAGACACAGTAAAGCATGGAAGAGGAACAGAATGGCAGGAGAAGCGGAGGGCACAGAGGTCAACAAATGGAGGGGTGGATGGAGAACAGGAATGGAGAGGTGATGGGGGAGGATGTGGAGATGGATAGAGATGGGAGAGTATCCCAGGAGCAGAGAGAGTTATTACAATCCATCCACACACAACACTGAAATGTTGTTTAGTTAATGGGCACTTCATTATGGCACTATGTACTATGAACGGACAGGCAGGCCTGCAGGTGCACGGCTACAAACACACACGCGGACATCACCTCAGCACACATCCAAACACACACAACCTGTAATCCTTTGAATCATTCCAACAACCATATTACTGTAAGTTCAACACAAGACGACAAAATGCATTAACAGGTGCAATACACGCAAACAACATTCTCATTGAAATCAAAAGAAAAATTTCATATGCTCACATAAACAAAAACAGTACTCATTATTGGAGAACAGACTCTGATGGCGAAATGACAGGAAGTGTGTGTGTGTACATGTGCGAATGTAAGAGAGAGAGAGAGAGAGAGAGACAGACAGACAGACAGATAGAGGGACACGCACAGTGAGATGGGTGAGAAGTAATCCAAGAATGGAAACGAAGAATACCGGCGTACATGTGAGGCATGTAAAAGAAGATACATCATGACATTTAATGCCAGGAAAAAGATCACACTACTTCTTTATGCAAGCAAATATTGGCATTTCTCAATATTGCTTATCCGTACCATCATGTTTAGCTCACAAACACTACACTTAACTGCCATACTGTTAAAATGACACACACTAAAAAGGGGCACGAAGACTTCAAAACGGGCACCACATGCAAAGTCAAATCCAAATCTCTGTCTCTCTCTCTTTTTTTTTTTTTTAAATAAATTGCAGTTCGGTGTCTCATACATTAGACATTCCTCTCATCTCACATGCACAGAAAACCACACAAAACCAATATGTTTACAATCAACACGATTACAAATGGAGGAAGATAAATCTATTCAGGCAGACACAAAACACACACATATGTATACGACAGCATAATCAAAAGGGTTGGCAGGACGCCATGGAAACCTACTGGGGTGTGTCTGTGGGGTCGGCGAGGGCAGGTATGGGGGCATACCTCATCAGTCTCCGCCGAGCGGCGCGTCGACCACACAAACTCCATAATGGCCACAAACACAGCGATGATGAGGCCACAGATCAGCACCACAAAGATGCCCCCTATGTTCTCCATGCCCAGACCTGAGGGGAAGAGGCGAATATTAAAACCCTCACACACACACACACACACACACACGCAAAGGCATCAGCTCTACACTTTGGAATCGATTTAACCACTCGTGAGAAGTGCGCAGTTCTTCAAAAACCTATAATGTCTCCTGTGGGTTTGTAGGAACGTTGTCAAGTCTGAGAAAATTGTAGAATCAACAGATGGATGTGAAGCCTAAGTGCATTTTGAAAGATATACACGTGTGACCCGGTCCAGGAGGGTTTAACAAATGAGTTAAACCCTCAACCCTATTCTATCACACTCCCGATAGGAGTGTGATAGAATACAAGTGTTTTTGCAGATTCTGAGATACGGAGGTCGGATGTTGGAAGGAATTGAAAACCCCGCAGTGGATTCTCCTCTTCCGAGTATAGAACAGCCTTGGTTTTGGACCTGTCCATGTTGTACCAGCTTATGGAATGCCTCATGACTTGTTTAGCTTTCCACCCCAGTGTCATGTAAGCACTCCTTAAGGAATGATGGGCCTATTTTAACCTTAGCTCTAAACCCATACCGTCCACCATACCACCAGAGAACAGGTGGTTTTACTCTTTCTTTTTATGGTCTAAGCTCCACCTAGTGTAATTCACAGGATGTACTCCTACTTCTGTAGTTGTCATTCTCCTTTCTATTATCTGCATCCATCTCTTATAAAGTCCCCCTCACAAGAAAATAACGTCTGAGCTGCTTCTACAACACAAAAGAAAAAAATTTATACTCTTGTTTGTCTTTTGTTTGATGGAGATAGCATTTTTTTAACACAAGCAAATATTGGAATTGAAACAAGTGCTCTCTGACACTAATGGAACTGTCGCTGCACGCTGCCTTCAATGTGGGTCAGATGTTTTTTAAAGAAATGTAAACAAACCATACAACCCTATGAAACAGAGTTCGGAGATTGTGTGAGACGAGATCTATCTCAAGAGAGACATTATAACATGGTAAACGCTGAAGAATTTCATGGTTCAATTAACGTTCATCTCCACAGTTATTGATCCGATGATGATATGATATTCATTCACATTTATTCAGCTGACGAACAAGATGTTTATTTTAACACTTGTGTGACTTTGTAATAAGCGAAAGCAACAGTTAAATTTAGATGTGAATGAAGTCTTCTCAGTGTCAAAGTAACTGTCATAACATTCTTTTTCATTCTTTTGTCATTACCAAATACTTCACTGAGAAATGTTATATTCACAAGATTGCCTGCAATTTTTCCCCCAAGATTGTTTATGTGCATTGGACATTAATAAAAGTAATAAAACCTTATAGCTGTATAGTTATGATTCCATCATTTGTTTCACTGTAGAGACAAAGAAGGGACCCATTCCCACCATAGACATAAACAGTTAACTCTAATATAATGAAAACATATATTTTATGATCATGTGATGCTCAACATACTGCTACACACCAATTCTAATATAAGATCCACCTGATCATTACAGGATGCATTTTCTTCCCTCATACTGTATTTTAAGGTTCATTTCAGGTTATTCCTTTTCGACCAAAAATCTTTTTCTTTTCTAACTCCCTCAAACTTCAGCACAATATTAAATCACCGATGTGCTCTTTCAATTGCATTTAAAATGTAAATGCTTCATGATGAAGTGACTGTTTGAATGCCAAGTCTCTCTGGCCTCTCGAGATACCGAGCACTGATGAAGCTCAACGATGATGAATAGACAGTTACTGAAACCATTTTTAAAACTGATTTTCATCTGACATGGCAGAGACACAAAAAAAACCCTAAAAAAAAACGGGAATTTTCACCGTCTCTCATTTCATGCAGGTATATTTAAATACAGGCATGTGCAAAACAACAGGTTCTGTCCAATAAAACTCCTATTAAGCACCACCTGAGACAAACAGGAAGCATTTGGGGAAGTTGATTGTGCTAAGTGCCCTTCACAAGGACATTAAGTTGGCATTAGCTATTAGCTGAGCTATACAAGTGCGAGGAGACTATTACTGGGAACATTAGCGGGAAACGGGGAGAGGAGACAGACAGCTGCGGACCACTGACCCTTGGCACGGTGGTCCTCCTCTTTGGGACATTGGCCTCCCTCCCACCACCTCCTCTTCAGGATCTCCAGCCTGTTATTCTCCTGCAGCTGGAGGATTGCCAATGTGATCTCATCTCTGAAAGGAGACCCTGATGGATGATAAAACAAAAAATATACGAGTAAGACTGAGTAGAAGAGAATAATAAAGACAAAGGGAAAGGAGGAAGCAAGACAAACAAGGACGAAATCGATGAAAAGAAGAAGAAAAAAAATACACAAAACTAAGACCGTACAGAGAAAAAAAGGAACCGAAGGGATGGGCAACAAATTGTCTCCTGCAGTCCCAGAGATAGCTACGAGTGGTGTCATTGTGAGAAGAAAGAGAGGATTAGTTCAAGATAAAGAGTGAGATTACAGACAGACAGAGGCAACGGCACATCTGTTCAGCAATACACATCATGGACAGCTCCTTTAGTCTGGCGTCGTCTTTTGTACACCAGACAAATATAAGACGGGCTTCATACTTACTGTCATACTATTAAGTCTTTTACATAATCAACAATGAACAGGTCCACTTTAAATACTGGCATTAGAGTTTTCAACTCAACTAGAGTTTTCTTTTTTTTTTTTTCAATATAAATGCAGACTGTGAAAACAAATCTTTGTAAAAAAGAGGACATCTCAAGAGCCCATTCACCTAGATGACCACCTCTTACCCTAGGGGAGGTGCTATAAATCACCGGCCACCGAGCAAAACCTTGTCAAAAATAGCCTGTTCCCCACTGCAATGCTGAGCCTCTGAGGGAATTACACTATTTGGAACCACACAATATGTATTTTTATATGTTCTTAGCTGTTTAAAAGCCTGGACCTGTTTGTGCTGTTACATTCAAGCGAACAAGCAGGAGTATTTTTAAACCTAAACGCCTCTTTTTTTCTTTTTTTTTTTCTTCTCAGCCTCAGCTTAATTTCGTTTCTTGATTCCAAAAGCACACTTCGTTTTCTCTTGCTTTCTTTATTCTTTCCACATATTTGGCCAATTAGACTTCATTTTCATCCCCTTTTCCTTTTCCTTCCTCCTCTAGTCTCACAGTGTCTTTATGTGTTAAGCAAAAAAAAAGGTACTTCAGACGAGGTGGATGTGTGTGGAAAAGCAATTAGCTGCATGTTCATTACATCCAGTTGAACTGCTAATCCATTAAATAAAAAAAAAACTCAAACAAAAAAACAAATCAAACACATGTTATGCGTTCTTTAGATCTAATTTCTCCCCAACCTACATATGTATGTGTTCAGCTTATGCACTCAAGGTATTTCCACCTGTCTTACTGCCACTTAATGAGATTTGGTTCATTTTTGGAGATGAGGATTAGAGATTTAGATGCAAGAGAAGCCTCCCTCAATGTAAATGCATCTTTGTTCAATCTGTGCCAGGATGTTTAGACACTGTGTCTCGTACAAGACCAGCCCAGTACATTTCATACCCACTATGTTCCTCAAAGAGGTTACTGGGGCTATAGGTGACCCACTTTAGTCAACTCAACTGTAAATAGCACTCAGACTAATGATTGTGTCCTTGACTATTTTAGGTTAGAGTCCACTTCCTTTGCACAACCTTGAGCTTTGAGATTATGGAAAAAGTCATTTTAAAGCAGCTTTTAGCCATCTGCATTATACAGGTGAATGCACTGCATTTTATCAACCGAATAAGTCTGCGTGACACCTCTAATCATAACAGGAAGAAACATCATATTTATATTCCCTGCAGCACAGTCTTAACGTTCACATTGAAAATTTTGTGTAACCTTGTGATCATTTTCTTCTGCTTCCGTGGCTGCCTGCGGTACAATTTTATGTCCTATAATTTAGATTAATTACCCTCTCCAGTGGTATTACTTTCCACTACTGTGATAATGAAAGGCCGTTGACCACTGTAACACCCCGCACTCATGTTATAACACAAATTTCCCCATTTTTACAACCCAGTGTTCCAGGGTGAAGTTAATGCTTTTAAAAACGTAAATGCAAACCTGAAAAAAAACCCATAAGAGATCAGTAATTTCAAAGCTTAAATAGCATCCCAAAACAGTTGTCTCGTCTGTGTTTTCCCCAGTCATCCAAGGCTCTCTGAATCGTTTCAGAAATAATTTAAGTGGGACTTGGAAACATGCATAATTTAATATGCACTTCCCTTAATTACTCCAACATCTTGTTTCTTTTTTCTTACGCCACAAGCTGTTGTACAACTCTACCAAAATACTGATGCTGTGTTAATGGGGCAAAATGGGAGCCTTTGTTACATCCCTTGTGGCCTCAATGAACAAAATTAAAATCTGTCAATATAGTTAAATCCGACAATAAATTGCAAGATAATATCTCTGTCCAATTAATGCTGTATTCAATTAATCAGACTTTCAGTTGATAAACTTAGATGCTATAATTTCACTCGGCTCGTTTAGAGAATTTGTTAACAAGTTCTTTAAATAAAGTACTCACAGACATGCTCAGATCATGGCTTCAAAGTGCCAAACTATCACTGTTACTATCTTCATAGTAATCTTAGACTATTCCAAATGGCACTAGTCTACAAATGTTTAGAACTTATCTGCTTTAGAGGTCAAACGTGCTAGATGTTATGTATTTTAATAAGAATACAGTAATTGGAAAACAAATGGCAAAAGCACAGGTTGGCTGATGTTTTCAAATGATATGATAAAGTGCAATAACACATATATTTATATAGCAGATTTAGAAACCTTCCACTAGATCGAACCCATAAAGTGAATGTATTATAATGCGCAGACAGTGTTTTGAAGTAGATCTGTAGCTCTGAGACAAATATTCCTTTGAAGTAAAAGCCAATTTTTTTCATTAATTCTTGAATTTCATATTTTAATTTAAGGCAGTATCTGTGAAACTTCAGCCAACCAGCATTTCTGACTTGATTCTTCTTTATCAGTGACTCACTCTTAGGGAAATGTAACTTTTTTTTCCAGAGACATTTTACTTGTAAGCCAGTTAAGCCAATCAAGAATGGAGTGCTCTCAGTATCAAATGTATGTGCTGTATCTCAATGTAAACAATGCGTATGCAGAGTCGAGTAGTGTTATTACCCAGGGGCATTCCAATGCCGTAGCCCTTGGTGTCCAAGAGGCCGCCGATCTGCGTCAGATTACAGTTGAGGCCACGGTGGTATTCGTTCATAGTGCTCTCCATCAGAAAGGCGTACTTGGAGTTGAGGACGCGTGCGATGCCCTCCTCTGTGCTTTTCACAAATACACTGGGCTGCTTGGAGTTCATGTAGTTCCACATCCGCTGGTAGGTCTGGTAACGCGAGTTCTGCAGAGCAAACAGGGACACAATGATATGAACGTGCGGCAAAACTGAATTATTAAACATCGACTACTTAATGTCTGTCTGTGTGACCTCTGTCGTTTTTACATCTGTCTTTGACACTCAAATCAGATATGGGTCGATTGAGAAGAAAGAGTGAGAGCACAGAGAAAGACAGATGAATCTTCAATAAACAGGGGAGGAGGCGCGTGTAGAACAGAAGCCGGTGTGAAAAATGACAAGGGGAGCAAAACGTCAATGGCAAATAGAGGAAAATAGCAGAGAGGCGAGGGGGGGTGGTGCGAGGTGAATCAAGGGAAAGAGATTATTTGCTTGTGGCGTAGCTGATGCATCATCTTTAATACAGATGGAGGTAAATCAGCACACAGGAGGTGGCTCAGCAGTTAGTGAAATATATCAGGACCTGAAACGGGATTAAGCATTCAGGTGTTCCATTACATGTTGCATCTGTGTGTGTTTTGTGTCAAAAACCTAAAGGCCTAGTCACTCTGCTATGTATCGGATTGTAATAATGTGGGTGTGTTTTCTATGTTTGTTTGGATTGGATTAGACATTGAGTGGTGTAATGTATTGTAGCGCTGGAATGGGTTTATGTGGACAAATACCAAGAGAATGTAAAAACAAACACACTGATGAACTGTAGCCACTTCCCATGCACACACACCAGTAAACACAAACCTGTTCTTTGATACCCTCACCTACCTGCACAGACACCCCGACATGCAAACACAACCGCAGACAAAAGGCATCAAAGACACAAGTGCGTCTACGACAAACACAGATGTCGATGCAGATGCCGGAAGCCCTTTCATAAGCAAACACAGGCAGTCAACCACTTAACACACACACACTCACACAAGCATCCACACAGAAGACAAGGAGGAGAAGGAGATGTGGAGGTACACACGAGGAGAGCCATTCATTCCATGTCGCAAAAAAACCCTAAAAAACTACACGTGCACGGAAATATGAAAAACTATGAGTCTACGAGCCACTCCATGGACGTGAAACTGCCACCACACATACAATTCAAAGGTATAATCCCATACAGAAAAACTGACAACACAGGCACGCAGTACCATAAAGAAGGTCATGGTGCTTCCTCCATGAATGGTGCCGTACTCGATGTTGGTCTGGTCAGCCAAGTCATCCGGAGACTCGATGGGAACCTCCATCCTCTGGACGGTCAGAAAGGCTGCCAAGTTGGCTGTGTAGGAGGAGATGATGATCAGAGTGAACGCCCACCTGTACGAGGGAGAGAGAGGGAGGGAGGTACGGAGGGAGGGATAGAGAGATGGAGGAAGGGGGGAGGGAGGTAGTGAGGGATGGAGGGAGGGATAGAGAGATCGAGGAAGGGGGGAGGGAGGTGGAGAGGTAGAGAGGGATGGAGGGAGGGAGAGATGGTAAGTGAGGAGCTCAGGTTTCCTGCGCCAACAGATTTACATCCATAACAATGTCGTTGAGACACAGTGTCGACCTTTAGAGCAAGATTAAAAACTTTCTTCTGGAAGAACATCATGTACCCACTACACTTTTTAATAACCCGTATCTTGCTCTACTCAGTGCAATTTGCTCTTCCTGTCTTCCTCTATCCTTTATCTCCTTAGCTCTTAGCCATTATTATTTCTTTCTCAGCACATGTCTTGGTGTCGCCATGGGAACATGACCATGCAAGTATTTCTGTGAACCGAGCTATTTTTTTTTTCATTGAATGTCGATGCTACGTGTAGTGTATATATAATGTAGGTAAAAGCTGAATATTGAAAATGTCATACGCATGTACTGCATCCAACACTGGCTTTGATTCTTCACTTCATTTGACTGACAGAATGTAAAGTGATAATGAAGTTCTGCATTCAAAGCAAGTACGTGAGCATCATCATAAAAATGTACTTAAATTATGAAACGTAAACCGTCATTGTGCACTGAAGTAATCCATGTCAGTGTTTTACTGTGATGCCAGTTTAATCGGCATCAGTGTCTTCTATGGTAAAAGCTCATCATGTTTGCATTTATCCAAGAAAGAAATCTTTTTGGCTTTGACAAGACATTTTCCGGCAAATGTAAGATTTTTTTTTGTTTTATTTTGTTTTGTTTTCATCTTAAAATAGTATTTTTTCCAACCCATAAATAAACACCTCCTTTTTCAGCTCATCAAATAAAACCAACACATGTTATGATAAAAACATATGAGACAGATAGTCAAAAGGTTCAAAGGGCATCGGTGCAGTGGATTTACTGTCACCTTATAGGCAGAGATATAGGTTCCCTCGAGGTACATCATCTTCCTACCAACATCCACAGACACCTTAATAGCTTAACCCACTCAATGACCTCATGACACATCCATGGTGTACTCCGCCTTCGCCTATTGGTTAGCCAGGGTCAGCTCCGACACTCTTGTGACCCTGTCAAGGCTTTAAGCGGTTCATAAAATGAACGACAACATTTCTCTGCGTAACACTTGTCATTGATGTGAGAAGGTGGCGCTCGCTGAATGTGGAGAGCGAGCGGCGTAGTGAGAAAAACAAGGTGGTTAAATAGAAATATAAAACCTTATTTCCTGATTCTGTCACAGTGGTTACATTCTAAAAACACATCCACACCTCTGCAAAACTCTGGAGACTATATACAGCTGAAGCACAAGAAACACTGCCAACACAGCAAAACAAGAGGGAAATAGAAAATTGAAGCAGAGGGCAGGGTCTATGCATGTAAATGTTCCCCCGCATGTTGACAGTGGTTCACAAGTGTCTAGGGACGGGGTCACCTCTACTTTAAATGATAGGTGCAGACTGATTCAATTTAACTTCCTGCATGAGGTGTATATTACCCACATAAATGACATAAACACAGGTCCAATATATCACCCCTGTTTTAGATGTGGCGCAGGGGAAGGAATATTCATTCCTACACTCTACCAGGCGGTGTTCTAAACTGTGAAACTCTATTGAATATCCATGGGGTCACATTTCCACTGGACCATGAATTTTGTTTACTAGGGAGTTTCACCAAGTCTAATCTTGGGACTGAGTAGGCGAAGAAACTTAGAGAAATTATTGTGAGCATTGCTAAAAAATGCACTGTAATAAGGTGGAAATCAGACACCCTCCCTCATTCAATCAAACTGTGGCTTTGTGAAGTCAATACCTGTGTGCTCCATACTGGAAGCAAAAAAGAAATAAGACGTTCTACAAGATACGATAACCATTTTTTAATGATGTGGAACATCTATCAGTGCACCACATTGACACAATCTCTTTGTATTTGAATCTGGTTTGGCATGCTCTATGGGTAGTGATGCTACCATTTGTCCATAACTCTATAAGTCTGTGACTTCAAATGTTGAACCTTATTTTTTCTGTATTTGTCTATTTGTGTTGCCTCTGGTCCTGTCATTGTGACTCAATGATTTAACATTGTTCATTAAGTCTGTAACATTTCTCTTTTAAAAAATCTTAAATAAATACATTATTATTATGAATAAAATTAACGATGACAACAATAATATTAATAATTATACAAGGAAGAGATCATGGAAAGGATAAAGAGAATGTGGCTGAAGTTTTGTTTTGGATTTTTTTTTTTAAGAAAATGGTATGTACCTTGTATTCTAACATGATAGTTAAAAGTACTTAGTTCCATTCCACCACTAACTGAAAATCTTAAAAGCAGGTGTTCATAAAGATTCAGTGGATCGGTGACTCACCACACTCCGCTGACACATCTGGTTGACAGAGCTTTGGGCATAATCTCTGATCCCTGCTGCATGAAACCTCCCACAGGAAACCACAGGCTGTTTCCCAGGGTGTACTGGTTCTCCAACATGTCCCTGCGCTCCCGCAGACATGGGTGAGGGTTGTACCACTCATATGGGCTCAGCCTGGCGGCGACAACAGGAGCAAAGTAGAACAACCTTAGGGTCAAAATGAAATACACGACTGTGCCTCTGTCATACCCATCAAACCGTTGCCAATCAGTCATTTCTTACATGTCAAACTGTCTACAAAGTGGTGGTGGGTAAAAAAAAAAAAAAAAAAAGAAAAAAACTGTGACAAGCAACCTGTGCTGAATAAGATGAATTGTGATAGACCACAGATGTGAGTCAGTACATTGTGTGATGTAATGTATTGACCTTGCAGCGAGGAAGAGCACGCAGCTGACAGCCAGGTAGGCCAGCAGCATGAAAAGCCAGACGGCTGGAGAGAAGGGATCCAGGAAGGAGAAGTAACCCGGCTTCCGGCCCTGGCATGGAGGAAAAGAAAATGGAAAGAGAAGCAGAGAAGAGAGAGGGCGGTAATAAATACATCGACAGACCGACAGAGAGACGCGACTGTATGGTGAGGCCTGAAAATGTAGTCGTCTAATCAGCCATGTCAGAACAGACCCTGTATGCCACAGGAGGGCAGTATCCTTCACTGTACTCTGATAGTATGTCTGCAGTGCTTTGATACACTAATGCTACAATCCATAAACGCTCTGTTTCACAATGCCTACTGCTGAAGCATACTTGGCTCAGGCCCAAAACCTCATTAGCAATGTAAAGCTGCCACTGTTACCCAGTTACAGAGCACTGACTTATTGAGCAATTTAAATTACACCTATAAATTTCAGTTTGGACACAGTGGATGCGGCGTTCAGTGCACAAATCTACTACACCCTTCACATATAACGTCTCATGCAAAGTGTGGTCGTCTTCTTTAAGCTTCGTCTAAGAAGCGTAGCCTGTTATCTCTTGTATCGCCCTGTCAGCTTAAAAGCAACATAAACAAAAGAAAGGGAAATCCAACAGGAGATCTGTAGCGAGTATCGCCCAGCAGGAGCCCTTCAGCCCCAGATAACACCCCTCACCAGTTGAACTCTGTACAAGATGCTGATCCCCAGGGTCATGAACGGCTTAGAGAAGTCGATAACTTTCTCTCGCTCTGATGTGATGGTGAAGCCTGCCACAGCCAGGTCCGCTTTCTGTAGGATTGACAGAGACAGGCAGGTAGATGGATAGATAATAGTAGGGGTGAGGAAAAAAGACAGAGGTACAATATGGAGTTAACATCAAAGTGGTCATGGGTAATTGAGCAGAAAAAAACAAAACAAAAAGCCACGCCTGCTATGCCCAGCAGTGGAGAGCTCTGTTTGTGTAAAGTGTTGATTTTCTGCATGAATAATGAAAAGTTTGACTATCCACTGATCAAACAAACCTACAGATTTAAACCCAGGGCTTTTACTTCTGCATAATTTCCTACTCACACACCATCCACCCTCCAAATGAGGCTAATTGCAAGTAAGCACTCGGCGACTGGTCTTTCCACCTGCATAAAACCTTGCCGGTCTCTGGTTGCTCTGCCTTCCCCTCCATCTCTTCCATTAAAAGCTAATTGATGAACATGGGCTGCTAATTAGAGTTGAGTGATCAGGCAACAGGGACGGAGGAGGGGAAGGAGGCATGGAGAGCTAGGGGAGCACCAGTGTGGCAAGCTCCACACAGGGACCAGAGTCTGGTAATTGAAGTATACCGTATGGTAATTAAGCAGAGAGGGGGCTCTCATTAGCCCACTTCAACCAGAGTGTCTGTCAGAGGCGCAGTCGGCCTGGACAGGGAAGAAAGGCTGGAGTTTGGCTGGGACAGTCGGGGCTTACGCTAAGAAAAGACGGTGCAGACAATTTTAGGCAATGCTACCACTCTCTTTTGGGGAATTATCAAGTCTTCTTTTGTCCTAGATAAGAGTCTTACTCCCCTCTGAGGGCAATTTGAGACATGGGAAGTTACAGCAGAGTTGTGGTTTGGGGTTATAGCATCAATGTGTGTGTGTGTGTGCGTGCGTGCGTGTGTGTGTGTTTCCAACATTACAGGGATGTATACCTGATTAGGAGCTCACATCATGGGGACTCGACTTGCGTTTTGGGACCAAAAAAACTAGTTCCCAAATTGAAGAACATTAATTAGGAAGATTAAGGACCTACTTTGTCTTAAGGTTTAAAGTTAGGGTCAGGGTTTAGTTTGGGTTTAGGTGTGACGTTGCTACAAGATGAGTAAAAGTCCTTCAACCCATAAAGAACCAAACGCCACTAGCATCCTGCGTCATCTACTGATGTAACAGTTTAATACCTGTTAATTCATTAATCCCATCAATACAAGTAAATAATTGGTGTAAAATGCAGTTTGTCGTCTTTACATGGTCATCAGATATGACCCATTTGAATGTTCAGAGGCTCCGTAGTTAACTGGAAACACTGTTATCTTCTACACCACTGAGTTTTATCAACAACAGTGGATGCAGAGACTTCATTAATATTCAGTTAATCACGTATATTACTGTAAAAATCTTTTGTTTCTTCTGTTTTCTCTGTTTGATATGATAAGCATCAACTTTAATTTGAGCTTTTATCTACATTATCATTGGATTAAATATGGTAGATTACATGATTTACACTGAAAAAACACAATATACAGAGGATGATATTATAATCAATGGCAGTAAATCACTTGAGAAAAGTCAGATATAGAGGAATAACTATTCTGGATGTTTCATAAAAGCAGCATTGGATCTTTGTCAGTTAAAATAAACTGAAGAGCTATGTGTGAACCTGAATTTTATGTTTAATTATCACAATATCTAATCAAACGGTCACTTGTAGGTGCATAGGGGAAGTTCAGAGGTATAATAAAAGGTGATTAAAAGGAAACAACATAAAAAAAAACAAATGGAAACAAAATATCAAATATTGTTTTCTGGTTGCTTTGCCGCTCCATTAGAAAAGCATCAATAATGACACTAACACTTTGTACAACGATGTGGGAAAGTTGTGAGTCAACACACAGAGAGACCTATGAACTCATTTTTGCAGAACTGCAATAGAACAAAGAGAGCACACATCCCTTTAACTGTTTATCCAGTGCTCAACCCCTGCATGGAGCTATTATTGGCTTGGGGATACACACACACACACACACACACACACACACACACGGCTCAAATATCAACATACAAAAAATGTGCAGAACACAAAAAAGTAAGATGGAAATTTTTCTGCAGGTACCACTACAAACCCTTACTGGGTCATAAGGGATGACTGAGATGGTTTTATCATATGATTATAGTATGTACATTTCTATATATTGTTTTTTTATAATGTTAATTGTTGTTTTCTTGTAGATTTTCTCAATGTCATAGTACACTATTAACAGTTAACTTCCTAACATTAAGATACAACGGGCTGGCACTGGTTTCCGTTATACATGTTCATTATTTATTTTAAATTTTGGGTTACATATGAAAAATAGAACAATAACTAGGATAAAAGTCTGAGTTAGGAGATTACAAAACACAAGGGGATTAAGATTTGTGCCAGTGTGTTTAATGTGAGGTTCCATTTGTTAAAGCAATGCTTAGATTGTATTGTACATGAGCATTTTTATGATTCTGGTGTGAGTGTGTGTGTGTGTGTGTGTGTAGGTGTGTGTGTGTGTGTGAGAGAGAGAGAGAGAAAGAGAGAGAGAGAATGTGAGAGAGAGAGAGAGAGAGAGAGAGAGAGGGTGAGGCGCAGGGGGAGAAGAACAGTACTCACCCTGTTGATGAGCTCTCCAACCATTCCGGTCCAAGAGCCGTTGGGCTCCGGAGCCCCATAGAGCCCATCATCCACCAGCTTGATCTTGAAGGAGAATTTCAAGATGTCTGCCAGCTCCCGCAGCATGTCGACGCAAAAGCCCTCATATTGGTCGTTGCCCTGGAAATCCTGGTAGTTGTCTTTTCGCATAACATAGGGATTCTCCTGAACATAGGGGATACATGAGCAAGGGTTCAGTCCCACATTTGATTTCCAAGCTTTGGAGGAATTTTGACCTGAAATGCAATGTATTTTCAGGGACTTGTCAACAATATGCTATGTCAACAATACTTCTAATTGATTGAATAAATATCCAGCGGGATGACTCAGTTGGTAAGGCACCGAGCTGGTGCATAGAGGACCCGGGTTCGATTCCCGGGATGACCATCCAGTGGGTTGTGTCAGGAAGGGCATCTGACCTAAAACTCCTGCCAAATCAAATGTGCGAATTGGATTGACTGTGGCGACCCCGGAAGGGAAAAAGCCAAAAGAACTCATCA
>JAPTHA010000009.1:8656634-8674908 GCA_029814585.1 Gymnapogon annona
GAGGACACAAGGGGTGGGGGCAGGGGGGTGGGTGTGGGTGTGGGATGGGATGGTGCAGATGGAAGTGGGCCCTCTGCTCCTGTCAGGTGATCTGACACATGCTTGGTTCCTGACAGTGTTTTATTAGGCCTTTGCATAAGACAGGTCCTCACCACTGGGCAGTGGGAGAACTGACAGTACATAAAGGATGCACAGGGGTGTGTGTCCGTGTGCAGTATTTGTCTACACTTGCAGGATACATAATAAAGTCTGCATTAAATATGCATCTCTTTCTCTCTCTCTCTCTCTCTCTCTGTCTTTTTGTGCACATTTAAATATGCGTGTGTTTGTGAAGGTGTGTCTGCATCTGTCAGTGCTCTGAATGCAGCCAGCAGTGCGCTGATGGCTGAGCTCCTGGATGACGCCTCCTGTTGACAGTGGGCTGGGAGCGAGGGTGCTAGTCATAACATAACAGCAGGAAGGTGGGAGGACATCACCTCCGAGCGCACACACATACACACAGTAACACACTATGACACAGTGTTAAAGTCACATCAAGGTCCTTATTTAGATTGGCTATCATCTCTGACCTCTCTCTCCATCCTCATTAGTCGGACTAGACAGCCTCTGCAGGCCTGAAGCTGCCGCAGGCCCACACACAAGATGTCACATTGCTTCATCAGTGCTACAGTAAGTAATGCACACAGCCTGCAGGTTTCAGCCTGCTTCATGGGTAACTTGTCGTGCCCTAAGTGACCGTTTGATTGACATTCAGTCCTGTTGTTCTGATAGGCTTTTTTTGGTCATCTGGAACAAAGCTCCAATCAAGTGTAATCTCTGGGGAATTAATTTCCCCATCATTTGGTATTTTTCACAACTGAGGTGAAGGATGTCATTGGATCTTATCAAAAGGATGGAAAAGGATCAATGATCACAGAGGACAGTTTCGGGAATGTGAAGACTTCTGTTGTCATGTGAAGAACAGTTAGAGGTGCGGAATGACTGGAGAGGACGACAGAACAGGCACAAGAGGCAGAAATGGGTTCAAGTCAGGACCGCGTCACATTTGGCTCACTTCACATTCCATTTCCAGTGCACTGTCCTACAAAAAACACTAATAAAATGCCAAAGTGAAGTCTACTACCCACTTCTTTAAAATGTCAGATGTCAAAATGTCAAATGCCCCTCGAGTCTGACCTTAGAAAATTAAAATGCAGGTTGAAACTAGCCTTATCTAAAGACATCTTCTGCCTTTCTCTGGAGACCATCTAGGCTTTAATATTTAATGTCTGCATCGCATGACAGAAAAAAAAATGGTCCAATTCATAGCCCAATACCTTGGCGGCTTTGTACCTGCAGGACGAAACCTTTCATTATCTCTGTCTTTCTGTCCTTTGTTCCTAATTCCATTTCTGTTTCTCTTTTTTTTTTTTTACCCCTCCCTCGTTCTGTGCACATCTCGAGTCAATTCGGTTCAGTTCAAAGGGTCTTTATTAGCGTGACCAGCCCTGTGGCGATGCGCCAACTCACTGAGCAGGAACGCTATGATAGAGCATCAGCCAACCATAGGAATCTTCACACCACTATGTAAACACACTCATCAGGTGAAGGATGACGAACGTAGAAACATGTCCGTGTGTGTGTGTGCACGTGTGTGTCTATGCGTTTGATCCTGTCTCATAATCCGTGTTTATGTATAGTTAGCAGATCAGATTACTTTATTAAGCATACATAAAAGGTAAATATGCAAAAGTTCCCGCCCACACGTCTAGCGTGGAGTTGATTGGCACGTGTATTGTGTGTTCTTTGCATTAGTCATGTCTGTACAGGGGGCATGTCTGCAGCATGTCAAACAGCCTCTCCTCGAGTCAGAGTCGAAGAGAGAAACTGAACGCAGTGATTGGCTAGACTTATTGACTGCAGAAAACTAGAGGATTATCATCTGTGACATAAAGAATAGGTGTCTGTTGAGGTTTAAACACTGACGCCGGATGCATTGCCTGCTGCCTTCACATATCAAAGCCAAAAGAATCTGTATTTTGGCAACGACTTCAAGCCTGTGCTGAGACGACTTAAGCAGGCGTCAGTCATACTGTGAAATTAAATACTTTCTGGGAGTACGCACACACGTGGAGATGAATGAGCAGACGGAATTTAAATCCCCAGCGAATTTGAAGTCGAACGACAGTCTAAGCGCTTTTTTTTAAGACACGAGAAGTTGAAGTGACCTCTACAAGTTCAAAGGTGCCGTTTGCCTAAAAGGTGCAAGTTGTACTTGTCACTACCTCAAGCTGAGACACAACAGGACCGCCGCCGCTGAAAAAGTATGGTGTCAACACAAGCTGGCGAGGACCGGGTATCGTTACTGCTCAGACGAACAGATATTTTTAAAACTGCATCTCCCTCTGTTCTGTATGTGTTTTGCACTTCACTCCTCCTTGTTATTACTTTTTCCTACATGCAGTATAAGTTCTACTGCAAATTCAACAGTCTTGTCAGGCGTATTCCTCCACGAGGAATGGAAACAGTCAGAGATTCAGCCTCGCTGATGCCACTGACAATTCAGGTTTTGGGGTTGACTCGTCAATGGCTTCAACTGAATCAGATTTGGGCTTAATTTTTTATTGTTTATTCTTTTAGCTATGCATTACACTATGTCTAACTGTTTTCATAGGAGCAGTGATATTGTGTTGGCTTATTTTGTTCTGTTGGAAACTGTAGTTGAAAATTCCATTTGCTGATCACTGTATAACCCTCTGTTCAATAGCCTCTCGTACCACAAATGTCTGAAAAAATATGCAGATGCTCGGAGACATGGGGTTTCAATTTGTAGTCGCTTCTTGACTGGATTGTCAACATCATACTACTAATAATAATAATATAATAAAACATTGTGTGTGTGTGTGTGTGTGTGTGTGTGTGTGTGTGTGTGTGTGTGTGTGTGTGTGTGTGTGTGTGTGTGTGTTTACATGGGTTTTGCGTTTAGTGAACTTCAAGTATTACAGTACTAAATTTATTCATTTACGTTTTTATTTATTTATGCATCCATCAAATTCTCCTTGAACTTAGATCTTATATTGTGCATTTCTCCACAGTTCATTTCAACCCTTGTATTATCCAAAGCACCACTGCACTGACTCTCGCGGCGCCTAGTACTTTGTCTGTAGTTAAGGCGCTTTAATTAAGGTCATCAAGAACAAATTGAGACAGATTGACAGATTGGTTCTTCCTCGGCGTCTTTATGTTGGATAGTATGGCGCCTTTTATTACTCTGGTCTGAGTAATGAGCACACGCCATCCTCATAATAGACTAATGAGCACAACTAAGGGTGAATTCAGGTACACACTCATATCACATACACACAACGCTGTCAAAAATGACACAATAACACATGTGCACACCCACACCCAGGTGGTCTCGTATCATTGGTTTGTCTCACGCCAGCTTACCTATTAGAAATCCAATCATGTCGTGCACCTGGTCCTATCAGCAGTCACAATTCCAAGCAGCACAAGAAATCTGACTTGTTCTGTCGCAATCTGCCCATTTCTTGTGGTGCAAATGTTCCATTTGTCATACAGAGAAAACTATGACTATACTGCCTGAAAATCTGAGGAATTGGACAGCATTTGTCAAATTGCTTGTATATTGGAACAAATGTTTATATTTTTGTCAGGAAGGCGTGTTTGCATTTGTGTGGTATAGAAAATCAGTGGGAGCAGAGGGAGCGGAGTATAAATATCAGGCCAGACTCACTTTAAACTTCTAAGTGATAATACAGGGTAGAGTGAAAAATGGTCAAAATAGTCAGCACCTGCTTTGTGTTCTCTTTCTATAAAAAAGAACACAAAGACAGCACGGAAAATAAAAGAAGTCGATACAATAGCACAAGCACCTTAACAAACCCGGCCCTGCAGGCAATACAGTATATAAACAAATACTGAGATTAGTATTACCTTAAAATAAAGGCCCTTATAGAACTGTAGAGGAAACTGTTAGTGTAGTTGCCATGTGATGATATGTGCACACAACACCACAGTTAAGGCTGAATACATTTCCATTGAAGACCATTAAAGCGTGACCTTCCTAAAAATCATGTAAGAAAAAAAAAGAATGATAGAAAGAAAGAACAATCTACACCCTGTTGATGTAATAGGATGACCTTTCCACTAAACAGAGTGGCAGACCAAGTTTTATAATTTACTCCCGTTCCAGTTTTAGTTTGTGACGATTCAGCACCATTAAAATGTTACTCGTTGGCAGTGCAGGAATTAGTCTACCCCGAAGTGTGAGGAGGTCTGCTTGTGTACTGTCCCATATATGGAAGAGAGTGTAAGGGATTTGTATACCGTATTTTCCTAACTATAAGTCGCTCCGGAGTATATGTCGTAACAGCCAAAGAATGCATAATAAAGAACAAAAAAACATATATAAGTCACACTCAAGTATAAGTCACATTTTTGGGGGGAAATTTGATGATGATGATTTCTTTCAGTAAGAACAGACATTTCATCTTGAAAGGCAATTTAAAATAAAAATAGAATAGAGAACAACAGGCTGAATAGGTGTACGGTATGCTAATGTAACACATTCAGCTAACATTACATGACGCATAAACAGCAATCTGAGAATGTGCCTGGTTTGTTAACGTAACATGTTAACAGCTATTCAGATAATTATAGCGTAAATTGAATATGCATTTATTTAGCAACAGCAGCTTAATACAAAAAATAGAAAAAAGAACAGAGCAGAACAGATACACAACAAACTGAAATCTGGCACAACATCCTCTCCTCCTCCTTCGGACGCTGTCACCGGTGGAAAAAACAATCAAAAAACAAAAGAGTCCCGTGTAGTCTATGAGCCAGAAAGTCTTACAGCTAGTACAGCTAGCAGCTAGCTAGCTAGCACACCCGATGCTGATTCCAAAACCGTTAAGTCTCCATCACGATGGAAGACGGTTGGTAGAAACGATTGAGTAGCTCAACCTTACACACACGAACCCCGGTTGTACGCCGTTGTACCGTCACATTAATCCACCTCCGGTACACACGATGCCAACACTGCACCCGCTGCCTGTTACCGTAGACACGCGGGTCCTCTCTGGCATACACCGCTGTTGATCATCTCAGCTATAGAAACACACTGGCTCCCGAACTCACGGTGGATGGAGGTCCGGGATTTCGTGAACGTAGCAAAAGAAGCAGCCCCAAAGAACATGCTAACAAGTTTAACAAACCATCAGTGCCACTCCGAATCACTAACTCCAATGAAATCTTCATCCTCGGTGTCACTTCGAAACAACTCTGCCAACTCCGGAGGTAGATGATGTGCCGCTTCCTCCTCTACGTCGCTTTCGTCACTCATCATCAGCTGTGTTTTTTTTGTATTATTCTCTCCTTTCTGAATCCTGACGGAATGGTTTTGGATGTCACTGAAGCCCATACTTTGTCAATCCATCCACTGACTTCCAGGAAACGTTCTTTCTGCTGCTCGATTACCATTTTCGACTGCATATTTCACTCCTTGCAGCTTGTGATCTGCAGAATATAATTGTCTTTTCAATTTTTGCATAGAGCGCCCTCTTGTGGTTGTCAGTGAAAAGAAGAAGAAGTAGAAGAAAACCTGTATTAATTCCACAGTGGGGATAACCTGACGTGATATAAGAACGTGGTAATGATGAGTCCTTTCAGCTTTTTCCTTCCCGGGGTCGGGGAATAATTTTACATATAAGTCACTCTAGAGTTTAAGTCGCACCCCCGGCCAAAATATGAAAAAAACTGCGACTTATAGTCACTTATAATTGGTGTGTGGGGGGGTGAACTTCATTTGGGGGTTTGTACCCTCAAATGAAGTTCATCGCATCCCCTTTTTTGTTTTTGCATTATTTTTGTTGTTGTTAAATTGCAACTGTACTTGAATAACTGAGTAGGACTGAGGGTCCCCATTGTGTTTCACTGTAGCCAGACAAACCTCTCCTGTATTTTGAGCTGAATACCTGAATAGGAATGGGTAACTTATTTTTGTTTATATGCAGCCTGGCAACCAAACAGATAGTTTAATTCCTTGTTGTAACATGTTAATTACAGCTCATTTACGATATTATTATATATATTTATCCATCCTTTTGTGCCACCACAGATTATATCTCTATGGGCGGAAATGTATTTGTTAAGTGGGATTTATTAGTGTTTGTTGTTACACACTTTTGGAGAAAAATACTCTAGATAAGACTCAGACAACAATGAGATGGATCTAATAGCAGGATTATTATAACAGCCAAGTCCCTGGTAGTAAGACTGCCGCCAAATTGATACCAATTCTCCAAGGGCATCTACTGAGTCTTCATCTGATTGGCCAATGGTTCATATGATGTGTGGGGATTCATTTAAGTAAGATTTTTCTAATTAGCCGAAATGTTATTGTATTGTGTTTATTAGTGCTGATCATATCGCAGTGACTGGGAAAATCCAGTTATCAGTTGGCACTATTTTGTAAATGTTTAAAATACACACTTTTTTTGAGTATGTATGAACACACCATATCGTCAAAACAAGCTTAAGAGTTAGAAACAGACTGTGACCCAGCTCTGGCCTCCTTTTTTGCTGGAAAAGTCAAAAGTAAACACTGTATGTGACATGTAATCAAGAGTGGCCGTGTGGCTGGTGACTGTGCAACGGCGAACTGCAGCCCTCTAATTATCTTAGCCCGTAAATGTCGCATAATTCATATTGAGCCGATGATTACACCAAGCTAACACATTGCGGGACCAAATAGCGGCGATAACGGACACCATGTGGCCCTCTCCCCCGTCTGCGGCCGTGCACCACACCTCACCTTTCACCTGTCTCTCAACATGTCATCATCAACATCACTTCCACGTAGACATTGAAGCACCTAATGGATCATCCACCGTAATCACTTTCACACCAACAGAGAGGATACGGAGAGGGAAAGAGAGAGAGAGAGAGAGAGAGAGAAACAATGACAGAGTGATTAGCTTGACATCAGGCAGAATAAGGGTGTGATAGAAGCAGGAGTGAGAGAGCGAACGAGTGAGCGAGCGCCAGAGAAAAATGAAGAACAGGTGAGAGGCAGGGAATGAGAACAAAGCTAATAAGACAGTGAGATAGAGTCGGTCCCAGACAGAAGCACAGGAATGAGACAGGAAAAAAAAAGAAAAAAGAGGATGGGCAGTCGACGCTAAAATAGAGATGGGACGTAGAGATAGCGAAGGCCGACAATGAAAATCAACACTATTTCATTTTGATTTAAAAGAGAGAGGAGAAAGAGAAAGAAGAATTCCTCCATGGCCAAGGAAGAGAACATGCCTGGAGGACACCACTATATTTATACTCTACTATGCCATTATTTATTTCTTTTCCTCCCTCTCCCCTGCTCCCTTGCTCCTTTGACGGGCCTGATTTTTAATAACATGCATATCTTTGTTCTTCATCTTGATTAAGGGATGAAGATTCTGCCTCGGGGGCCAGTGAGGACCACACTCCAGCTAGATGGAGGACAAATCCCCCTCCTTCCGTTCCTTTACCCTCATCAACCCCTCCATTCTGTTCCCAGTCCTCCGTAACATGCCTAGCCCCCCCCCCCCCCACCACCACCACCACCATCCCACTCCCGTCGCCAAACCTGAGCGTCTTCATCCCGTCGTCATCGTCTTGTGCATTCTCAGTTTTGACTTCTCTACCAACCCTCATCCTGTGCAGCCTCCTTCTTCCCCTCCCTTATTCCCAAGACCCCCGTCCCCTTCGGTCCCACCATGCCACCCCTCATCTATGCTGCATGTCATCAGCCATCTACCCGCACCATTTGCATAGAAGAGCCTCTATTCCAATGGCCATTATTAATTTTGCATGGATTCGTCTTTACCTGATTATTCAGGATAAAGATCGCACACCTCCGAAGAAAATAATGCTTCAGTTTTAATAATGGAGGCTGTGTGCTGATTTTTATCACAATACATATCAGAAAGTATCACTGAGTCCATTAGGTGTTCATAGTTATAAAGCATAATAATGCAAACTGTTCCCACAAGTAAAACAAAGCCCTGGCTAATTTAACATTTTACTTTTAGCCAGCACTTGTTAAAGAATATTATAAGATTAAAGGAGCTGAAATCAAAGGGGAAAATGATAGTATTAGAAAACACACACCTTCCTTTCCTTGTGCCTCTCTCTCCGCTGAGTCAAAATCTAAAGATTAAATCTGTGCTGTCTGTGCTGAGACAAGAGTAAAGCAGTAGAATTGCATCCAGGTTGCGTCTGATTGAATCGGATTGGTGATTGGTAATTGCAGCTGTCAATCATGTACACAATTTGCCCCTCCTTCTCATCTGAAACCGTCTGTGTTTAGACCAAACCTGAACGACATGGAATCGATTTTCTACACCCTGGAAACACAGGCACGGAGCAGATGCAGAAGGCTTGTGTTCTCTCAGGCCACTTGAAATGCAATAGAGGTGATTCTAGTATTGACACAGCACACACACACACACACACACACACACACTATCGAGAAACACAGCTTTAAGCAGCTGAGTGCAAGACACAGAAAATCTCTGCTGAGATTTCTGTACCAGCGTGAGAGGAATGATACCAAATTACCCCAAACAGACTTTTTTTTTTTTTTTAAGGTGACGGGCAACAATTATTGACACATTTGAAGTAATGTGTTTGGCTGTATAAATCAATCTTTTAATCCCAAGATATTTTAAAATATAAATCCAGAATTGTGTGTTTTAGATGAATAATAGTATACAGGAGGGGAAAAAAATCCTAAGCATAACCTAACCTGGGAAAAACTCTGCAATATAATCACATTCTCATATATTCATTAATACTTCAGCGGTCTATACTTTTTTTTTTGCTGTCTTCAGGAAAAACATTCCATAACAACTTCTCAGCATATTGTCATTTAGGCGGACTGAGAGGAAACTTAGACTTCTGTGCCTCCTCTTAACTCTGTTAACAGGGGAGGAAAAAAAGAAAAAAAAGAAAGAAAGAAAGAAAAAAATAGGATCTTCTGTCACAGTGTAGATTTTTGGATTTAATGGTTAACTACTGGTGCTTTCACTGAGGGATGAGGCATGAAGTGTGTTTGACACATTTAATTACCATGATCGCTATAAGATTTCATTAGATGTGACTCTTCAGCTCTACTCTGTGACTCATCATACAGGCAGCATGGCGGCTCCTCTCACGCATTCACAACGGCACAAAAGCATGTCAGGTCAGGGGTCTGTACTCTATGTTCAGTGTCTGGATTTGGACAGAGAGGAGAGAGCTGGGGAGTAAACTGTGTATTTTCAATTTCTCCTTTAAAAATCTGATGCACCATAATAAAAATCCTACCTGCTTATTATAAAAGAACGTTCTGAATAAGTATTATAATGATCTGTCAGAAACCGTTTGTGTGCACTTAGTTATTTTGTAGGCATAGAGGTCACTTTTTAAGAGTTTGATAAACAATTTAAGAATAAAAGACACCCCCACCACCACCACCATCGCACACACACACACACACACACACACACACATACTACCTTTCCTTCTCATCCTGCTGGTAACAGTCCAATCCCCCAGCCTCGCTGACATATTAACATGACAGCCGTCAGCACCTCTATGCAGCGTGGCCTTTGCGCTCTGAGTCTGTAAGAAAGCGTGGACGGGTGTGTATCTGTCAGAATGTGTCACGGCACGTGTGGTTCAGTCAAGTGTGTGCAAGTTGTGAACGCCAGCACACGGCATTCACATGAATATTTATTCATACTTTATTCTGGGTATATGGCAGAATAAAAAAAAAAAGTTTAGATCACAATCAAATGCAAATTACACAGAGAAGAAATGTAATAGTCCTCTGTTCTTTTTTTTTTGTATTCATTAGCAAAGAATAAGCTAATACCTGTTTATTCATACACATATGGCACAGTTAATGAAAACAAAGCCATGTACTGTATTAGCATTGTTTAATCATACGCATGAAGAAAAATGACCTCCCTATATCCTTTTAGACTTTATAGAACTATGAATTGAAGTGATGTGATGTAATTGTAAAATACTACAATATACAAAACATTCCTGCACAGTACTGATAGAAACGGAATACCTTAAAACATATGAATGTAGCAACATGAAGCCCCTTCACATCAAATCTCAAACCAGCTGTTCTTAGGAAATGATCATCACAATTTTACAAACATAACTGCAACCACCTCCGCTGAATCTGATAAGGGGATGGGATACAGTGATACGGTACAATATTTTGGTATTCTTCCTTACATTACAGTGTGGTCATCATCACATTGTTTTGTTCAATGCTGTATTTTTTGCTTTTCAGAGGAAATCTTGAAAAGCTTCTGTGATCATCTTTAATACTTGGAGAAATAGCGTCAGCCAGCCTCATTAAAATGCTGGTTACAGGTCAGTAACAGGTTGAAAAGATGCAAAATTTGACAAAATAAGTAAATTTGATGTCCTTCCTTTAAACACTGGATTTTCTCACTTTTCTCTAGACATGAGCCAAGGCCGTATTGACTTTTACTGGATGAAGAAAGAGCAGTATGAATGAGGTTTATTCACCAAACCGGCATGGTGAGTTCTGGTGACAAAACACAGCAAAGGACACACCGTTGTTGAATTCCACCTGCTTTTATTCAGATTACTGTAGAACAGCAGCTTGACCTAAAGTACATCCTGATCTGAACAGATATTTGCATCTGTCAATGTAACTGCTTATCAAAGTCACCTCCTGCACACTTGTTATTTGACTTATTATTGTTATAGATTTTGGTTGTTTTTTTTTGCTAGTTTCTGACAGTGTGAAACCCCTGTGCACTCTGTGACTCCACATACGAGCGACATGGAGGCTCTTCTCATGTATTCACAACGTCAACGTCATTAAATCATATCAGGTCATGGGTCTGTACTGCATGTTGAGTGTCTGGATTTGGACACAGAGGAGAAAGCTGGGGGTTAAAATGTGGATTTTCAGTTTCGTCTTTAAAATATAATACAGAATAATAAAATCATACCTGTTTGTCATACAGTACGTTCTAAAAAAAAAGTATTATCTGCCAAAAACAGTTTGTGTGCACTTTGTGTGTCCTTTTTCAGGTGGAGATATCGCTTTTTAACAGAGTTTGATAAATAATTTAAGAACAAAAGCACCGCACACCGCCTTTCCTTCTTGTCTCCTCCTCCTTCCTCCCTTTCCAGAGGAAAATCTTCATTGAAAACATCAAGATCATCTTTAATAATTGTATAAATAATGTCATCCAGCCACATTAAAATGCTGGTTACACGTCAGCAACAGGTTGAAAACATGGGGACATATTTAAAATTGGATAAATTTGATGTCCTTGCTTTAAACATTGGATTTTCTCACTTTTCTCTAGACATAAGCCAAGGCAATATCGACTTTTATTGGATGAAGAAAGAACAATATGAATGAGGTCTATTCACCAAACAGGCATAGTGAGTTCTGGTGACAAAACACAGCAAAGGACACACCGTTGTTGAATTCCACCTGCTTTTATTCAGATTACTGTAGAACAGCAGCTTGACCTAAAGTACATCCTGATCTGAACAGACATTTGCATCTGTCAATGTCACTGCTTATCAAAGTCACCTCCTGCACACCTGTTACTTTACTCATTATTATTGCTATTTTTTGTTAGTTTTGGCCGCTGTAAAACCCCTGTGCAAATCTCTCTCTCTCTTTCTCTCTCTGTCTCTCTCTGTCTCTTTTCCTCACAGTGACCATTGAAGCCGATTGGTTTCTATTAGGTACCTTGGCTGGGGGTGTGATCCCAGCATCCTAAGCACAATTGTGGCAGTCAGAAGATACTGTGACAATGTGACGACAAGCAGAATGGTTGCCACGGAGACCTAAACACAAAAGAGAAGGATATAAAAGGAAATGGCGGTGATCACCCTGACGACTTCACTCCACTACAATTGTATTTGATGCAAATGGTCATGTGCTGCTGTATGTTTGAATTTCCCCCTCAGGGTGATCAATAAAGTCTATCTTATCTAAGTCAAGCTAAACTGACAAACAAAGGCCTAAAAACCTCTTTCAACTGCAAGCGAAAAGAAATATCTTTGACGTCCAACAACACAGCAGATGATAGTAGAGGTTTTAATAGATACTCAAGTAAAATGTATTTTATTTTTTTATACTTCATTTAGATTTTTTTTTATTATTAGGCAATATTACAGTTACATTGATACACCACAGGACAACATTCCCAACCCAGAATGGTAGGGTCAGAGTCAGCAAAACAAAACACAATAAAACAAAACTAGAAATAAGAGAACCACCTGATTCGCAGAGAAACATACAGTATGTTGACCTCTGACCTCCTAAGTCCCACAAGCCCTCCTCAGGTATATAGAGCTAAACCAATTTGTGCTGGCAAATTTTCCATGTAGTTAAGAATGGTTGCCATATCTTATAAAACTTCCCTTTTTTTTTTTCATCCAGTAGGCTATTTTCTCCAGGTTCACACAACTGTTGACTTCTTCTAACCACATCTTGATTGGAAGGGGGTTGGGGTCTAATTTCGATCTTCTAGCAATACATTTCTTGGCAATTGTCAACAGCTTGAAGAAAATCGGACACTTGGACAGCTTGAGTAAAATTGTGAATGCAGGCATTTTGTGTGGAATCTTATCTCTATTTTTTACATTGCTACTTTGTTCAAGTGAAGCCGCCAAGTGCTTCCCTGACCACCACTCACTGCCATGTATTGCATTGGCAAGCGTCACCACAGCAACCAAATCCAGACAGGCCTCCGTCTGATGCCGACTTTTATTGGTCCAATAAAGCTTAAACAATGCACCGTTGGCTGCAATCAGCTGCTGTGACTAAATATGAGTGTGCCAGCGTGGGTGTGTGTGTGTGTGTGTGTGTGTGTGTGTGTGTGTGTGTGTGTGTGTGTGTGTGCGTACCACCAGATTTGTCTTCTGTGAATGAGAATTGAAGATAGTGTATGACTGTCTCTGTGTCATATCACATTTAACGCATCGCTTAATTCCCCACCTATTGCTGCAGATTCCTTACTACCGCCATGCTCCGCGCCTCGGTCTATTTCCCACTATCACTTCTTTCGGGGGGGGGTTTTGCCTTTTTGCGCTATCTTTCTCACTGTGACGCACTAACCCCTTCCCTCCCTTAAGCCTGCAATACATGCACGCTCACACACATACACACAAACGGACTGCGGATGTGCTGACACAAGGATATTCCATCTTCCGCATGAGCCTTATCCTCTAAGCTTCGGGTCAGGATAGTGCACACGACATCCACACACCAGTAACAGCTTAACGACCACATTCTACTGTTTCTAATCGACAAAAACACAAAATGTGAGCGTACACATACACATAGACGTGCACCAGCACATGTGCTGCACCTATTTATTGTTATCCTTAGCCTTCTCTGGGAAAAAAAAAAGCCTCGGTTTCCCGGCACCACTCTCACTAACAGTCATCTTTTCCTCCTGTCGTTCCCTCCTGGAACAAAGGTGAAGGGCACAGAAAAGAGCAGATGAGGCAAAGAGAGGGAGACTATAATGGTGATGTTTTTCAATTGGGTTGATTTATGGCTGGCTGTTACCATTATTTTACCATTTACTCCAGCAGAGCAGGAGGAACAAGGCTGGACAGCTCATGCTGGTGGCAGGGTGTTGGGGGAGTGGGGGGGATATGGATACAAGAGAAGGCAACACCAGAGCCACAGGAAACACAGAGAGTAGGTAGGACACAATGAAGAAGTACTGGGGTCTTAGGATGAAGACAAACAGGAGAAAGAAAGATAGGAGAATGAAGGAATAGCGAGAGAAAGATAAAACGGAGAGGAAGAGTGAGTTTAATGAACATAACAGCTATTACAATGAGGTGAGGTAAATTGTCCATTAACTCAAGAGTTTCTCATGCATGTGTGTTGTCTCCCCATAACGTTCCAATTTAGCATGTTACACTCCAATGCTTTCTCAGCCTGAGCAACGTAAAAATGTCTTTAGGATGCTACACACATACAAAAAAAAAAAAAAAAAAACGCATGTGGCTGAATTAGAGCGAGAGTGAGACAGAGGAGAGCGATTGAGGTGGAGCGATAAGAGGCAAAAGGGAACCGTGACAAAGAGGGGGTAAAGTATTAGAGAAGGAGCCGAAGTAAGACAGAGCCGGCAAGATGGAGGAAATGTAGTGGTGAAGGAGAGATAAGGGGTGAGATAGGACGGACAGCCAGAGAGGAAATATTGAAAGTTGAGAAAAGAGAGAGAGAGAGAGAAAGGGAGAGGGAGAGAATGGATAATTCAGCTGGAGAGGAGGAAATTCACAGTGGGGGGGAGATAGCATCAGTTCTCCAGATACGGGGGGGAGATAGCCACTGCAGAGGGACAGGATCGAGATTTCAATACAAACCCAAAAGGAACAAGAGAGCACTGCATTATCTCACAACAAGAAACACCATTATTACCTTTCAACAGCCCTTGAGAGAGCATCAGGAGAGAAAAAAAGAAAAAGAAAAAAAACAAAGAGCCGACACGGGCAGTCATGACGCTCTGTAAACGGCACAACAATTCCGAGGCAGATAGAGGCAAACTGGATGGGAGGTTAATCTATTTTAATTGGTCTGTGCAATCACGGCGTGTGATGAGGACGATAATGATGGGAGGGACAGAAGAACTTCTTCCCCTGATGTAGCCTAACTACCTAAATTGAGCCTGTCACATCAGTGTTATTAACGTGATGTACATTGGAAATCAAATGTCAACACAAAAATTAATTTTTAATTCAATTCAACATCCAACCAGCGCTGTGTGGCATTCGATGAAGGTGCCTCATCCTAAAGAATATTTGCACGACATCAGTGTTGAGCCCCAGTGACGGCAGGCGTTTTGGCAGTGTTTCCATATTGCAAACCAAACACGAAAGGACACCTGTCATTAGCACTTATAATGAGTCAATTTAGTGACTAAGTAGCTTGTAGAGCCAGGCCAGAAATAGTCACACACACACACAAACACACACACACACACTCCGCTTTAGTACCTTAGCCGCTAACACGACATGAAGGACTGACTGGGGTTTTGGTCCAAGGACAAAAGTTGTCTCGTCCAAGCAGCTTTGACAGGTGTCAAGTCAAATGATGAGACTCACCGAGAACATATCAACAGTTTAAAGTTCCTTCTCGTTCATGAGCTCAGCCAAAAAAAAAAAAAAAGCAAAAAAAACCCCACAAAGATGACTATTAGTTTAGTGCTTTTGATCATGTACCTAATATGACTAATAAATGTGTGAAGAGGTGGTGTTTGTGTGCATGTGGTATCTTGTTTGTGTCTTTGCGTTGTGCTAGTGCGAGTGGAAAAAGACGACAGACTGTATAAAAAGGATTAGCTCACCATTATCGAGAAGCTGTCAGACGCCTAGAAGACCAAAACGCATTTCCCCTCCCGTCTCCTTTTAACCAGTGTTGTTTAATCTCCACCCCGATCCGCCTTGAAAAGACTTAAGGGCTGTTACCGATTTCTCTAATGCTTTTAGATGAACCCTACGCTGACATGTATTCAGTTAGCTAGATTAAAAAAAAAAAAAAAAAAAAAAACTTTTAAAAGACACCGCCTGAAACACTGAGAGGCTTTGAAAACTATATACTTCACCCGGGGTAATTTTGGGGGGAAGGGTGGGTTATAGGGAGGGTTATTCATAACCAGCAGCCTGCTACACTGGAGGCTCCAGTGTGTGTGTGTGTGTGTGTGTGTGTGTGTGAGCAGTTCACCAGGCAGGGTTTCTAATCACACCACCGTCACTCAGGGCGGCATGGGCTTATAAGGTACCGGTTCATATTCTCAGCCTTGGGGGAACACTGGGTTAATATTCCGAGTGCCTATGGATGAGTTATGATTCAGAGTAAGAGTGCTGGGAGTGTTATGTAATTTGCGTTATCGTTATCAGCACCAACAGGCATTATCATCTATGGGGTTCCGGCAATTGAAAAATATGAACCTATCTCTAAAGCAAAACTGCAGAGATTATTATAATGGTTTTCTTAATAAATGTGCTGACAAAACAGTATAATTAGGTAGGTGACAGCATAATTGGTAGGTAATTTTGAAATACTGCACCGTGAATAGATAACAGACCAGAGTACGACCGGAGATGTTTTCGTGTACGTGTCGTGGTTCAAGAATTTCTCCTTTTAATTAGCGCCTCTCCGTTCTTACATATCAGCATTCACAGTCAGATGAACGAAGAAGATAAATAGTACCAGATGAACTTTTGGGGGTGGCGGGGGAAGGGGGCTTTACTTTTCACTGCGGTGAGTGATCACGGAGGGGTTCTTTTATCAACATGGCCTCTCGGTCTCTAATGAGCCTCACACCTTCAGCCTCGCTTTTGCTCGAAAGCAAACGCGGCTCATGTTTATTTATGATATGCCAATACCAGCCACTTCAAAAGATTGTCCGGTTGGCACATGGAAGGGAGTCGCTCTCGTCCTCTCTCTCTCTCTCTCGCTCTCTCTCTCAGAGTCTGGTCTTCCTCCGCTCTCTCTGAGTTACAGTAGTTCTCCTTTGGCCCAGCCTGCTGCACCTGTCTCCCTGCCAGGGCTCGGAGCTTTATTTACCGTAAAGCTTCCGCACAGATAAACACACAGCCACTCGGCAGCTGTCGCGCATGCACACTAGCCTACACGCGCACAGACATATGCACACCCACACGCACACACACACAAACACAAACACACACATATACACACACACACTTGTGCATCCCCCAACATTCGCCGATTTTGGCTTGGGATCAGAGCAAAACAAAACACGGCTGTTCTGGGTTCACCTGTTAGTTTGATTTCTGTCTTTCCTTTTGAGTCAATTGTTGCTCCGTTTTTTGTTTTTTTTTTCATCCCCCTCATTCTCGACTGCTTTCACACATCCTCCATGTTCCTTTCTTCTTCCTCTATATGTTCCCGTGAGAAAGCAGTGGATGGAGCTTGAGGAGGTGGTCAGAGAAGGTGGAGGGATATCTGGATGAAGTTATCCCCCCCTCTACTCATCCCTGACTGCTAATCAATGTGTTTGGGGTCCCCCCCCATGGCCGCGGCCCAGCCAGCTCTGAAGGTGAATCCACCAGAGTATCCCATCTTCCAACACGAGGACGCAGAGAAACCAGTCACCCTAAGCCTGGTAGATTAGCAAGACAGTGGAGGACTTCACACCTTTCTGCTGAGCTGTCGCTTCCCACCCCCCACCCCCCACCCTCTCGTGCCTCCAACATCCACGCTTTGCAGAATCAAGGGAGCGTATTGTTGTCCACACAGGCTTCCTTTATTAGCATCCATCTGTATTTGGCTTTTCTTTTCAAATGGATAATTGTGCAACAGTGTTTTAATATCAAAGCCGCCATGGGACAAGAAATCAGGTTGGTGTTTGTAATGGTTTGCTCACTTTGAAAAGCTACTTTATGTCGTTTTTTTTGCTTCGCGGCAACATTTAGTGAGATTGATTCAAAGAGGCAACAGAGATGATGACCCACAGGTAGGCATTTGGACGAATTATGCACACATGCGCGCTCGCAAAATCAGACGTATTACAATAAGCCAAATAGTACATTGATCTCTGCAGTCGCCTGGTCCAACAGCGCTGATTGCAAAATGAAAACAAAGGCTGCATGTTTAGCGCTGACACACACCATCAGTCATATATAGCCTGCGGTCACCGTGATTACCTGCTGTATGTAAATCCATGGAGCAATAAGGCAGGTTATCCCCTTATGCGACACTGTTGTTATTATCAGAGACAGGCTATCACCAGCGAGTGCCACCAGCCAACTGCTGGCGACTGATTATGTCCCATTGAGACGAGATGTTGCAATTGGAAAGCGCTGATATCCAGTGGTGAGGATATGTGGATGTTCAGGCAGTTAAATACAATGACTGTGTTCTGTCCTAACGTGCTGGAGTGGGCAAACACCTGACACTGTCGGTAAACAATTAATATTCAGTGGGGAAACATCATGTAATTGCTCAACAGCTACCTGGAACACGCAGGCTTTCCATGCAAACATATTACAAGCCTCAAATTATTTATAACTGTACCGTTAAATACCATTAAATAAAATTATAGTCATTATGGCACCTGCATGTAATGCCTCTAGTCTATTCCTAATCCCTAATTTACTCACTAATACCTAATGCTTAAGTGCTTGAATCTCGCAGCTTTTGAATAAGACATGCAGCGTGTTGTGTGCCTACACATCCTCCTGCAGACTTCTT
>JAPTHA010000009.1:8700917-8717640 GCA_029814585.1 Gymnapogon annona
AGAGAGAGAGAGAGAGAGAGAGATACACCACTACACACATGGAGACTACTTTGTCAAAGTCACAGCAGGTACAGCCACCTCAGCAAAGAGAGAGACAGAGGCTATGTCGCAGGGGGGAAGCGGGGGGTAGATGGGAGAGACAGGACGGGGGAGTGATGATGAAAAAATGAGGGGGAAGGAGAAAAAGCAAATAAGGGAGAAGGACAGAGGGCGGAGAGAGGAAACATGTGCGAGCAATAAATACGTAATCACAAGGCATAGAGAATGATAAATGTATAGCATTACTTAAATAGGTCAATCATACATTAATAACCACAGTATGATAATAGAGTGAGGAAGTCGGCTGTAGCCCACTGAGTAAGTTTGCATAAGTGCATTCGCTTAGTCAAACACAAAGAGCTACATGTTTTTACACGCCCCCCCCCACTCCAACTTTATTTTTTTTATTTATTTTTTCTCTGCCCGAGAGAAATGTATTCCGGTGACGTCTGATATCGTAAATTAAAATTTTCGGTATAATTAAGTGTGTAGAGGAATAGAACTAGACTCATTTAGTGTAATGTTTAATGGCAGAGTACAACGACAAGTGATGCTTTGATTGTATGAAGCCAAAAAAAAAAAAAAAAAAAAAAACACTGCTCAAAATACAGACTTAATTAACTGCTACAAGAACTTCATGTTACAGATTTAATTAGATGATGATAAGCATAAAATCTCCTGGGCTCCGTGTGCAACAGAGAAAGGATTATTATAGGAGTATAGCCGGGGTAAACTGGGATGAGTGATTCTGACACAGAAACACAACGCACGCTGAGTAGGGGGTCAACAGGGTCGCGTAGGACTGTGCAGACGTTCCATGTATCGTCCAAATAAATCTAACAATAAACAAGTCTCTCCTTTATCTGGAATACATTTCCTCCCGGAGACTGCATGTAAAGTGCACTAACCTTAATATGATTTATGGTATTTCTGTTGTAGTATTATGGTGTGTGATGCCGCTAACATTTTCTGACCTTTAATGTTAGTGCGATAGTATTGCTGCAATATTTAATCTTTTGACAAAACACGCTGGCAAACACCACTCGTGACGTTACAGCAGAATGAAACAGTCCTCTGCCGTGCAACCTCCAAATCACCGAGACGTGATTTGCATGGAGCGTTCACAGGCCGGTTCATCATTAACGTCACGTAAACACACTGGAACAACAAATCTATTACCATCGTCCACGCTCCATTTGAATTACTGTAAGGATAAATAACAAGGAAGAAAGAAATGTATTTTCATGGTTAGTTGTTTTTTTTTTTGTTTTTTTTTACCACCATGAAATTTATATCAGCGGGGTTTTTTTTTTTCTCCCTTCCATAGTGTTACCTTGGAAACAAAGCTTTCTAATATACTTCCAACTTGCCCACATCAATGAAACTGACTAAAAGGACTCTGACTCCAGCAGGGACTCAGTGGTCAGAGTGCTTTTTATTTTATTTTATTTTATTTTATCTCATAGTACCCTGTAATATTCCATCATCCTGCTGGAACTATTCTGGGCGAGTGGGTCGTCCACTAACAAAAGGGTTGGGGTTCAACTCCCGCTTTGTCCTGGTCATGTGCCGTTGTGTCCTTGGACAAGACACTTCACCCACATTGCCTCCAGCGCCTCTCATTGGTGTATGAATGGGTGTTGGACGTTTGGTGGTGGTCGGTGGGGCAGTTTGGCGTCGATTGTGCAGCCGTGAATGAGAATGTGAGAGTGGATAAAAAACGGATTATTTGAGTTTTCTGGAAAAGCTCTATTTAAATCAAATCCATTATTATTATTATTATTATTATTATTATTATTATTATTATTATTATCATCACTCTTGCAACTAGCCCTTCAAAAAAAAAAAAAAAAAGCCAGCAACGTTAACGATAACAACAGACAATTCCGTTAACATACACTAACAGAATTCTCATCTGTTAGTGTATGTTAAACATGCAACACACGCTGAATTCCAGCAGCTGTTTTTAACCCATCACTTCCTGAACATGCAAGAACACGTCACACGCCGCGAGCTGCCATATCAGGTCCCTGGAGAGCAAATGAGTGATTAAGTGCCTTGCTCAAGGGCACACCAACCAGCAATTCACCCACAGCCCCTCAGTCACAAGCCACTTCTCCACAGCTGCCCCCCCCACCATAGACAAGTGTACAGTATAGATTGATGATCAGATCAAACGGCTCCAGTTCATTTGTAATCCAAACTGTGATGTAACCGCACACATACATGGCTCCTCTACTACTCTTACCTCATGGTGTAAGCCAAAAAAAAAAAAAAAAGGGCTCCTGGTGTCCTCCACCTGCACGGGACACTGTGATGTCAGCGAGTTTACTGCTGTGAGAGCTGAATATGCACATTCTCTCCTGAGGGTCACTTGGGTATTTTTAGTGTTTATGATATAAAAAGAGGTGAGAATCAAAGGGATGCCCAGGGTTAGAGCAGTATGTACATGTGCACATTTGTCTGTTTTTTTTTTTGTTCCCTTCCAACAACTGATGCTTATTTAAAGCTGTGTACATGGAGATAATTGGCTGTTTTCTCTGTGCCGTTGTACTCAAAAGACAAACCCTTCCATTCAGCATTAACAGCCTGTAACGCTATAAATAAAGTGGTAATTGCAAAAGCCTTGGCACATGCAAATTTGTATTTTATATTCCTCTCAGCTGTGTATGTATGGAAGAACTGATTTTTGCGAGCGGAGATATTTTTTTTTGGGGGGGGGGGGGATCAAAGGCGTCCTTGAAAGTGGTCTATAAAGTTAACAGCTTCTGAACGTCGTTATGACTAAACATCCGCACCCCAGTTTACATGTTCACACGAATATCATCAGATTCTAGATGCTTCTGACACCAGACTGACATATCTCTCCGTATTAATTTTGTGTTTCATTTGAAGCACCTCGGGGGAATCAGGAGATGGCGTTGAATCTTCTGTTTTCATTAGCGTCACAGTAACAGCTTCTTCTGTTTAGAAATGAGTTTCGTGAAACGAGACGATGATGATTAATATTCCGTGTTCACGACGCAAATGAAAAACGTCTGAATCCATCAGCCGCCGTCCCTCAGCTGTTAACCTACTCTTATCCGAGCGTCTTAGGGAGTCCACACGTGCACAGCAGTTGAACCGGGCATCAAGACAAAACAACCGATATATGCCGAGAGAAGCAGGACATTTGTAGAAATGACTGAATCCAGTTGAAATCTCCAGCGGAACTCATGGTTTTAATAGTGTGGGTCTGTGTGATTCATGATTGTGTGTAGGAGTCGCTGACAGGGTATCTGCAGGTTTAAGGAAGTCCAATTTAAGACTTTTTAAGACCTCTGTTAAGGCCATTAATCAAATTTAAGTCCTTTCATCTGCGAGACATCAAAAAGTGTAACCACATTGCAAATAGTTTTGTCCATATATTTAATGGAACCGAAAGTGCTGAAAAATAAACATTAAGATTGCAACTCTGTTGGCAGAACATCGGCAGTTTGTTCTGCAGCTGCGTTGTGCTGAAATGGTACAACAGTCATTACAAATTTGATTCTTTACAAAGATTTGACTGTACAACATGCGAAAATATTGCAATTTTGTTCATGCTTGTGGCATTTTTAGGAACTGTGAAAGGCAGATTTAAGGATTAATTGTCATTTTTAAGGATTCTTAAGGTCTTAATTTTGGACCAAAAAATTTAAGACGTTTTAATACTCGCGGACACCCACTACTGAGAAAGAACACAAACCCCACGGTTAGACGTGAGCTCCCAGATGAGCAAAGTACGACAATCCTGTATTTACTGTACAACAGACCATTCCACTAGTTCGACCCCCTCCCCGGAGCACACCAGCCTCATGGTTTCACCAACAGCATCAACCATATCACTCTGCATTGGGGTATTTGTTTTGTGTGTTTGCACTTCAGTGTTAGTCAGCAGGTATGATAAACGGCACTCAACCGGAATATCAGCTCTCAAGATTTGCTTGGAAGGTTAAAAAAAAACCCAAAACAAAACAAACATGTATTTATTGAGTGGTTGCCTGTTGACTCCCTCAGAAAAGCAACGAAGAGCAGCTGAATTTCTGGCACCAGCTTCTTTTTTTGCTCCTCGAGACCCTCGATTTCCTGATACCATTCTCACTCTGCAGAAATGCTGCCATTTCACCATTTCAGTTCCCTGCACAATCATCAGCATTTCTCCCTCCATGACATGAAAACAAACTAAGACTGAGTGCCTCTGTGTGTGTGGTTTTAAACCCCCCTGTCAGCAATCACTGGGTGGGAGACAGCCATAAACTGCGCTTTAGAAGCCTATAATGGGTGACTGCAGCGCAGGCAAAACTTATATCATATTATGCCTCTTCCCATCCAGACATAAATAGGATCATTATTTTTGATAACTATACAGCAAGTGCTGGATAATTTCATTACATGACTTGCCACTGCATAATGCTGTATTTCAACTAAATCATCATAAATCTTTCCATATCCCTCTTATTACTGCATTTAATTACATCGCAAAACAGTCAATAATGTAATGCCCTACAAATGATTGGAACATTAGGATTGATCTGGATAAACAAATCGACTTCATTCTGTCATTAACCGACAGCGTGCACATAACAAGAGGAATGGATGAATAGGGAGAAATAGAAAAACCTGTCTGATGGCTTGTGCTGAATAAATTAGCATTTTTATCTGCTAAGGACAAAATGCATAACAATATAAGCAAAAAAATAATAATCATGATTATTTTTGATTGGAGCCACAATTTTAATGGATGCAATAATTGTTTTATTTCCACTGAAAAATGATTCAAATGTGATTTATGCTCAGCTCTGTCCCCAACAAGCATGTTCCCTCATTTGTCGACAATAGAACTTGTAGATCAGGGCACCTCTGTGGCACCACACTGCTTCATTTATAACAGTATGTTGTGACATATTTAACCTTCATCAAAAAAAATTGCAGCACCTGCGATTTGGATATTGAAATCTGGATAACGCTTTGATTAATTGTTCGTCCCTCTGAGAACCTCATCGTTTGTCAAAAGGCAGAGGTGGCATTTTACAGCAGGACCTATTAAGTTCATTCTATCTTGCCCCCATGTCATACACCTTATAAAAAGAGCGACGCTCACCGCTGTGACAGCTGAGGCGTTTTATTATAAAGAAAGCATGAGACGTTTCATGGACCGACATCAGTCTATCAGGAACTATAAATACAAGTCTGTGTACAGCTGACCGCCAATTTTACAGCACACTTTTCAATTACATTCAAAGCCAAATATGTTAAACTAGACCATTTCAATGTCGTATCAACCCTTTAGCATTAACTCACACTATCTCTTGAAACGTGGTAAAATTGTATGTTCCTTCAGGTAGGGATAAGATTTGGCTATGCACATAAGGAAATAATTGCGTTTCTGTCACACATCAAATTATTACACTTCATTAAGAAGTCTATATAGTGAACTAATCCGTCCATCTCCATTATATTACATTGTCCTCAATTCTTTTAACGGAGGCTAAATGCAGCGCTCTGCCTTCATACAGTTTCCTCCACAATGAACTCGATGGCGTGTTGCGGCGACTGGCTCGCCTCCACCATTGTAATTTCATTGCCATCCATTGTTATGGTGGGGACTGTAATGGCTTGAGTTCCCAGAACAGAGGAAGGCAGGATGACGACCTGCGAGGTGCCCTCAATGCCGCTGATCTGATCTGATGGGATCATGACAGTCTCGGTCCCCCCTTCGGCGCCCTGCAGAACGTAGATGGTCTGCACAGTGCCGGAGTCGATCTCACCGGTGGCGGCCAACGAGGACAGGACCTTGGCCCCCTCCAGTACTTTCTGGACCTGAGCCACCTCGGCCTCGTGCACGGCCAGTTCTGTGGTTTCTGGGGGCAGGTCTCCGTGCAGCCGGATGTGTTTATCCAGGTTGGAGCGGGAGCGGAAGGCGGCCGGGCAGTGTGGACAGGGGTAAGGCTTCTCGCCGCTGTGTGTGCGGGCGTGCTCAGTAAGGCGGGCAGCCACGCTAAAGCTCTTACCGCAGATCCAGCAGCAGAAGGGCCGTAGGCCGCTGTGGATGCGCTCGTGGTCCTGCAGATGAGGCAGCTGGCGGAAGCGCTTGCCACACGTGGGGCACTGGTGTGAAGTGAAAAACGGACAAAGAGCAGAAAATAAATATCGGGAAAGAAGATGGTAAAGCACAGACAAGTTCACAACTCACAGTCAGTGCACAAACACAACTGCAATTAATGCTTTTCTGGGACTTCTCTTCATGTTTTTCTGCACATGCAGCTCTTTTAGGTGGTGTAGAGCAAAAGCAGAGAGAGCAGGGCATGGTGGGAGACAGAAAGGGAAAGACATACATAGTAATACAAAGAACAGAAGTTTTTAAGGGTTTTTATCATCAGTTACCCAGTGGACACAAGAAAAGGATGTTACTGGGGAGCTGAGATCTAAATTATTTCTAAATAAAGCAATCACAGCACCGGCTCTGCTGCCCTAATATTAGCTGTTTCTTTGGTCTCATCTGAGAGAAGAACATTTACTACAAGTAGATACTTGATTAAACTTGAGATACTACAAGAGACTGACAGTGCCCTGCTTTTATTCCTGCTAGGGAAACGTTGTGATTGAAACAATAATCCTTGCCATCTGTTTGGCCAGTTTATGATCTCTGTGTGATGCTCGTTAATGACATTACCTTTCCTGTTGAGCTTTGTCTTTTATATACTTAGTAAATACAGTCGCTCCTTCAGGGAATGCTCATACTTGATGCAAATAAAAATTCATCCACATTACAACCTCAGTGTTTGAGGACCAATGATCCTTCCACTTCCACTTGGAGGCAAAGCACACCTGAATATATCAAAGCAAAGCCACAGAAATTCAATATATTTCTAGAGTCCAAGGTGCAGTGATGGGCTTGGGTGGGTCTATAGTTGATGTCCTGCCTCGTCACCAGAGCAGCAGAAAGCGAGAGAGTCCCAGAATAGTAACAGGCACAGAGGGGAGTTGACAGGCCCTAACTCAGCCCTGCCATTAATCACAGGTACACAGGGAGGGAGGAAACACCCGCAGGACACACACTGCTCAAATGGCCATGGTCCGGAACCAGAGCTGAGATGGCCATGGCAATGAATGGGTGTAAACACGTGAGGTGAAACATTGCTGAATGTGAAATACTGGTGTTACGGCCGTAACCAATGTAATAAAATGAAAAGACAAATGAAATACCACCTCTTCAAGTAAATGCTGTAGCTTCTTACCTCAAAGGGTCTCTCGTCAGTATGAGTCCTCATGTGAACATTGAAGGTGGAATTGTAGGCAAATTCCTTATGGCAAATCTGACAGTGAAAGCGGGTTCGGTTTTTGGACTTCGTCTGCGTTCCTTGGAAATGGGCCAACACATGCTCCTCCAGGAGACTGTTCGAGGTAAAGCGGCGACGACAAGGCCTCATTGGGCATTTGAGAGGAGTCTGGCCTGTGTGGGACAACCGGTGGAGGTCGAGACTCTCTTGAGTCATGCAACGATGGCCACACAGGTCGCATTCAACCTAACAGAGGAATAAAATGGGGGGGAAACGGGAAGGAACAAGAGGCCGAGGAAGGGGAAATAAAGGGATAGAGGATGTAAATACAGCATTTAGTACATGAAAGAAAACATCTGTGGAGTTCTTTATGACCTCACTGTGATAGGTTACTTTAGAAAAATTAATATTGCATTTTCTTATCTTCTTTTTCATTTTTGGTATTTTAATTAGTTTTATATTGATATCGGACTGCCTGGCTGGATAGCTCAGCTGGTAAGGTACCAGGCTGGTGCATAGAGGACCCAGGTTTGATCCCCGGGATGAGCGTCCAGTAGGTTGTGTAAGGAAGGGCATCCGACATAAAAACTCCTGCCAAACCAAATATGCAAATTTGATTCACTGAGACGACCCCGGAAGGGAAAAAGCCGAAAGAAATCATCATATTGATATCGGAGCACTGATTGGAGTAGCACATCTCATTTTATTATACACCCAACAGCAAAATAGGCTGTTATTGCGTCCACATTATTCTGTCTGAAGTCCTTGCCAAAATACAGCACATAAACCATTAATTATATGTTTCTGTGCTTTATTATTTTCTTTCAGTCTATGGCATCAAGTGGAGGAGTGAAAGTGTTACATGTATCATGCGCCCCACCTGCCCTGTTGACCGCCCCCGGCCCTGGCCTCGTCCACGGCCCGTATTCCTGTCCTCGTCTGTCGTCGGACAGCGCTGCATGTGGATTTCCAGCACTGCTTGGTTCACAAACTGTGTTGAACAGTGAGGACAAGTTGCTGGCTGCTTGTCTGCAATCAAAGAGTTCCGGGTTTGTCACAGGTACTTACACTCTCATGCCACAAGCTACTATTGGCAGAGGTTGACTTATTAGCAGTCATGCCAAAATAATCCTGCAGGGGCAAGTGGTAAAAGTGCAAACTGCTATTAATAGGCACTGGTGTCCAAACATTCGGATCAAGACTTTTTTTGTGTCAACAAAAATACACGGCATGTGATGGATTAGTACAGAAAAGAAGTCAAATGAAGGATAAAACTATTCAAAACAAGCCCCATCACACCTTCACAGGTAAAACAAGACATTCTTTATCTTTATGTGCAATTAGCAAATTGTAAAATATAATAAAAGTAACATAATTCAGTGTTGTTGACAGAACAGAATTTATAGCATTTGTGCCTAAGGAATAATTCAATATGATGTAGTTATTCGTTAATATAGATACCTAGAATCTTTCTTGGAACCGACTACCGGGTGGAGTGAGGTGTTTAGTTCTTGTCAGCTTGAGTTCTACTTTTGCAAAGTAGAGTTGACAGCATTAACGCTAGGTTGCTCTTGAAAAGATGGCTGGGAAATCACTGAAACTGATGGTTCATCAGAATATCTAGAGGTCGTCATCCAACATCTTGCAATCTGCAAACCATCTGTAGCGTATCCCAGTGGGTGTGATCTGCTGCGCTCCCCACTGGGACCCTCTAATTAAACCTTTAATAAGGACAATCTGAGCTTATGGCCCTGAACTGATCAATGGATCAATCTCTCCAATCATCGCTCTCAGAGGAGCTGCGTACCTCTGACCCCTGCTGTATGCTGACTCTTCAAGCTTAACTAATGAGGTTGCTGTGCCAGTGCCCCCCCCTTGATTAAGATGAAGTGTCAACATGTTGACCCAATTCATTTGCCTCCACCTTCCTCCTCCCTTCCACGTGGGACAGAGATCAATGGAAAGTCATTGACCTAATGCATCTGCAGAAGAAAACGCATATAACACGGCCCAATGTTTATAAATAAACAAGATAGGCCACCCGGGCGAGTAGACGGGGGGGCTTTTATCGCCGACTTTGCATTAATCAATAGTATTCACTGCCTGTTGTACTGATAAGGACATCATATCTAATTGGTTTGCATTACAACTAGGCAGGGGGCTGAACCGTCAAGGACGTGGTCATTAGGCGACAGGTTCACCGGTGTGGCCCTGCAGCCTGCACATCTAACCTCTGACCTTGATGAGTGAGTGAGTGAAGGTCAAGGTCCCGCCGACGTTTGAAGGCCTCCCCGCACTCAGGGCAAGGGAATGGGTGACTGGTGTGGAGGAGTCTGTTGAACACAAAAACACACATTATCAGGGAAACAGGCACACGTAGGGCTAATAAAAATAATGGTAAAAATAATGTATTAGACTTTATTTGACGTAGCAACATGTAATATCCTCTATGCTCATCTTGTACAAAATGGCTTAACATTAAATTAAGTCAATTACTGGACCCCTATACCTAACCATATTCCATTAGATTAACACTTGGAAATGGAAAATGCCACAAAGCCAGCCTCAATAATCCCACCCACCATTAAATTAATGACATACATAATACTCTAATCATAATGGTAAAATGCCAAGGAAAATGATTAACTCTAACAAAGAAAAAAAAAAGTCTCGTTTTGATTTAATATACAGTGTGTGACTCATAGATTACCAGCAAGCATACTCTTAGCTCTTCTTCAGATCCAATAAGTAGTATTAGCTGAGTGTGTAACAGCTACAGATAAAAGATAAAATGGGAGGAGTTGGAGTTAGGAGATGAAAGACTATATTTATCTATTGCATAACATTACACTGGATATAGCCCAAGGGGAGGAGAGAAGTGTTAGGATGTGTTCACCTACTGCTGCATCAGGATGGGAGAAAAAAAAAATGCTAATAAAAAGCAAAGCCTTTCTTGTGGTGGCTTTTTGTGATCAGAGCTACTTGTGCTGCGGGTTAACAAAAAAAAACTTTCCCACTTATGTCAGAGGCCGGGCTGTATTTGTTCCCAGTTTAACAGATAATAAAAATCAATATTGCTGGGACGGATGACCCTGAGGCAGCTGGGAGAATTAAAATGTGATCCAGGGTCACCTCCCCTCCCAGCCAGGCATTCTGTAACGAGCAGAGTGACAATGTACATACAGTACAAAAGTGCTGCGGGTGTGTATGGATTCCTTTGGTCTAAAAGAGCAGCCCGCTGTTTCCTAAGGCTGGTTTTTGGTGATCCGTGACGGAACTCCAGGAAGGAAAGTACTGGAAATCTGACAACTCCTGGAGGCTTTGGCTTTTGTCTTCGGGTTCTTTTTTATTGTCCACCTCTACGTTGCACATAAATAAAACTTCTTGATTTCATTTTCACACTAATCAATGTCTTGCCGGCATGGGCACAGATCCATTTTTCTACCTTCTTTGCCCAACAGTAACATCAAATATTGTTAAACATTAAAGGCCACACTTTAACTTTGTACCTGATATTTCATTTTGTCAATCATAGTGGAGCTAAATCTAACAAAACCCAAATACACATGCACTAGATCCTCTACCCGGCAACTGTGCCGCGCAGGAATAGGCAGTTCCTCCATCCTGGATTGTTATCGTTCTCATCTTAATTTGCTGGGCTTCTGTCTGTCAATCATATGTGGCTGAGGCTCAAGGGCACCCGGACGTCTAAATCAGTGTGTTTGATACACTGCTTAAAGGTCTTCCTCAGTAGTTGGACACGGCTCAGCTACTACAGCTCCTTGCTAGTGTGCTAGGGAGGGAGAGTCTATCTAAATCTCTTCCGGGTCTCTGTTTTGAGGCGTCAGTTAAATGTAATTACATGGTAAACAAGGTTGGAAATAATCCAATTGGGAATAAATAAATATATCTATGGTCTAACGTGCAGATAGAGAGGGTTGAGAGCGTTCGCTGTAAAGTATATGATGTTGTTATAAAAGCCAGTAAATAAGCAACATTACTGAAGAGTCATTGTGTTATTACTTGTGATGATTAAGTTGATCCTCGGTGTTGAAGCGTGAAGGACAGTGAGGACAAGGAAACAGATGAGCCGCTCCCTCGTTGTCCAGAGTACACACCTGCGTTAAAGGACAAAACACTTCATAAAATAGCCATTCAACAATATGCTGGGATACTTTACAAATTCTCCATTTCACAGTACCGGTTTGCGTCCCCGCTTGCGCCGAGGCAGCGTGGCCGAGTGAATGCGTTGGTGTCTCTTTAGCGTCGCTGCCTGGGAGAAGTTTTTGCCGCACACCTCACAGCTGAAGGGCTTTGTGCCAGTGTGGCTCATACTGTGACGCAGCAGGCTGTGGGAGTTCGTGAAGGACTTTTGGCAAACCTGTACAACAACAATAATCAGGATTAATGCAATGGGTTTTTTTATTTGAGGGGATTTTTCTCTAATGTTGCACATGACAAAATCTTCCGCGTTCATAATTTAAAAAAAACGTTTCCATTGTCAGAGGTGGCGGAGAATCTGTCAAATATAATGAGGCAGGTGGGCTGTCAGGTTAGATTCTTGTGTCTGCCTTAAGCCTTCAAAGCATTACATCATGTATTCGGCATCTGCTGCGTGACGTTCACATCAAAGTAAATTACCACACGCAGTCTAAGAAGGACATGGGTTGATAGGAGTTTGACTGGCACCTTGCACGTGAAGAGCTTTTCTCCGGTGTGGCTGTAGACGTGTGTGCGGAGGAAGACGCGCCGGGTGAAGGTTTTGCCACAGTAGGGACAAACGTGAGGTAATGGGGTGCGGGACCAGTCTTGCAGCAGCTTAGCGGGTGGGGGGAGGTTAGCATTGTCAGACTCGGTGGTTGTACATCCCTCCGAGTCCTCCTTGTTTCCTGATAAATAAACGAACAAACAGTCGAGATCAAACCTCCTTCAACACGTCAGAGTCCTCTGAGCTGCAAAACAAAGTGTTTCTGCTTACCTTTTTGTGCTACGCTTACGACCCTGAAAGAAGGCCTGCTCCTCTTCTGAAGAGGAGTACCTGACTCTGTGGCGGAGGCCGAGAGGGAATGAGGGCGCTTGCAACTCTGTGGGGCATCCGGAGCCATTTCCTCACTCGTCGCGGCTCCATCTGCTGCCTCTGTCCCTGATGTGAATCTGTGCTGCCTACGATGGTACAGGTACTGGGTCGTATTCATGAAGCCGGCGCCACATTGGGCGCAGGTGTGCACGGGCTCCTGCAGGCCATGCTTTGCCTTCCGATGCGTTAACAGCCCTGACTCCTCATCAAAGCTCTCACCACACTCTGTGCACATGAAGAATTTGGGCTGAGCAAAAACGACATTGGCGTTGGCGAGCTGTGTCGCCTCATTAGTTCCATTGGTCTGAGAACAAACTTCTTCTGAGATCTCGACGGGAACCACGATCTCCAGCTTCTCCTCACCCTTCTGCCGGTGTTGTTTGCGGTGATAAAGGAACAGGGTGGTGTTAAGGAAGCTCTCCCCACACACAGAGCAGTGGTGCAGGGCTTCCTCAAAGCCGTGCTGGGTCTTACGGTGGGCCACAAGTTCAGACACCAGACCAAAGCACGAGCCACAGTCCACACAGAGGAGCACCGGTTCAGGCTTGGGCTTTTTGTTCGCTCCTCTTCTTTTGGGAGATGAATACTCTGGACTGCAGGCCGATGCTGGAGCCTCAGAAGGAGGATCACAGTTTTCTATTGATGCTGCCTCTCTAAATTGCTCCTCCTCCTCCACAGCTAGCGATTTCTCCTCCCCTTCTGCATTAATGATCCTGATGGTGCTTTCCGTGGAAGGAGAAAAGTCATCTGGACTTAGCGGGGCAGTGTAGTCATGTGGTGGGGAGATCTCTGTCTCCATTTGTGTATCAGCTTTGGACTTGGTCCCAGGGGCAGACTGGTGACATGACTCTTCTTTACGGTGCAGCTGCCAAAGGTCCAGGCTTTTGAAAAGTTCATCACAGTCCCCACACTGGTAGAGGATCCTGGGCTGGTCTGAAGGGACCTTGGCACCACCTATTGTCTGTTTGACTGAGGTCTTTATGGCGTGAACAGCTGGATGATCTGCTTGGATTTGAATCTGTGACGCTGCAACAGTCTTTGATATATTTATGACCTGCTGCTGTAAGAAACAGGAAAAAAATTATCACAGATTAACATTGTTTTGCTTCTTCTTTTTTAAATGTGTGCAAAGCAAACCTGGCCTCCAATAACACATATTTTAAAAGCTTGCTGGAGCAGTTGTACTGTTTTTCTGTCTTCCCCTTTTTGTGGCAGAAGAGAAATGAGAATCTGGTGATGACGAGGTACTGAGGTCAATTAGTGCAGCACGTATTTAGAGCAAAGGTTCCTCTGAGAGCTGCAGACGGCGCAGATAAGGCCACAGCCCGGTGATAAGTATCACAGGACCATTAGGGTTGAATGGGTCACTCCTGTGGGTTTTACATTTACTCCCTCCATTCATTTTGAAGATGAAAACCAAACATCAAGGTCGAAGTAAAAGACATCTGAAACTGTATCACTACAGCAAAGTCTAATATACAGTAATTATTTTTAGGCTTATGCTTTGGTGTTCTCGGCTTACACTGCTGAATAACAATTCCTTAAACATGTAGAATTAACTCACAATTTTCTTAATATATGTATGCTGCATGGTAATGCTGGGTCTAAATGAGGTGTGAACATAGGAGTGGCATGCTAGATTTTTTTTGACAAAATATTAGGTAATAATTAAAAACTGAAATGGCATTACATTTCTTTTCAGGAGCTGTTAATTTTTTGATTAAACATTTAGGCATTTGGGTTGATGCCATACCATTTGAAGTTGGCTTGGCTGGTTTCCTCCATGTTTTTTCATTTCCAAGACAACATCTGCGATCTACAATATGCTCAAATAAGACCGCTAACAAAAAATGAAATAGATAGCAAATAATGTTATATGAAGGGCAAAACACGATGGAAAAATTTACACTTTTATCTAGTACATTCTCCTGAAAAAATGTGTTATCTTTAGCAGAAACGTTATTTATAACTTGTGGCTCTAAAACATGTGCTCACAAAATACTTTTCCATCTCTGTCATTTAAAAATGTAATAGAGTGGAAAGTCAAAATCAATAGGGACCAAGACAGGCCATAAATGCATAGCTTTCAAATCTAAGGTAGTTTTCTCTAGAGTCTGTAATCAGCATCAACGATAAGAAAAGCCTGCTCTAGGTTACACAAGGACCAATGTTTTTGTTGTAGAACTCAAGCCAAACTCTTGAATTATCAAGAGGCCTCTACAATCAAACTCTGTTCTGTAGAAACTTCCCGCAAACCATAAAGGCACTGTTTTTTTTCCACCTTCATCTCTTGAACCTTGACAGTGAGAGGTATAATAATTGACATCAAAAAGAAAACTACTTTAGTTTGGAGGACTTTATGTCCGCCAACTGTGAATGCAGTCTTAGCAAACACTGCTTTCACTCACAACTGTGCAGCTTTGTTAGATTTTTTATATGAAAAGGCTGAAGTAGAGGCTAACATCTTGACATCAAACAGGTTTTAAGTTGTTTCCTTTGCTGTGATAAGTGGCGGGTCTTCGTATTAGTAGAGTGTAAGAAAAACCTCTTTAAAAAACGACATTTTAGATAAATGTTTCACCTCATTATCAAACTGCCATCAACTTTCTCATCCAACGACACAGGCTTTAATCAAAATCACTGTCATCACATGAACACGATCACCGACTAATATAACTGTCAGTATGAGTTTACACATTTCTTTATTAAAGTAAGATTTTGGTTTTCATACAGACAATGAGGACAGAAAACGAGTGACAATTGATTAATGTGCACACAAGGTTAGTTGCGGTTTTGTAATAGATAATATTAAAAGCTTTTGTGCTTAGTCTTAGCACATGCAAATTAACTGTCCTAAAAGAGCTGTACTGCAGATGCTATAGATATACTGCAGAACTGAAGTATCAGCCATTTAAAGATTAATAGATTTGAATATTTGTCATCCATCGCACCGCAGAAAATATCTCTGTAGTTCTCTGTATCCATTAAGCTGTTAACATCACAATATCAGTTATGACATTCTAGCTGAGTAGAAGAGGATGATTGCAATTAATTGTCGTCTCTTAAAGGGACGCCAATATGTTCTGACATGTCACTGCAGTGACTTCGTTGTAGAGAATGTCGACATGGCACTGATTGATATATTTCTTATGCTTCCATTCCTTCCTGCTGGAAAAGCAGGACGCAATCCGTCTGTCACAAGTGTCAAAGTACTTTATTGGACGTGTGTGGAGGGCTGTAAGAATGGAGGTCTAGGAAAAAGCTCAGACAGCGGTGACCACTGCTAAATGACTGACCCCTGGGGCTTTCCAAAGCCGTCATGAAAAAGGTAAGAGTGCCAGTCACACCAAGGCTCGGCTCAGTATGTTAGAGTCGTACTGAGCCCTTGTACAGCTGTAAAATGCTACCATTTAGGTTGAATGTATGGCTGTAACAAGAGCTATAGTTTAATGCAATAATGTGATACACAATATGACAGAATACAACAAATAATGTACAGACTGAACAAACTCTAATGCCATCAAGGAGACTACAGCAGTAACAGTTAGTTTTTCTGAAAAGATTCTTCATAAATAGAAACTAAGCCATCTAAGAGAAGGGGTTGTGTCCTCGCATAAAAAGAATATCTGAATTTTTCATCCTCTCGAAAACAAATTGGTCATTATTATTAGAGCATAAGGAGCATTCTGGTGACTCAGCTGGTCTCTGTGGATACCATGTAAATGGGTTATCCTGGACCTCAATCTGGCCTCCAAGCTTTACTAAACACCATTCCCTTCTGTTCCCCATCTTACCAAATTCCCCCTGATTGCTATCATCTAAGTAATCAAAATGCCACCAAAATTGCACAATAAGTGCTTACTGGTTTTTTTTTTATAGCACAAGTAAAGCTGGTGTGAGAATTCAGCCTGACATGACATCTGTTTGACGCACAACAGTGTGTAATTTGTCTACTAAACAACACAATGTGTTATTTTGCCATTACTTCCAACAAAGAGCAGCTATGGGTAAATAATTTATATGGTTCCCATTCGGGCAAAGCTACACAATGAATTGCAAAAGACTACAATTTCATTTGTTAAAAAGAGGAAATGATGATGATGATTTCTTTCAGCTTTTCCCTTCCGGGGTCGCCACAGCAGATCCAATTTGCATATTTGATTTCCGGGGAATCGAACCCAGGTCCCCTATGCACCAGCCCAGTGCCTTACCAACTGAGCTATCCAGCCGTTAAAAAGTGGAAATGCATGAACATAATAACATGTTCTTGTTGTGTCCAGTAAAAAATGACAGGCAAGCTTATGAA
>JAPTHA010000009.1:8734935-8745755 GCA_029814585.1 Gymnapogon annona
ACTTTGTGTCTATTATACTACTGACATAAAAACTACAAAGGCCTCAATGTCTTTGACTTATTTCTTTTGTAGAGAACACATAACTAGTGTGCATTTCCTCTGGCAAAGTTACTTCTACACATGCCCTTCACTGTATTTTTGGCACAGTGTGTAGGTTCACGTAGAAAGAAGCAGCTGGGTGGTGTCTGCTGAAGCCTGGAGTGGCATGTCTCTAAACATAAATGCATAACAGAGGCAGAATATCGCTCTTTAAAGAAGCAAATCCATCCTCGTCCTCACATTTTATTTCCTGCCTGTCCTCAGTCAATGACGATATCCTGGAATAAAAGAATAATAAATCTGCAACCGTTTAATATGTCTTTGGAATGCAGACAGTAAGCATCTTAATGCGACAGATCACAGTCATCATCACAGTCATCATTATTACCCACATGATACAGCGACAGCAGGCTGGCCACAGATTACAGAATGATTACAGACAAGATGACTGATGGTGGTAAAAAAAAAAACAAAAAGGGGGAGAGGTGAGTAAGGGGTATAATGGGACAATGAGGGACAATGAAGAAACCTAAAGCCTGGGTAAGGGCGAGAAAGACCCCAGACATGCCTATATGGAACTGTGCCATGCAGAGAGCGGGATCTATATGCATGCCACAGGGGAGCGGCAGGCTGAGGTGAGGAAATGGGCCATGAAGACAGCTATAATGTCCTCTGTGCTGCAACAGACACAGTAAACACACAAACACTGTCGCTAAAATAAGCACCCTTTTAGACAGGGAACCAAGTGTATTGCAAACAGATTAATTCCCATGAGACCATCTCGCCCATTCTGCTTTCATAATCCTTAAACAGTGAGCAGTCTGTAAAAAACACACAGTGACAATGCTCAGCTGTTTATTACATCCACGGGCAATTACTGAACAAAGCTGTTAGCTGCTTTAAAAAATGTAACAGTAAAATGGAAGTCACGGATTTGATCTATTCCATTCTTTCATTGTTTGACACAGAGAGAAACGAGGAGCCAATATGGAAACCAGTGCCCTATTGTCAACACAAACAAGCCTAAGTCAAAGCCAAGATAGGAATCCAAGTACAAATACCACTAAAGCTTAGATCTCATGTTGAATTCCATATTCTGAGTGCCAACTACCAAAAGTCTCACATTCTTCAAACATCAGTGTTTCTAACATATTACGTTTGTGCTTTGTTACAGAGAAAAGCGCATCATTAGAATTTTCTCGGGTGTGGTTTCTTGCACTGTTTACATAGAGTTTGATAGTTAACGCAACATAGTATTATTTATATAATTGTAAGGTTTTTAATATCTATATATGACTTCACTCCTTTAGAACTCCTTAAATTTTTGTACATTTGACAGATTCTATGCACAGCCTTGTGCAGTGTTTGCATTTCACTGATGAGCATGTAACAGATAAAAATTGAATAGAAATATCCATGAATACATCTCTGAATATAAATACCTCAGACAATACTGTTTGGCAGTGGGGATGCCAGCATCGTGAAAAGTAACGAATGCAGCATAATCATCCATAGATAAGATATGTTACAACAGCACTGACCCCAGATCAAAGTCACTCTTCTGCCCATTAGGACTTGTTGCACACTAAATTCCTGTTGTCAGCTTTTCAAACTGCACATACAAACATGAAAATGTGACCCCTACAACCTTTATTGACTTGAATATGTCTGCACTAGTAGCGTTTTGGAATTAGAGAGTGGAATTAGCCTTTCCACGTCTATATATATGTTGTGAATGCTTGAGCAAACACAGGTAATCCCAGTGCAGTGTTCAGCACATGTGTAAACCCACCTTAACATAGATGATGGGTATGGTGGTCTTGGCCTTGTTGAAGTGCCGAGCTACCCTGTACACTGTCTCGGGGACGTAGTCCAGCACCAGATTCAAATACACCTCATCTTTCTGGAAAAGAGGAATTAAGAAAAGGAAAATACAGTCAGAAGGGAAAGGTAAACATTGTATCAGTGTAAAGCTAAGCTATCATAGGATGAGGACTTTTTAGGTTTGTGGGCTAAAGCAACAAATAAATCAAAAGAAGGGAAAAATCAAAACAAAAACGTTCTGTAGTGCCATACAATGATTAGTTAGAGGTCAGTCATGAATTTCAGGACAAACCTTAATGCATCAGTGGAGGAACACAATGGATCAATGGATGCAGTCGTTTCCACATTCACCGTATCAGACTTGTTGACCAATGGCCTTATTTCATTCATGGCAATGGTCAATGCTTATCTATGCTCAATCACAGGTTATTTAATAATTCTGAGCTTGTTCAAAAATAGTATGAGAAGCTGTAGCAATTGAAAACGCCACAATATATTTTCCTGTAACGATGATTTCTATACCTTCCCTGGACTGAATAGTGGTAAACAGAATATGCACACAAATTACAAGCATTGAGTTTCATTCCAATTGAAATTTTATATTATTCTGTAAATGTTATATATCAGTGCCTCTTTGATAATTACCGGTACTATCCCATCATGTGTTGCGACATGTAATAATACCAATTCAGAATCCACATGACAAAAGGACAATCTCCAAGCGACTTAGAAAGAGGGTTCACTGTTGGGGCATGGATAGAAGGACCTGGAGGCCAACGCAGAACATGCTCAAACAGTCAACAAGAACAATGTGTCCACAGCTGTAGACAGAAGGATATTATAGTGGGTCTGTGAGCATAAACCCCTCATTACAAAGACGAATGTGCATCTGAGAGTTCAGTGGTGGTGGTGGGGGGAAATACAGCACTGGTCTACAGAGATGTGAAAAACAAATAATTATATCAGACGCTCCATCCCTCTTCACACAGTATAGCTCTCTACTGAGATTTAAAAAAAAAAAAAAAAATGACCATATTCGTACAATCTTGCTAGTGTGCTTGAACAGCCCTCTGTAATACATTCATCAGAAAATGTACCCATGTTCAGGTAAAGACATTTTCATTACCGCTTTGGCGTAGCAGTTCGATCCATAAAGAGTCGATAAGTCAAAGGCTCACTATTGTTATTGACCTCGGTTTTATCGCAATCCTTTTTTGAGATCATCACCCAGACAAACACCACACTAAGACAATGCCCGTTGTTTTCTCCTTCAATTGATCACCTATTGTGCAGGACTGACAATATCTTTCAGAGTGAGATTGCCATGGAAATGAATTACCTTAAAATATTTGCTGTAAACAATGTAAATAGATTAGAAATTGATTCAGCTCATTGATGAAGGATTTAGTCTCAACTCTGCAGTAAATCACAGCAATGATGAGAGTGTCAGCAGATCTGATTGCGGTAAGTATGGCTTCATGACAATGAATTGTTAATGTTTAACTTAAACACGGGAATGCAGTTAAAATATACAGGAGCTATTTAGCATTTTGAGGTATTTGGGAATATAAGTAACCAATGATATTAGATTAGATACACCTTTATTTGTCCCACTCTGGGAAATTTCAGAATGATCATTTCAGAATATGATAACAAAAATGTATACCTGGTTAACTTTTACCATTGTCTTTTATTAAACTGACTTCTGAGCACTTAAAGTGCATCCAGATGCACCTCCAGGCAAACATACTCCAAAAAAAAATAATCAGCAATTCAACAGATGTCTGTGTACATCTCATACTGTAAGAGTGTGAAGTGAACCTCAAAGAAAGGCCAAATGTTGTTTGAGTAAAGTGCATGAGTCATCCTCCATCCATGTACTATTTGTTGAGGAGGCAGACTGCTCTTTGCTGTAATTTTACAAGTCAAGTCAGTGAATACCCACCTTCTCTCCACTCGAGTAGAAGAAGTAACGTAGCCTGACAATATTGCAGTGGTCCAATTTCCGCATTATTTGCAGCTCTCTATTCTACAAGAACAGAAAGACAGAGAGAATGATTGAAAACTGATACAAGTCTTTCACTCAAGTAACATATAAACCCTTAACACAGACATAAATTAATGTGGAAGTTCATTGAACAGCTTTAGCTTTATGGAAATGCACAAAATAGCACTTGTTAGAGTGCATTTTGTTTCACACTATGTCTGTTGCATTTGTGTACCTTAAACCTTTTGTCTTGGAGAACTTTCTTTATTGCCACCATCTCCTGGCTGTCGATGAGGCGCGCCTGATAGACCACCCCGAAGGAGCCATTTCCTATAACCTTTATGTCTGTGTAAGACACCTCCTGTGGGCGGTCTGGGCCCTGACCAGGTGTGGCTACCACTGTTGTCACTTTGCTACTGTCTCCTGTGAAGAAAAAGAAAGACGTGTGACATCTATAATACGTGTACAGGTAGCAGCTTCGTCGAAATTCTCTAAGATATAATCAGAAATGCCATACAATGACCAACATTATAAAACAAAGTGACGGAATCCTCTCTAGTTCAGCCTTTCCATAAATTTCTCAAAGGAGTAAAGAGCTGAACATCAACAAGTGCTGCCTGCTTCTTTAAATGGTCATAACCTATGTGGTGGTTCCCCTGACACACTCCACTGGTTGGTAATGAGCTCCTGATACTTCCCACAACACTCTCCAGAACCCCCTCAGGGGGAAAGTAGCTTAAACTCCTTTGATTCAGACATAAATATGATGATGCTGTTCTATTGAAGCTTCATTTGGCTCAGGTTTGACCCAATCATATGACACCCTCCTCTAAGGATTTCTTGTCACTATCACAACTCAGAACATATGCAACAGTTCTGTATATGTTTCGCTTTTAAAATATAGAATCCTGCCCTCATTTAATTTACAAATAAAATGTATTTTAGTTGTAGCTATATGTGCTTTGCTTGTTTTTTAGAGACGTCAGTTCAATTTAACAAATGTGATAACGAATCCATATCCACACTGTTATGCTAGGAACTGGCTCCTAAGAACTACTCAGATAAGCTAAGCTGGCTGACCTGCATTGACCTGTTCAGATTGATCCCCTCGCAGCCGCAAACCATGTCTCTGTTTAAGTCTCAATAGGGTGTTAAAGGCTCCATCACGTTTCCAGCATAGCACCTCTGTAATCCCAATCCCCTCTGTGACCCCGTTTTCAATAATAGATCCAGAATTCAAGCCTTGCATCAAAGGGGATGGTGTAGGAGGAGAGGAAATCAAGGTGCATGTTGTAAACCAGTCAAAATGGTATCACTGTGTTTGACCTTGAAGATCTTGGAGAAAGTGGCATGCTTACAATCTGACAGAAGCTGACATCTTTAGTTAGGGTCAAGTAGCGGATCAGTGTTTTTATGCCTGTGCACGTGTTGGGTCAAAAGTGATTTGACAAATCAGCACCAGAAGCAATGACACTTGGAGGGGAGAAAGAGCGGAGAAGAGGCCCACTGCCAAAAGGCTTGTCAGAGCCTGTGATAAAATTGGGTGGACAGCAGCACACCCAGAAGTGCTACCATTTCCTGGGCTAGTTCCCTTCACTTGTCTCAACAGGACCCCTCTTGATCTCAGGCAGGTCTCTCAAAATGGAGCCAGCTAATAAAGGATTTCAGTTTACTAATAAATCCTCTCATATAGCTGTTTCATCCGCTATTTCTGTCTTTGTCATTTTGGATCCTATGATACTTCTTTAAATCATTATCTCCAACAATCTGATTATTTTCCATTTTTGTTTTACAAAATATTTCAATGTCATTGGGAAAACACAGGTGCCACCCACATGACCAGCAGCAATAATGTATAACCCTGGCCGGCATAAAAAACAACAACTTTGCATTGTGATTCTTGCACATTCCTTGACTTTATTTTTGCCATTCCACTGTAATACCTTTTAGCATCACTTTCACTGTCTTTTTAAACAAGTCAAGTCAAGAGGGGAGGGCATTAAATTTGAAGCAGCTGTGGCATGATAGTCCTGTGAATAATGAATGCAAAAATGAGCACTCTGCCCAGCTGTCAGTAAATACGTCAATGCAAGCCTGATGAGTAGGAGAAAAAGGATGAGCAGAGTGACTTTCATCACACCCGCACTTAAAGGCAAACGGCTTCGAACACAAGTGCGAGTGCAAAATCGACTTGTGGAAAATCAAACAGAGTTTGTCTTAAAGGTTTGATGACAAAACCCCTGAAAGTTTGATCCTTTCCACATTTACACACTACTCATTCCTCCTCCCGCACAATAATGTGGTTTCCATTGACAGGATGCAGAGTGAGGCCCATGACAAATCCAACATCTCAATTTAAAATTTAACTCACATTTATTACATTTGTTAGTACAGGTTATAAACCTACAGATTTAAAATGGTTGCTAAGGTATTGCTGACTATTAAGATGGCCATTGATCACTTTTTTACCTTTACAGTTTATCTCTACACATACCATTAAAACACATGAAAAATGCATGTCTGCAGGAGTTGAAATGGATGACAGGCCATAGAAAAGGATGTTAATAATTTGATATTAGAAAAACTTGGCGAGAGCTGAGGCAACTTCACAATACAAAACCTAGCTTGTCACCTTAAACTATTAAATGCATTCTTATTGTCATGTATTTATACAAGTAGTTGAGAGAAGGAATAAATACAAATCCATTAAGTATCATCAGAATATTGCGACATAACCATTCAGTATCATATGGACAGAGGCTTGTTTATCAACTACACAGATCTAGCCAATGTGGAGGAAAGAGAAAGATGCCTACTTAAGACTGTGGTTACACAGTACCCAACCTTATCTGAGCAGGCAGTCAAAATATGCGTTTTGCCAGTTCACATAAAAAAATTAGCCTAGAGTTTTTCGATTTTTTCCAGAATTTGGACCCATTTTAAGTTGTCTAATTTTAATAAATCACTGTGAGCGATGGCAAGAAAATCTCTTAAATCTAACTAGTGTTGATCCAACATTTTAAAAAACAGACTTTGTAATTGTTGCATCCGATAGCACAAGACTGGTATTTCCAAAGCATTCTACAGATAGAACATGGCAAGAGTAATGTTGCATTCAAAAGCAACGAATCTTAACGACACAGAGGAGGCAATTAAGACTTACTGACTGCTTACAATGTAGTAACTTTACCAAGGCCGACTACCAACAGCTTAATAAACTTTGATGGTTGACTTCCACCCATGGTGTCCATCTGATATTTCACATAATCCTCAGAATTAGTGTCTGTAGCTGTTTGTAAATAACCTGAAGTGTCACATGCATAACCTCTGGACATTCTGCGAATTCTCGTCATCACAAAAACAACTCCAGAGAGGGATTCCAGTCCTGGGTTCAAATGGCAAGGGTTATGTGCATGGTCAACCATCAACATAAAACTAACAAATGGCTTTCTTTAAGGCAAACATTCCATTCCTTTCTACTAAAGTTGACAATTACAATTTGACTCTGTCAGGGTGTTTTTATGTCTTGCTTACTTGATCAGGTATTGATTGTACACACAGATGTACACGTCTAAGCATCGGTGCAGGCATCATACAGTTCAGGTAGATATTGTAAAGATATCGTCCACATTCTCGGCTAAATGAGTAAACATGAAACCTGTTTTAGTCATTTTCTATAAAAAATCATTTGCGATTTTTTCGGTGGCGGCACAACATGTAGCACCTATTACAAACAATGTAAAATAAGTTTGGCTGAGACCAACGCCTCAAAAGGGGTACCAATTATTTTTCAACTCACTGTTTTCGAGCGTTAGAAAGCTAGCAAAGAAGCTTCCACATCTGGCACTAATGACGAATAAGTGTGTCGGCTAACATAAGCTCTGTACCAGTGCTACAAAGCTATAAGAACAATGATATGGCATCGTTGCCGAATAAATAACTTCATATAATTAATAATCAAAAGACGATTTATTTAGATCAGTTCCAACTCTAAGACAGTGGCTAACGATAAAAGCCCTTGGTGGCCGCGGTTCTCTAATGAAAAACACAGCTAACTTAAGTAAGCTAACCAGCTAGCAGCTAATAGCTCGTTGGCTAAGGTTAGCAGCGAAACAATGATTGAGATTAAATAAACGCCTATACTTTATTTGAAAAAATAACCAGACATTAAAGCATCGGTATTGGACCGTAACTTAGACTTGCAATGTTGATATAGTATAATACTTACGAGGCAGTTTCAAATTCCCAAAGCTCGTCGTGCTGCTTCCACTGGCTTGTGAAGCCCCAGTTTTTCCTGTCGAGCTTCCGCCGGCTACAGATGATCCGGCACCGGCCGCAGCGGACCCGGGAGCTCCGGGAGGCTCAGCGAATGAGCTGGTCCTGGCCCGCCCGCTGCCGCTCATATTTGTGTGAACTAAAGCCGGGGCAAAGGTTAACGTTGTTAGCAGCCAGACAGGTACATAATTAAGCCATACGGTTGTATTTTCATGTGTGATATAAATAAAAAACACACTTACAGCGTTCCGTATAGGTTCCTCGTCTCCCCCTTTCTTCCTCTGTAGAACGGTGATGGTGGGGGGACTGGGGAGTTGACGCACAACGACGAGACGTTCACGTGTGTTCATGGGTAACGTAGTTTTCCTGTTGGCATAAAAATCCACCCATCGATTACTCCGACATATACAATTCAGCACAATGACAATAAATTAATTATCAAACAGCACAGTTTGTTTATTAAAAAGGTCGGTTTAAAACCGTCTATGAGCATATATTCCATTTCACTGCAACAAATGTAGTATTACTTCAAATTAATATCTCTAAAATAACTCAAATAAAAGTAACATACGTTCCAGAAAATGCAAATCTATGCAAAGTCACAGAAAATACAAAAAATATAAAATCACAAATGCCGAGATTGCCTTGAAATATATAGATTTTTAAAAAACTGCGTCTTCAAAGTCAAAATCATTATCGACAGAAAAACTACAAGGTCCGTGAGGAAAATGCATTTTTTAAAATTGACAGTCTTGCTGTCCAATCAGACATTCGAATTTGTTGAAGCTACCGCATTGGGCGGGCTCTCGCCTCACAAGAATGGAGGCGATCGGCGGGTTAACGTTTCATTACACGCTTTAGAAAGCTATTTTCAAACGGATCCTATTCATTACTATGACTGCTGTGTCGCGGCTGAAAACAAGGGGCTGACAAAAACACATACGGCCGGGAGAGCGAAGAGTAATGACTACAAAAGTGACTGTCCAACGAGAGTAAATGAGAGGTAAGGGAAAGAAGGGCCCGCCGTGGCAGCCGGAGAGCTTCGGGGAAAAGTGGGTAGCGCCGCCTGACGACCGCCCGACGAACCGGGTAGCCGCTGTCAGGAAACCGCGGTGCCGACAAATAGGTCTGCAGTATCGAAGGGAGCGCCGCCAAGAGCTCTCCATATGCCATCACAGCTGTAAACAATGATAGGAAGCACATTTGACACGATTTGTTAGCTGCTCTTAGGTGGTGGTCGTTAAACCACGCGCCGTGTATTTAGCACACACACACACACACACGAATCCACGGGCGGCGGTCGGCATTGTTTACCCATCCTTCCACGAAAACACTAATATTATCCAGACACGGACACATGGAGCTAACGTTTGATTATTCCCAGAGAAGACATCTCACGTGCACTAACTCTCGTTTGGCGTAGTGACGGTTGCATGCAGAAGCTACTGCTTTAGTGATTGAGGAAATATTACACAGAAACGTTTACATTTTCCCCTCTTTTTACTTTTCCTCCCTTACAGATGTTCTCTCATACTGCTTTATGGATGGCAGAAAAATAGCATTTTCCGGACGGCGGTAAAGTGCCATCACATGCCATGCACAGCTCCCTCTGCAGTCTTTCATGACACTCTTCACATTTAAATAAAACACAAAACATTGACCCACACCCACACCACAGCATGGCTGAACAGCAGGAGGATGCAGAAGGTGTATATGTTGAACACCAGTACATGTGCAGCGAGTGCCATGAGCTCTTCAACACACTGGAGGATGTGCTGATCCATCAGCAGATCCACACTGGCCAAGAGGTCGATGGAGATGTGGAGGCCATTACCATCCAAGGGGTACCAGAGATGGAGCAGAGTCAACAGTACCAGTGTCTGGAGTGTGGCGCCCTCCTGGTGAACCCAGAGGAGCTGCTGCAGCACCAGGAGATGCACATGAGGGAGGCCGGGATGGAGGTGGAGCAGCAAGGTAAGATTACAGTCAGGAGGTGTAGTGAAAGGTCAGTGTTCGGATAATACGTATTTGGAAGGATAACAAAGAAATATTTAAGGGATGGACATGTAAATTACTTTAACAAGCTCGGGTCTATTAGTCGTAACATCATTAACACACACTTTCCATCCAATCCATAGTAGTAACAATAATAGCAATACAATAAAAATAATAAAAGTGACTAATCAAGAAGGGAATGGAACCCCAAGTCTACTACTGAATTGTTTTTGACTTGTGAACGAGTGGTTTGTAATGCACTTTGGGCATCTTGAAGGTGTGTTAAAGCACTAGTACAAGTACCATAATATTGCACGTGTGCTGTATTTCACTTTTGGCAACTGTAGGGCAGCAGCTAACCGTTATTTTCACAATCTGTGTGTTGTTTGTATTTTTCAGTATTGTTTTATTTTATAAAAAAAAGCTAGAAAAAGAAGACGTAAAAGCTGCTTGTAGTCATTTGTTGGTTAAAGGTATTCAGAGAGCATCTCCAGATGATTATTTTTCATCTCTGTTTGAAAAGTTAAATAATCCATCGTCAAAATAGTGTATTTTTTACTATTATTAGTCTGTTTTAAATAATGTAAACATTGGTCATAGAAACAAACCTACCACTATTGCTCACCAGTTATGGAGGAAGCTGTGTAGTGATGGAGTCACCTCCACCTTAAATGCTAGGTACAGACTGATACAGTTCAAC
>JAPTHA010000009.1:8750170-8765539 GCA_029814585.1 Gymnapogon annona
CCCTCCCCACCCCGAGATAGTATGACCTTCTGACAAACCCTCGCTACTACTACCTCTTCGTGTCACTTTTAATCCAACGTTTTCCCTTCGGCATTGGGCTCCCTTTCCACAACATACTCCTCCATCCACCCTCCCACCATTTACACACATCCTTCGTTCAATGTCTTCTGAAAATCAACTGCTCGACTCCACCTCTCCGCCACCTATCCCATCTGTCTTCTGTCCCCCTCCTGATAACCAATCCCACAAAGCCAGCAAAAGGAAACAGGAGCCACGGTAACGTGAGCCTCAGGTCATTATCCTGTAACAGGATATACAGGCAACGCAGCCCTCCCCTCCACACGCCTCCTCCCTCCTTTTCAATCCCTCACTCTCCTTCTCCGCACCTGCAGACCAGTCACCACTCATCTGTCCTTCCTCTTTATTCGTTTCTTACTCACTCGCCCAACGAAACCCTTCCCCCACCCGTGCCATAACTCTGAAGGTGAAACCCACAGTCCGTTTATGTGTGCGCAGCCATTCATCTACATCTCTCTTTGCACCCATATACTCTCATCATCTGCCTCTGCAATGTACAGCTGCACCCCCGAAGGAAAGGACAGCACAGACCAGGAATGTGTGAGAAGAGAGAGAGAGCTGCTTTAAAGTATCTGTGTGTATTTCTGACTGTCTTTCTCGGGGTATTGCTGACACGGGTTGAAGCTTTTTCCTCTGTAGCATCACTGCTGTCTCTTAACCCGGGTCCTTTTTGCGTGGCTCCCTGTGCCAACCTATCACAGCGCTTCATAGGGAATTTCCACATTGAAGGCCCCGCCTCTGGTTTGACGCAGAAAGCAGTTGCAAGCGATGCCCCCTGCGGCCTTGGCAGAGGACAGCTGGCAATGCCATTGCATAGTGCGCCAGTGCGAAATTCACAGGGAGGGAAAAAAATGGAAACAGGGGTCGTCGGTAGTCGAGCGACGAGGCGTGATATCAAAATACTCGATTAAATAGTTCTCCATTCAGGGTGACCCCAGCATGCGGGAACACCCTTCACGGGACGCTCTTTGAACAAGGGCTGTCGTTGGCATCCTAGGAAATGACACACAGCTTCCATTCGCTCGACATCTGTACTCTCGCGCTGCTTCTCCTATAACTTCCACGGCAGCGGCAGCTACATGCGTAAGCACTTTTCGCGCTCCCTTCCGTTTTTTGACGCAGTGTCCGCTGGAGGAGCCGGCTTTGGTTTCCACATCCAGATCAAATGCGTGACAGCGACATCTTTTCAGCGATTTGCGCCTCGAACGGGTCCCTCCCGGCGCGGTTGGATGGATGCTGCAGGGACCGAATCGGTGGGGTTGGGGGGAGGGGGGTGTCACCATGATGACACCGGCTTTCTCTGCTTCTATCGGGATGTGAATCTAACGTTATACAGTTTGTTTGTGTGTCTGCAGTGTCATGACACTGCACTAATTCACACCGCGGTCAGATTAGACATCGCAACTCCGTTAGAACAAGACGCTGATGACAGAACCGAAATTGCGCAATAACCCACACCGGCATCCGCATCCCCCAGTGATTCTGAGACGTGTTGGGTTTTTGCCCCCCTCCCTGTCGACCAGCTCGCATTGATTCATTTGCATAAATAAAAAAGTCAAACAACCCACTAAGGGGAAAAAAACCCGAGATACGTTAGAAGGATTTACGCGGCGCGCTAAAGATGAGTTGACTCTTTAAACAAACGGACAAACTTAATGACCGTCCGGTTTAGCATGTATGTAAGGCTTCTCTTATCCGTATATTGTGTAAATGTATTCACTCCCGGCGATTAGCGAGTCCCTGTTATGTCACAAATTAAAGAGGAAATAAGCTGGTGAGGCGCTTATTCCCGGTAACCGCATTATGACGCATGGGTCAATGAGGGTGCCGAGGATGAGACTCCTCGGCCGAGAGCATTCAGTGCAAGGACTCGTTTGGCTCAGCATCGCCGTTACTCCACCGGCAGCTGCTTCCGGTGAACGGCACCGGAGCCAGTTCCAGTGCCAGCAGGGTTGGACACAGGAGAGGACGGTAGAGGGGAGCATGGAGGTCACGATGAACCGTATGCATCCGTTCGCCCCTGAGAAATCTGAAGTTTTGTACTTTAATCCAGGAATTCATAAGCATTAAGGTAAAGTTTAAATAGAGAAATTGTGTCTAACACACACTAGTCCACCTCTGTCATCATTCCAACACCAGAGCCCGGATAAACCGATTAGGCCTACCGACCAGGGCTGGCAAGGTTACAGTCAAAGTAAGGCCTACCGAGTCAAACACACACATGTCACACTGATAACCTCTAAGGCACGCACACCTCATCCACTTCTTAAACCCCTGCATCACTTTACGCATTTCAGGTTAAACTTTCCGCTTTCAAGGCGCTCCCTTTCATCATTTTGACAATTGGTACATTTCATAAGGACAAACCCGATCCAGGGTTTGTGTTTGCGCACGTTGCTACACCTGCATGACTTGCCGAGGCACTTAAGTAGAACACATGCCTCTGAAAAAGCTGAGGTATAACCTGTGTTTTATTTTTTTTTCCAGCTGAGACAAGTCAAAATGCTTGCTGGTTAAGTTGGTTCAGTCCATAAAAGCGAACGGTATAACCGCCGCCGGCTATATAAGAAAAGTGGTTGTAGTCAGTTCAAAGTGAGCACTTGAACGCCTCTTCCGTCTATCAGTTGCACTAGAAAGCAGCTCCTGGCTATACATCAATTTGTCGCAGTCCAGGAGACCAGGGTAAAACACAGTTCCGCATTAGAGTCAATGTCACTACCGACAAACGGAGTTTCCTCGTCGGAAAAATGGACATCATGGATGAGTTTGACGCCTTATTTTTTGCGCGGAGTAAGAAGGCAGGCTATCGCTCACTTTTTAAGGCCACTTCAGGTGGGCTTTAAAGGGCAGTTAAGAAAGTTGGAATCGTCAGTCTTACCCCCATGTTGGCGCAGTCACTCTTCTCCTCTCAGGTGATGCACGGCTTGAGAGGTTTCAGCCTCTCGAGATGAACGATAACACAAGATCAAGCCTTGGAAAATAAAAAGGGAAGCTCAGTATTTTTTTTTTAGGTGAAAAATGAAAAGAGTAAAAAGACGTCAGTCAGGGAAGTTAACGTATAGGGATGGATAAAGGCTACTAGTTTTTCTCGGGTTTAAAAAAATCAGTCTCTCAAACCTTGAAAAAGGTAAGGCTACCGTCTGTCCCAGTGAGACGTCTCTCAAATGAAATGTTTCTGTCTCAAGCGGAGCATCACGCGGGGATGCGCGTCCTTCCTCTGCTCTCTGACACTCGCGTTGAAAGACCGGCGGAACCCTGGAGCCGCACTGCTACCTTTTTCAGGACTTGGTGTCCCTCCGCCGCTTGTGCCGGTTGTTGCCGCAGTACTCCGCTCCTCGTGCCGCACCACTCCGCCGGTGGAAGAAGCGCCGCCTCAAGCAAATGGATGAAGCGAAGGATCTCGTTTAAGCCCGCCCATCGCTCGGGAAAACCACCAATCAGCAGCCCGAGCGTCTCATCAGTGATGGGATCGGTGACCAACTGCTTTGGTCAGAGGCTTCCAGCGGGCCAATGGAAGGCCAGCTCTGCCCCTCCTGCTTTACTGCAGAATTCCGAGGCTTGCAGCCAGCAGCATCGCGAGTCTCTAGGCTGAAATTTTGTATAAATGGACGCACAAGGTTAGATTCTAGTTGTCGTGATTGTGTTTGTTCATCGTGCAATGTATTGATGTAGCGTCAAATAATCAATTTGTGTGCATTATTGCATGTGATAAGCACCTCATGGATGTCTCATCGGTCGTGTTGGTTCTTTCATGCAGCATGTTGAGCACCTCCATGTCACTTCAGTGGCGGGCCCGGGAGCATCAGAAAGAGCAGACAGCTTACAGTTCATGGGACGTGTGTGTGCGCGTGTGTGTGTGAGTGTGTATCTGGCACAGGTAGAGGGACACATGATGAGTCAGTCAGATTTGATCTGTTTCTACACATTTCAGTCATTTGTCTGACACTGTACATCAGAGTCATGGCTGCCATCTGGAGACTACCTGAGTGCCCAACGCATCAGGTGCACTGTGTTGATAATGCAGACTCAGCTATTTCTGCTAAATGGAGGCAAATTGTGTGCACACACACACACACACACACACATATATACAGTATATATATATGCACCTCAGTGACAGGACAGTGTGAAATGAAACCTCATTGGTATTTTGTAACTGTGACCGACGTCTGGGAGTCTAAACTGAAGAGTTGTAAAATCCTTGACATGGGTTTACAAAAGAGAGAGGAATGAACCAGTCTGACAAATTCAACTGCATTGCTCAACTTAGGTAAGCGTGGGAAAGAAGGCAGAAAGAAACAAGAATGAAATAACAGATTGAGAGGAAAATGAGCAAAGCATGAGGAAAGAGAAGAGAAGGTAAAGATGGACTAGACTGTGTATTTTTCTGTAACAGTGCCCGAAGAGAGAAAGTGTCAGAGCACGCACACGGAGGAGATGCAAGAGTGAAGGAAGCTGAGCCACACACAGCAGCGAGAGTTGTCATTTCCTGTGTGCTTTTCACTCAAGGGACAATGCAGCAGTACCAGCACACATGCAACCCCGCTGAGCTGCGGACACACGAGTAGAGCTAATGCCTGATTTGCAAGGGAGGAGCTGAGAGTCATGCCTGCTATCCCCAGAGCTGATTGTTGCCATGCCTCACTGCCTTCCTTGCTTTGGGCCCAGATGATGACCATGAGACCCCACGGCAGTAAAGTGAGGTTAAAGCCAGGATTAGATCACTGTCGGCCACAATGCTCTCCAAATACAATGACACAGTGCAGGTCATTATAGCTTTTTATTTCTCCATATAAACATGACAGATGTGAGATTTGATTTTATTGTGAGTATCTGCTTAGAGTTCTATATTATTTTTGTAAAATGAAAGGGTGAAGAAAGCTCCAATGCTCTGTAAAACATACATTGAAGTCACAGGATATTAGAATAAATGTTTGCATTTCCACACAGATCTTCATGGACTAGAGGACTACTTTACATGATGTCAGAATATTGGAAATAATGGAATATTGTGGGATATTTCATCGACTCCACATCTGTTGCTAGCTTATTCAAATGCAATGTAGTTTTTTCTGCAAGAATTATGACTATATCAGTTCTACAATAACTTAACCAGACTTTTACTAAAATCTAATGCCTTGTAATAAAATGACCAGGACCAGGAAATCTGAAAAATAAGATGTAGGCCTATAATATTCTGTTTAGTTTTCTGTGCCTCTGTCTGGCTTGTGTTTCTCTCATAGCCAATTTTCTACCCGTATTTATATGATATGTTTTTGCATTGCGTTTGGCTTTAATAATCCGTGGGCTGGTACTTAATATCCACAAGAGTACACAGATGATTCTGATCCCGATTCATATTTTGCTTCCAGTGAGGGTGACTTTGTCACTGTGTTGCAACTAATAAAGTTATTTTCTATGTCATTTAAATCAAAATGGCTGCCACTGGCATGCTTTATTAACCTCTGTAATAGCATTATGTTTCTTGCCCTCCCCCCCACCTCCTATCTTACACCTCCTCTCTTGCTCTTCACTGGAAAGAGGGAGGAAAAAAAATCCCCTAGTTCTCGGTCTCCACGGCAACAGCAGTCAGATGACCTTGTCTCTGACTGTTCTGCTGAGTCAGAAATTGAGGGATGGGTGAGGGGGGGATGCAGGGAGCACGGAGTAAGAGGGAGCCGAAAAAAGAGAGAGAAAGATGTCACGGAGCTAAAGCACTCAGGTACATGTGTTAATAACTGATTCGTGATCTGTGGACTCTGCACATGCTTATTTATCATCCACACAATGCACTGCCCACAGTGACCCAAGGCCATGTGCTATGCAAAGTTTGTGATTTGTCCAAGTGTGACATTTAACCAAAATGGGTGAGTCAGTGCTGTTGCTGTAAATCATGAGATTATAGAGTCATTGGTCCAACGTGTAGGATTCAGGAAAATATGTGTAGGTGAGACGAGAGCAGTGGTGTGTAGCTGTGCAGTTGTGTATTTCTACAGTAGGGATGGCACAAACACACTGATGGTATTATAATGTAGTGTGCAATATGTGCAAATACATTTCTATCAAACTAAACACAGATACTGAATTACACACTTCCATTTCCAGTGCGATTCATCAAAGTCAGCACTTGTTAAAATGATAGCAAATGTGGACATGGAAGTTCTGTATGTGTAAAAGAGGCATTATGCCTTTTTACTATGCAGGTTTTTATCATATGTTTATTAGAAGGTGTGTATGTCCATCTGTTCCTCCCCATTATGTTTAAAATGCATTATATCTGAAATGTGGAACGGAAGGGTGAATAGTTTTAATTGAAAAATGATTAGAATTCAGAGGACGATGCTACCCTATTTTAATTTTATGTGAAATACAGTGAGTAAAAGTACGGTATTCTGATTTATGTAAAGTGCAATTCTTTTGTTTTGACAATTTAGAAGACAAAAAAAATTCAACCTCATTACTTATTAAGCTAATGCCATAGTTCCACCATATGGACAGGAAATAAGGATGAAGGTGATGGTACAATGTCATTCAATACAGAAAAAAATTATATTATTTTAATATAACAAATGAAATATGTCAACTAGAGTTGGCGTATTGTCACATCGCAGATTTTTCCAACCTTGTTCAGACTTTGTCAAATCTCTGGGTACAAGGACACATGTCAGTTTGAGCATCATTTAAAAACTATGGACGTGAATGTGCAGCTGAAAAAAATCTCACCTCTTCTCTTAATTTTTTTCACGAGATACTTGAAGGTTGGAACTAACTCCAGAGACTTTCTCTCATCTGCCATTAAGGTTTAGGCTGACTTTAAACTGACTTAAGGGTCATTCACAATCTGTTGCCATGTTGGTTGGAATGGAGGTCAAAGATTTGTGTACGTCAGTCAAGTTCACCCATTCAGATACTGACAGACGTTTTTATTACGGGCTTATTTTTGTATGGAGGCCCTTAACACAATGAGGTCTTTTGTCTATAAATAAAGAAAAAGTCAAATTAATAAGCCTTGGTGTAAAGTACATGAATACAAATCTGAATATTAAATTCCAATAGTGTCCTATCTATGCGAACACACATGATTATAGACTGTGTGAGGGTTTGAGGAGTCAACCTTATATCTATATATGCGTGTGTGTATGTGCCTATGTGAAGGTGATCTTTACTAATCCGGTTTTATAAACGTCTGACATAATCTGGGTTTCACTCACAGTGTCTAGAACAGGGTAGAGGGAGGAATGAGAAAGGGGGATGTGGGGGATAAAATGACAAAAAACAGAAAAAAACAAAGAGGTCTGAGATCACGAGGGAGAGATGATGGAAAGGCGTATGGGGTTAAGGACGATGCCAGGAATGAGGCAGTGATGGAGGGAGGGAAGCAAGGAGATGGCAAGGACGTGTGAAAAGTAAGACGTAAGTAAAGGAGAATAAGACCAGGTTGTTTGTGGACAAAAGTCCTTTGGGATGTATGTGCGGAAAGAGTGGCGCACCCCCGTCAATTCCTATTTAGATATGTGGAACAGCAGAATGAAACTCAGGGTGGGAGGGAAGAGAAGAAGGGAGAGTCCATCTGTATGACGATGAACAACAGCACTAATACTAATGAGCCATACCATAATAACAGATGACAACCACTGGCACTGGTGAATGTGCACAGATGTGAGTATTGACAGGATTAATGTCTATACTGTATGTGTACTGGTGAACCGTCATGGTTTACTGGAGTGTAGGACATAGAATGACACGTTACAATAACTCACCTCAGTTGAAGTTTAAACCCATAAACCAAAACTATTTTTATTATGCACTTCTGTGTAACTGTGCATGTCACCATACTGAACATTACACTCTACTACACACATACACCTTAAAGTTTATTTTCCAATCCAGGGAGTAAAATTTGCTTTGGATTGATCCTTTTTTAAAAAAAAAAAATTCAGATCCATTTTATATTTTTAATTTATTATATATAACATGTTTGCTCTTCTCTCTTATGTTTTTATTTTCTATTTTTCTAGCATGTGTCATCCTGCCGCTGCAGCTACTGCACTGTAACTTCCCAGTTCAGAATCAATAAAGTACATCTACCAATCTATCTGAAAGTTACTTGTTACAGTATGTGCTTTCCTTGCTCTGTAGACTAGGTTTTCCACAAATGAAATGGAATAGAATTACAATTAGGGAAATAAATTAACATTTGATATTGTAACAGATGTAAATGTCAGGGAGTATATGTGGTAGGAAACATAAATAGTTTCTGATTCCGTGTTCTCCATCCCTGTTGAAATGTCTTTGTGGTTTTTAAAGAGCTTCCTCTCCTCTCTCTCTCTCTCTCTCTCTTTCTCTCTGTCCTCGCTGACCCTCCCCCACCTCCTCTTGGAGCTGTCCTTTCAGCACCACTGCAGCAAAACGGCTGCTCTGCCATACATCTAACATCACTGTTGTATTTCCCGTCGCTACGCTCTGCTGTTGGATTCATTGCGTTTGGTTTGTGCTCTTTTAATAAGATGGGCTGATTTGATCGACAACATCATCATTATTCATGTCTAGTTCATGCAGTGTTTTTTTTTTTTTTTTAAAAGATTGACGTGCACATTTTGCTCCTCGGTCTCCATTTCCTCTGTAACAATTTGTAATACACACTGAGTAATGATTGAAAGATTCGAGGGAAACTAAAATGCATTTAATGATGCCTTTCAGTCTGGAAGGCCATTACAGGAGAAACATCCACATGCCTTCTCCATTTTACAGCCTTTTATTAGGTGTTTATTCTCATCTTGCACTTAAAACACCCTTTAGCATCCATTAGGTCTTCATGAATACTAAAAGCACTCTTACCTTGAAAGTTCTTTGTTGCTGCAGGTTACTTTTTAGATGGTTAAACTGCCTTATTATGACTTTTTTTTTCACAGATTAACTGAGAAATGAGGAAACAGAGTTTTTTATTCTTCCGTCAAGCTGAGGCCATTCAGCATGAAAATGAGCATGAGAGCGCAAGGTTATTTATTACAAGGTTTTGCATTATTTTCTAAGCAGTTGAAATGCTTTATAGATTTTTATGAGACATCATCGTATCAGTTTTTTTCTCTCTTTCAGATTTTATCACTTTGTGGCTTTTCAGTCACTCAGTCTTTTCATGAAAGAATAATAAGTGTCAAGTATCAGTTTTCATAAATGCAGTAGTAGGAATGCAGCCATGAACAAAGGGTCTGAATAGGCCTAGGATGCAATATTCTTGACATATTAAACGAAGCCTGGTCAGTACATTTGTGTTGTTAGGTTCTTAATGTCGAATTGCTTTGTAAATAAGGGTCAGGTGAGGGGAAAATGTCTTTTTTTGTATTAGCAGACAACCATTACCCCTTAAACATAGACTAATGAACTCTGATTAACTGATGCACTACAATGTCCAGCGCATTTCTGTTGTTCTTTTCTAAAATTATTTCATTACATTTTTTTCTTTTGCCAACCACCCCTCAGTCCTCTTTTAATTCCAAACAGCACATTTGGCTAAATTTATTCACTGTGGTTGCCATTTTGCTTCCCTGTTTATCTGCTTTGAAGCTGTTGGCTTTGTGTTTTTCAGGTCTGCTGAGTTTGTAGTGTGTCACACTCCCTTATCATAACAGACGGGGTTTGCTTGGTTCAGACGATACTGAGTGTCAGTAAGCAGTGGGCGAAGATTTTTTTTTCTATTCTGTGTGCCTTGGCATATCTGCAGACAAGCACTTTTGCCACTATGATGAGTGATCCGTCATGCACAGTACGGCAGGCATCCTCCGACCTGATTTAAGAGATGGTCTACCATACGTTTGTGAGTACGACGGGTAGATTTGTCAGCATCTCGTGCCGATGAGTGTATCTGCGAATCGACTGCTACGTGCGCATGTGAGTGTGGAAGGTACAGTAAGCAGCAGCCGCCTCGGGAGTGATGGGAACGATGACAGTGTTGTAACAGAGCTAGAGATGGGCCATGTGCTCAGTGGGGGAACCGGCCCTTTAATATCTATCAGCCAATCAGGAAGGGCATGCTGGGAGCAGGCCGTCCTTGGAAATGACCTTGCAGGGAGGCCGGGGGATGGAGAGGGAAGAACACAGAGAAGGGGTAGATAAAGGAGAGGAGAAGAGGGATGCATGCTGGGAGATTGGATGAAATCTGAGGAACAGAGTGAGCCGACATTAAAACAATAAAACATATATCCGCTGCACCACTCAGCATAACCATTTATAAAACAGTCAAGACAGATGGATGATGTAAAGAGATAGTTTGATGCTGACAGATAGCAGACAGAATGAGATAGTTAAGGACATTAAGAGGATTAAAAGTTCAGCTGTGTGGTCCTGCCCTACTCTACCTCTGCCTGTTCCTCTCTTCCTCCATAACAGACATGGACGTCATTCTGTTCGGATTAATCTGACAGCACGCCATAGTCTTAAATTGCATAAGGATTTCTCTGAAAGGGATGAAAGACAGGGATAAGAATAAGGCTGAGGGAATAATATAGGTGAAATTGGGGGGAGGGGGGGCCAGCAACAAAATAGACTGTGATTTGGTTTCTCCATATATATATTTTTTCTATTTACTGTGAATCCTGTTGATTACAACCTAGTTAATCGTGACGATACTGTAGTGATGCGTTCATTTGCAGAGTGCCAGGTAAGGTTTTCTGTATATGTGGTGTCAGCATTAGGTACCGTACTGCTGTGGCCCGTCCAGATGCACTGCCTTGCTCGTGGCCCCATTCTGTTCCAGATGATAGAGTGAGAGTCTGACTGTGTCTGTGTGTGTGTTTGTGCGTGTGTCTGCCTTTGTTATGAAAATTACAGAGAGCACTGTTGTGTATGGTTTAATATCTTTGGAAGCTCTTAGAAATAACACACACACACACACACACACACACACACACACACACGAATGAAACCCCAGTGAGTTGATATGTTGCTGCCTCTGTGTGTCAGCATATTTCTATATGCGCCATATGCATTAGTATACGCCATTTAACCATGGGACTTAAATGTACGTGTGTGTATGTGTGAGGGTGTGTGTGCTGCCGTGCCCAATGAGTCATTGTGATGGAGTGTAAGCCACATGCTATGCTAGCTTCACAACCTCAGCAAAATCGCAGCTACCCCTTTGTGAGACCCTACTCATTTCCCACACTGTCCAGTTTTATACCGGACCACAAGAGATTTGTCTTCTTGCTTTGTATGCATAAGAAACTGCATGCGTTTGTGTGCGTGTGTGTTTCTGTGTCTTCTCTCCCTAGGCTTGTCCGCTGGATGTGTACTTGTGCCCTTATCCTGAGCTCTGTTCTGACAGAAAGAGGCTGCTGTGTGCTCGTTAATGTAAGACTCTCACAGACATTGTTCCCCTGCTGGGAGTGTGTGTGTGTATGTGTGTGTGTGTGTGTGTGTGTGTGAGTGCACGTAAGTGACTGGGTAATTGGCTCTCCACTGCCCAGTGCTTTGTCCCCATTGTGTGCACTCACATGTACAGTCACAGGCAGTGGTCCAAATGTAAGCTGATGGCCAGTGAGCACCGTGTCATGACAGGTGCCGTGTTCAGGGCTGAAACACCTGTCATTCAATACACACCTGAGGTGTTGAATAGTGAAGTAAAGGGCGTCAGGGTCGTTACAGTGAGATGACCCTGTAGAGTGAAGGAGGTCGCCCTGGCAACGACCAGCCCGTCTCTCCTCCCATCCCCCTTTCATCTCACTCCTCGTCACATTACTCATGTGTCACACATGCTGCACACACACATCCGCCCATGATTTTGATTTTATGGCGCCATATATAATGTACAGATTTCAAGGATACTGCCTTCATCTCACAGAAGAAGGATAAAAAATAAAAGGGAAAAAAAATAAAGTGCTGATTCCTGAAAATGAGATCAAACATTTCCATAAAACCCCATTCTATCACCTTAAGAACATTATCGTGCACTACACCGTACTTTAGCCCTGTCTGATGCGGAGCTGGTCCATTCATGTGCTCAAGGCTGAACTACTGCAGTGTACTACTGATTTGGAATGCAGCCAGGATCCTCCAGCCCGCTGCTGGGAGGAGGGTGGTGTTACTCCACCAGGCTCCTATTCCACTGTTTCCACAAGGAACTCACTTCTCTGAACAAATCACTGCACTGGATGTATATACAGATGGGACCTAACGGAACAGTTATGTCCAATTTTACATATAGAGATTACGTAACCTTTGACCTTTTGCAACTAATTGTTCCGCATTATAAGACTGTCTTCAAAATGTACTTTGAATAAAGGTAATGTTTTCAAGGCAATTTTTTTTTGGGATGGTAGAAATTTAGATCTTATCATTATTATTGTTGTCGTTATCTTATTGTTATCATTATTATTCAGACCTGCGCTCCAAAGTCTCGATGGCTTGATGGCATGTCACACATTTATGATTGTGATATAATTAAACATCTATGGAAACATTAATTAAACATCTATGGAACCACTTCACACCAAATTCTGGAAAATTTGGTGTGAAGTGGGCGGGGCCAGTACAATAATAACAGAATTACATATCAATAATGTCAACTCCAAACTTTCCTCATATGATGAAAATGTTAACGTCCACAAACGGTCCATAAAAACGATGTGAACAACATTAACAACCTCAACAATTCTTGAGAAAAATAAGTGTAATTTTAACAGTATTATTCCTCAGTTTATAATTTATACATGTACATTACAACTTACAGATCACAGTGGATCTACAAATACACAAAACATTTAGTAACAGGTAGAATATTGGCATTCAGGCACTCCAGGTTGTTTATATTTGTTCAGGTTATTTATGCTTTTTTGTGAAATGATGCTTTATTTTACGGCACATAGAGGAATATCTTAGGTAGAATTTTTGTATTTCACAAATTCATCCTACGGGCCGCATTGGAAACTTTGTCGACGCATATTTGAATATACCTTTATTAGTCCCGCGAGGGGAAATTTCACACACAGCAGCGTAATACAAAGAGTATGAAAAAAGAACAGAGCAGAACAGAACGGATACACAACTAATTGAATTCTTGCACAACATGGACCACGTAGACATGATTGAAGTCCCAGAGATGATAATGATAACGAGGGGCCGTTAATGCGTCCTTCGGAGAGAAACGGGAGTTGGCACTCTGGTGTAAGGAAAATGGCTTGAGTTCAAGGGGCAGGAAACAAATTTATGTTACATTACATTGTACATTGTTAGATGTGCATCGCACCATAGAGAAAACCAAACTATAATAATTATAAGCTCTTGAAGGCCAAATTTCATTAAATAGGACTTCTTTTTTTACAGCATTACCAATAGTGGTGTTGATGTTTTGTTATTGTGGATTTTACACAAAGTTGGAATCATTGTTATTTCAGATGCATTTGTCTTCCTACACGTCAGTAAACACCTTTTTCCAGGTACAATGATTAAATATTGAGTCTCGGATACCTTCCAGTTATGAATGTATCATCACATCATTCCGTACATTTCAGTTATGAGATGGAGGATATTTCTGTTCCCATTCCAACAACATAAGCCTCATCTTAACCAGTTCACAAAACAATCAATGTGTGCTGTTTGTTTGGTCATTCAGTATCTGTTGTTTTTGCACCAAATAAAGCTAAAACTGGATCTGGATTAAAATCATTTTTGCAAAAACCTCTAACAGGATTTGGAGTATGTTTTGACCGGTAGTTTGCGTGGATTGGACAGTTCCAGAACACGTGAGCCAACGGTGCTGACGTCATGCTCCAGTGACTGTCAGGACAACTGTCATTTTGATGAGTGTGGTTTGTGTGATATCTGGAACTGTTTCAGTCAATCGCTGCTGTCTGAAAAATGGATGCGTTCTTCAGCTCGTTTCCATTTGTCTCGTGTGATTTCTACTGTTGCCTATTTATTTCACCATTTTGAGATTGTATTTCACCTTCTCAAAATGCATTTTAGATTTGCTGCAGAATAAATTTAAGTAATTAATAACCAGATATGAATGATATATTTTGTATTTCATTGACTGAGACCGAGTCCTGGGGGGTTTGAGGTCTGATTATTCCTATTAAAGTTGTGTGCTATAAAAGTGCTAGCGATACAAAATAGCTTGTTTCACTTGTATGTTAACCCATCGTGCCTCCTCTACAGACTTCTATCAGTTCCCTTCTTTTCCTCCCACACTTCACTCCTTCGCTTCTTCATCCTCTTCCAAGAAGATTCACGAGGCTTATTTTATATGTTTGCATCCCACGTAATGTGCATTTTTACATTGAACATCTTCATCGGTTGTGTGCTTTCCGCGTCATTAATAACGTGATGAGTATGAGATGAAATGGGGGATGGGACACAGGGAGTAAGTCTCCAGGGTCATTTCACTGGGGTGACCCTAACGGCTGATTGGCTAATTCCCTGTCCTCTGAGCCATCCCACGATGCTCAGAGGAAGGATAGTTCCCAAGGTTATGCATGCCAACACACGGATGAACGTGCACCGTAAAAGACAACTGCGCACATGCACACATTCCCAGGCGCTGACAAGCCAAGCAGAACCCTATCCTTGGAAAAGCCTGAGGGATCGTGACCGTTCCATTCACTGCTACAACCGCTTCATAGCAGTAAATCACCGGTCATACACAAGCGTAGACGAGCAAGGTGAGAGACGTATAGAGGACGGCAAGGCAGAACTATAAAGAGGAGGCTCACGCGAACAGCTGCTGGAGTAAAGCTGATGAGGTTGATCTATTTACTTGGAGCAGAAATTGCAGACATTATTGAGATTTAATCCAAAGCACTGCGACTTCCATGGAGGGGCTAAAAAGTTGTGGCCAAAAAACAAACAAATAAATACATAAATAAGACATGACACCTCTTGACTTAAATACATCTCTGTAAAATGGTCAGTTTTTCCGATTTTACTACTTATCGTACATTTTCGTTTCATTCTGTAAACTACTGACAACATTTCTCCCAAATTCCAAATATTGTCATTTAGAGCATTTATTTGCAGAAAATGACAGGAAATGAAGGGAAAAGCAGAAAGAAGAAGATTTGTAGAAAATCACATATGGCAAAAAAAAAACAAAAAAACATAAAAAACAAAAAAGATGTAATGCTTTCTGACCTCGAATAATGCGAAGAAAACAAGATCATGTTCATTTGAAAACAAATTGATTAAACAGATGGTGGAAAGGAATGGCTGTCATACACGGATGATTGAATTGAATTGAATTGAATATATTTATTCGAGCGCAGAAACAAGAAATGCAAACAAATAACAAAATTGTACAAG
>JAPTHA010000009.1:8767189-8790956 GCA_029814585.1 Gymnapogon annona
ACACTGAGGTATAGTGTTTTTCACTGTTTGTAGTGCTGTTTACACTGTAGTGCAGTTCTCACTGTTTATAGTACTATTTTACATTCATACGTGGTACTTTCACTGTTTATAGTACTGTCTATGGTTTTTCACTGATATGTGGTATTGCACTGTTTACATTGATATGTGGTACTTTCACTGTTTATGGTACTGTTTCTAGTACTGTCTACACTGATATATAGTATTCCCACTGTTTATAGTACTGTTTACACTGATGTGCAGTATTTTCACTGTTTATAGTAATGTTTACATTGTTACATTGAGCATCTTTACTTTATTTCTTATTTATTATTGACTGTGTGTGTTATCCCATCTACACTGCAGACACTCTTGGCTTTGGATTCATTTCAGCAACTGTGCACTTTTCTATTTCCATATTTATTTTGTGTTATCAGCTGCCAATTCTATGATATTTGGTTTCCAGATTCATTGTATGTGTCTGTGTAATGACAATAAAGGAAGTCTAAGTCTAAGTCTATTTGAGGCAAGCTGTATATTGGATATTTTGTCATTACATAACCCCATTCAGTAGATTACGTCTACTCAGTTCAATCGAAACATCTTTAAAACAAATGTCAAATGAACAGTGAAGTTTTTCGTGCAGCCTGTATCTACTGGCCAGATTTCCCACAATGCATCATACCCAGCTGTTTAGATTACTGCTTATTTATTAGGCACATAATTCAATGAGAATGGTAGACAGAGGTCAGAAGTCCACCGTATTAACTAAACCTTGAACTGTTGATATTAAAAGGTGAAACTAAATCTGCTGGACAATGGAGCCGAGGGTCAAAGGTGAATATAATTGGGATGGATGTTTGGGCATCCTTGTGACATCTCTGACTGTGACATGTAAAGTCCATTGACAAATCCAAACGTTGGCGTAGCGTTTCATACAGGATTAGAGAGAAACGTGGGTGTGCCCGAAGATCTGATCAAACATCTGGACATGCCCTAGAACACACTCGCACACACACACCACTCATTAACTGGAGTAGCTCTAACTCACAAATAAGTCATGATTCATTGGACGATGCCATGTTCGCCAACACATTCTAACATGTTGTGCTACTAAATCAAGGCTTGTTTACTCTGAGTGAGTGATCAGTCGGACCATTCATCACTACGTAAAGACATATCATTATCCAAGTGTTTCCCTGGCCGCCGTTTGTACATATTGGAGTGTGTCATTGTGTGTTTGTATGGGATGACAAGGTTGTACATGTGCCCAGAAATGTGATTTGGGATTGAATGAGCTGAGCGATGACAAAAAAGAGGAGGGAGTTTGGATAAATCCCCAAGTGGTGCTTAGTTGTTCAAATATTGTGTCATAAATGGGAAATGAAACATCTGGAGTTGAGGAGGTGGACTAGCTTTGACTGACTGGTTTTATTCATTTACTCACTCATACATATGCAATCAAGTGCTGAGCGTTCCTTTGTCAAATGCACTGCCAGCCTTTTCTTGAGGCCTAATGTGATTTGGATTTTGGGGACCTGCACCACCAAGCCACTGTTGTCCTTCAAGGATATCTCCATTTGTTGTTTTCTGTCTGTGCTTGTGCTTCTATATCTAACGCAGTCAAGATTAACATGCATGAATGTGACACCAGCTTAGTAGTGTGGTTCAATTAGCAGGAAATGATTAAACTACTGGTATTAAGCAGGCAGTGCATTTACCTAAGAGTGTGTTTGTGTGTGCCTACATGATGTATTAGGAAAAAATGTAACCTCTCTTGTGGGAGATTTAAAATAATTGCTCTGGGGGTACCATGGTGTATGTGGGGCACACACACCTTGGGCCATCTGTAAATAAGTATCTCTAGGTGCTCTCGGAAAACAAATGATAAAAAATGCCATTATTGATGTTTTACACTTTTAAAGCAATACCCTCACATGTTTTAAATGTTTTTTTGTTGTCTAATATACAGCCCTTACTATTCATGCTACATCTTTACTTAAAGTATCGGTCAGATTCATGCATGTTTTATGCTGGACTGTATTTCTAAGCTAACAGCTGTCTTGCTGTCGCCATCCATAACATCCTGCCTGGTCACTAATATCTACTGGATGCAAAAAACAAGTAGGATGTTCTACAAGATATGGCAACCATTTCTAAACTACATGGAAGATGTACCAGTACACCACATTGGTTCGGCTTTATATACCCGAGCTGGACTTGTAGGACTTAGGAGGTGTAAGGCCAACATATGTCTCTCTGTGACGCAGTTAGCTTATTTATGTGGGTTTTTTTTTTTCTTTTTTTTTTGGGGGGGGGGGTTGTGTTGTTTTGGTTTTTTTGTGTGTCCGTGCGTGCGTGCGTGCATGTGTGTTTAATATGCTGTTTAAGTTGGTTTTGTGGGTTGGGAATTTCGTCTTATACTGTAGCTGAAATATTGTCCAATGAAAAACCAAAATAAAATATTATTTAAAAGAAGAAGAAATGAGCGACTTTATGCAAAACAAACAACTGACTCTGTGCCCATTATGACCCACATGTATTCATAACTCGTCCATAGTGAACCTGTAATGGTGTTATTGGTATGGCCACCAGTGTGTGGTAATTCTTATTATGTAAGAATGACGATTACCATACACTATCACAGTACCACCAAGAGTCATATGAAAAGCTAGCTCTTTGATATGATGCATTTCTGTTCACGTTCTGCTGACTGAAGCATATTCCTCCTCCTCCGCTGCTGCTGCTGCTGCACATATTATATGTGACGTCTGACTTTGCTTTGCAGTGACTAAAGGCTATTCCCATTCCCTTTCTTTCTTCTCTCTATATCTCATCTCTACCAGGTGGAGAGCGCGCTTTACAGCCACATCTGTGCACAGTGTCCCAGCTGCCTACATCTGCAGTGCAGGATTAATGGCTCTGATTGGAGGAGAGAGAGACACACCCCTGTTTGATTGGTCAAGAGCTGGGACTCAGCATATAACGTGACAGGAGTAAGAGCCCCAGGAGTCTCATGTGGCTGCACGTTGATCAGAATTACTGCCCTTTCTCTTGGAACAAGCGATAAGAAATATGAATAAAAAAAGGGGGAAAAGTGAAACGAGAAAGGAATTAGAAAAGGCACAGCATAAAAATATATCTATGCTCCATGAAAGTAGGCGCAGGTCATTGCAGCTCGGCAGAGGAGGGAGTTGAAGAATGTGTAATGTAACAGCCTCTCCTTGTCTCTGTGTCACGATATCCTCTTACACACATTTCATCACAGGAAGGATATTATCCCGCACAGGTCGACAGCCCTCCAAAGATAAAACCCACAGCATCAATGTATTTACACTTGTGGATGAAACACAATTTGTGGGTATGTAGTGAACATAAACAGATTCTAGCTGCAGGACAGAGGCTGGGTTTATTTTTTTAAAGGCCTCGTTTGACACGACCGGTCCCTTTAAACGAGACAAACGCGGAGACAGTTAAAGAGAGTCACTCTGCAGGTAACGAAGAATGATGTAACCTGAGCCGAAAACACATTAAATATTAATGCCCATTTTAAACCAGCTGGCATCACCACTGCCCCGGGGAAACAAACGGCAAATGTCACACCACCACATGTGCCTGTGTGTACATGCCAACACACTCAACAATAAGACCAGTGCAGGAGGCAACACAGCCCTCCATGTTCCCCCTGTGATAGCGCTCACTGCCTTTTATTTACAGGTTCCCAGCTATATCAGCATTGTAATTACAATCACCGGATTTCATTCAAAGTTAATCCGAGAACTTTAGGTAAGCTTTGCACAAGTGAACAGATATTTCTCTGTTTTTTTTTTGTTTGTTTGGTTTTTTTTACAGACTAGTACATAGTAATTGTGATACTGGTATTTAAAAAAATTACATTTACTTAATCTTGGTATATTTATTTAGCATTTTATTTATTTTCAGCCTTCACGCATGACACCCAGAGGTTAATACCACACAGACATTTGCATCAAACATTTTATACATTTACCATTAATCCTAATTCATCAACGGGACTAAAAGAATTAAGACGACTACTTCCCCTGCCACTATGGTCCCAGAAATAACCACAGTACCAACACAGTTCCAAATGGAAAAAGGACAAATCTCTTAATCCCACGCATAAACTGCAAAACTTTACCACCACCATTAAGAGAAAACCTTTCCCAGCACTGATCTAGCTTTAGAGCACGTGGACTGAAAAATGCCGTGGAGTGAACCTGTAAAATCATCATCTGACTCTGGGTGACTCTGGGTGGCTGTGTGTGTAATTTTTTTTTTTTCTGTCAAAGTATGCTAATTTGTGAAGTTGCGGCTCTGCGTTGTGCTGCCAAGATGTTTCAGTAAAAACATGGTGCCACAGTCAGGGAGGCCTGTTATATCTGCTGATACAGTGTGTGCCAGAAAGATAGTTTGGTCTCTCAACATTGTGACACCTTTAGTAGATATTTATAGCTTTGTTATATGCGAGTACTTTTTTGAATATGTTGTGAATGTGTCTGAATAAAAGTGACTTTAAAATGTGGAGCATCCTTTCATTTTCACTTCCATGCATTACACTTCCTGCTCTTCGTAATATCAGGTCAGTCTGACTCATGGTCTGGTCTGTCCTCCACCTTCACCCCCCGCCCCCCTGCTGGACTCTACCTGCCCCATGGGTCTCTATACCTCCTCCTGTTCCTCTCCTCCCTCCAGACTCTTGTGCGAGGGCGTTTTGACAGTGCCACTCACCATGGTGTCGCCGCTTGTGCCTCCTTCGTCCTCGTGTTCTCCTCTCACACAGTTTGTCCTTCTGGCCTGGTGTTGGCCCCGATGAGAGACCATGGCAAAAAGAACGGAAAAAAAAAGTGAGGTGTTGAGAGGAATGACACTCTGAGAAAGTCAGCTTTACTTGGCGGGGTTAGATTAGCAGTGAGTTGACTGGTGGAGACACAACAGTCACAGATGTATACAGGACGGGGCAGAAGCTATGGTCTAACATTAACTTTGTTGGTTTAGTCAAGTTCTAATGACCGCACATTTGCATTTCTCAGTCTGAATGAATAAGACAATCTGTGTGAAGTGTGTACAGCAAGGGGAAAAAAAAAAGCTTCAGGGATAAAAATAGCTTCTATAAACTAGTATTTACTGTGATGTGGTTCATTTGAAATGTGCCTTCAGCCCTTTTATTGCCACAATGTCATGTTATCATTTATATGTAGATTCATTTTCTGATGCTTTATATCAGGTTTCATTCAATAAATGTCAGATGTTTCTCGTCATGGGGTCAGAGGTCACTTGAAGCTATAGAATCCATTTAGCGAAGTGTTTTGTTGGCTGTGGACAAGTTAGTGTGTTTTTGGTTGTACTGGGAGAAAGGAGGATGAGAAATACATACGTACCGATCATTTCAACCCCGTGAAAACAACAAATCATCGACTTTTGCACAATATTTTGATCACTCACGCAGTCTCTATGGCAGTTCTGTCTGGGGTTTTAAAGCTGTAGGAGGTTGACGTCGACTAGATCTACGATGACTAATCAAGTGATCAACTATAAAAGGGATTAAAAAGTGATGATGTCATTTGATTGATACGTCTGAGTAACTTCAATCATTCATTCATTCATCTTCCAAGCCCGCTTTATCCTTTGCAGGGTTACGGGGGTCACTGGAGAGTATCCCAGCTACTCCTGTATCTTTAATCCAGTATTATACATTTAAACATTTCCTGGATTCTTTCGTTTATTGGAAAACTTTTTTTTGCCATTTTTTTTTTTTCAAATTTTACTCACCACTAATAAAACTGAAATCAAAGAAAATATTTAGTTGTTGCATCTTAAATTTTCAACCGATAATTATACACTTGTCACATGAGAAAAATAAAGCAAAAAAAGAAAAATGATCAAAGAAAAAAATGATGAAATTAGCAGTTGATTATTTTGATAGCTGACAACTGATCAAGAAAAGGATTACTCACCGCAGCGCTAAAAGTAGCTGGGTCTTTATTCTCTCAAGAAAGCTTGACCCAATTTGGTGAAATTGCTTTAATGGCTTGTCTTTACTAATACAACTTTTAAAATAGATCTTGAAGGTCTTTCAAGGAGTTGCCATCCTTGTCGAGTTGAAGCGGGCCTGTGTAGTAGTGTGATTGTGTGTCTGTGTGTACTCACCATCCAAGCCAACAGCACACATCCAAACATGCTCATCATGGTCATACACATGACAAGGCCTGGGCTGCTTTTGTCTATCAGGTCAAGTTGATAAGAGCGCTCAGGGTACCTGATGTATGCATCTATCTACTAGTTTAGCATGCGCCACCACACGGCTGTCCTATTGCCACGTCAAGGTCACTGGTAAATCCCTGTCCACTTACTTTACTAGTCAGTTATTTCCTCCACCCCCCATCTTTTCTGTCCACTCCCATTCTCTCAATCCCTCTCTTCTGCCTCTATTTTTAACCAGCTTAGCAGCGTCCAAGGCATGAGAGGTTTATTCTGTGTCTTCTCCCTCACTCATTACCTGGCGATTCACAAAGTCTGTTAATCCCACGGAGCTCCGACTACACAGATCACTGCTAGTTTATTGAAACATAACCAGGCGTAGCCCAGAAAGAGCTTTTCCACTTACGTTCCGGTCCTCTTGATTTGTAAAAAGAAAAGTATCGACTAACTGTATCATTCTCTTCTTTGCCTACATTCCAATCAATACACACGGAGCCATTAGAGAAAATAACAACTACTGCTCAGTTCCCAGATCATACTTATTGATCCAGACATTTATATAGTAACCACCTTGATGTATACTGCACCATCAGCATAGGCTATTGCTCCTCAGCTATAATTAGAAAGAAGCGGCCATAGAAGGAATCGGTTCATTTCTAAATTCAGTCACTTTTACTGCCTTTCATTCATGTCAGCTGAAGCCTAGCAGTTCTGATTTAATCATAATTAACGTATATATTGTTAGGACAAAATAAAAAAATTTAATTCAAGCTCTACTAGAAATGGCAGAGATACTTCTATGCAATGTGAGCTGACCTTGGTGTTAATACTTGAAAAGCCTTGAACGGTATAATATGTCATGTCGGCAATAAATCCCTCACAGATTGAGTCCTTCTCGGTGGACCTGTGTGATGAGAATACAGGCAGAGGACAGACTGCAGAGTCATGGTGGGCTGCTACTTAGGCCTCACCTTTATCTGCGGTACCGTACCGGAGGCTAATCTGCATCGGCACGACTCATTCAGGACAATGTTGCACTCCACACCAGTTAATATGGATAATCTGAAAGGCACGAGTGGTTTGTACATATGAGTCATTGGTGCAGGGTAGTAATATGAATGCATCGCCGAGACTAAAGGGTTTTTTTGTTTTTTTTTTGCTTGTCGATCTAATTTCAATGATGGAAGTGAATCATTCTGATCTAAAAATTGTGCGGTTATGATGCCAGGTGACTTTTCATGCACTGTGAGTGTAGAAACCGGAGGATATGCAGCTTAAGATAGAAAGAGATGAGTCAGACAAGTAGAAAGGAAGCAAAGAACAACTGCCTGCCACTGTATCAGGTGTACAGAAGCCTTTTGCATGATCAGCTTTAAACCAGCGCCCTCATCTGGACACCTCTGGGTACTGCAACTGCAATGTGGTAGTGCGACATTGCGCCTACACTCCCATCTTGTCATCTACTGAGAAACATTAAAAAAAAAAAACCAGCTGTGTGATAAACTCAAGCCCGTCAAAATTCTTCTAAGATTTTGTTTTCTCAATGTGACATCACAAAGTGCAAATAGGAAATGTTACACTCTTGTAAATCTGTTTCCGGTCCCTCCGGGCCCTCGTGTGGTGAAATGGTGGAATTACAACATCTCCAGAACTCGAAGAGGAACAAACAATACAGTTCAGATGTTTATTGATTAAAAAAATGATCGAGATTACTTTAAAAATCACATTTCAACAGGAAAATAGATTAACATCAGTGTCATTTCTTAATTAGAGAAAATAGATTACTTTGCTTTGATACAATAAATCTCTGGTTGGCACTAAACACAGTACAGACCCATCAACGTTCATGTTGGAATGGAAACTAGAAATGTACATTAAAATCACTGACCTGTTAGGCCTTTGACTCTATTAATGGATGAGCTAAACTGTACAGGCACTTTGTCAACCCCTGTCTGAACTTGAACATAAAAAATATTTAATCCTCCACAGAGATGAATTGCAACAGATTTCACGGACATAATCCAGATTTAACCTAATCCATCTAAGCATGCCGGTAGACAAACTGAAATAAAAAAAAAATACACAAGAGTTCCTAGTTTTGTAAAGTAACAGATATCCCTAAAAATGAGATGGTTACTCTCTATATGAGCAGCAGGGTGCCTTGTTACTATGGCTTTGCAAATGTAAAAAAAAAAAGTTACAGATAAAAGTCTAAGAAGAACAGGCCAATATACCCTGGTATTATTCAGATGGAGAAACGCCATCTTTAAATCAAGACAAGCCGAGTACCTGAACATTCACAAGGATTTCAGGGCTCGTATGCAGAATGTATTAAAAAAAGAAAAACATTTCAAATTAACCAAAAACATAATCTTGCTTGAGCAGTCACCCGCCTCACTGCCATTTACACTCTAATGTCGTCACGGTCTGTGAGTCTCATCTCGGCGCCGGCTGATTAACTGCAGCTAATAGCTTCTCCACAGGGCGCCTGTTTTACACCGACTTCACACCAGCTGGGTTTGGAAACCAACAGTACGGACAGATAGTATTAAACACAGGTAACGCATTACAGCCACATGTTGTGCTTCAGTTGACCAAACTAATATCACTCACCATAATGTGTGACAGCTCCACAGTCAATAATGCAAGGCAATTCAATCTCGACACATCTACCAGATGTTCACCAGTGCACGTTTCACACGCTGACTAAAATGCAACATCAATATTATGCAGTATTTACACCTCGTCTACACGTTATTTACAAAAAAGATGATTGTACTTCATCCCTCAAAGCGGACACATGTACACGGACACATTAGAAACATTTTACTGGCTCAAGTGGATCAAAGTATAAAATGGGCGAGTTCTGGCAAAAAGCAACAAATTACTGAACCGCAATATTTCATAATAGGTAGTACTGGTAAGCTGATCTAAAATAAATAAAACAATAAAATAGATGTGCCTGCAGAAAATCCTCGAAATTCAATAACATTCACAAGTTTTCACTCAAATCACAGAAGTGGTTTCCATACCTCACTCATTCACGCAATCACATATTCATAAACATGAGAGAAAAACATCATCTGCCCACATCCTCATACAAACATGGCAGGCGACACAAAGCTGTCTCCACGGCTGACATTAGAGCCATGGTAGAAGCTGTTGGAGTCCTGGTCCGTGTGCATGTAGGGCGGGAGGTCCTCACTGTCCCTGGGCTCGTCCCAGCCTGAAGGGGCAGCAGAGTAGTAGTGCTCCCTCTCATCAACCAGGTCCTCGTCATTGTAGGCATCCAGGTCCTGCAAGCAACAACACACAACAGTGTATGTGTCAGGCCCGATAATAAGGAAACTCGCACATAACAAAATTTAGAGGCAACACATTTTAAGCAGCCAATCACTGTCAGCTGCCTTTTCTGCTATGCAATGTATTTTTGCAAGAGATAAGCCGTTTCACTTGTAAGTGTAATCAGATTAATAAGATAATAAAATAATAATAATAATAGTACTACACTCTTATCCTCAATCTAGGATATTATTAACATGACCCAACTAAACCGCTGCTTATTTTTATTAGTTACGACCTACCTATTATTATGTTGTTTCACAAGGCCAAATGTCTCCAGGGTTAATAAAAAGGAATACTTGCCATTCTTTAAAGGAAAATAAAGCCAAAAATGTTAGCCGGCTCAGGTTATTACTTCACTATTGGGATTAAAGGTGATATTCTACCATTTCATGAGAGAATGGAGCTTTGTAAAAAGGAATATTTGTCTCGGAGCTACGAGACATACTTCAAAACACTGCCTGCACATCACAATAGCTTTACTTTCATATGTGATAACGTCATCATATATCATATTCAAACATATATCAAAATCGTATATATTGAAAACAATAAAGCAGCACTTTAGTTATATCTTTTCATCTTATCATTTACAACAAAAAATACGGACCATTGTTTTTGTAACTGATCTAAGAGTAAGCATGGTTTCCTGTTACATAAAAGGTGAAAAAAATATCCTTGTCGAATAAATGTAGTATTTGATGAACAGACCCTGCCCTACCCTTTATGAAAATCAGTTCAGCAGCTTTTGCATAGACCTCACAGGCAAATGTAACTGACCACATAACCACGCACCGATCAGATGTGATGGTGAACATATGAACGACAATGCACCATATGCACTTACAGTGACCGGCTCGGCATTGTGGGTATTGGAGTCCTGATTCCGCAGAGGCATTTCCTCTGGTACTGGGGGTGGATTTGAGGCTGTGTTCAGCTGCTGACAAGAGAAGAAATCAAATAACATGCCTCATTATCATTCATTTAGTTTTTCAATATAAATTCTCAGTGGCCTCTTTAAAAAAATCATTACAGTGACATATTCTCCTCACTGAAAAGTCAAATGTGTCTGTAAGAATTCAAATGCTGTTAGTTCGTTTGCAGGTGTTTCCTGCTTCACATAAAATCCGTATATAAATATTTATATACTGACGTCTTCAGATTTCCACATCACACTTGGATAAGGTGCTGATATAAAAATGACTGCTGTGTTCTGATGACTGACTTAGTCTTTAGCATGGTATTTGTATGTTTGTTTTATAGCGTGATTGTTATTTGTGATGACATTCTGGTCTAAAGAGATCAACCTGTGTAAACTTATTTTTCCTTTGGCAGTATCAAAGGTGTCTAATTCTGCACATGCAGTACATCACCATAAACGATGGATCTGAGATTGAAAGTGATTACATTGTGCTTGAAGCGCAGACTCTTAGCTTCAATTCAAGGGGTTTAGCAAAAATACCGCCTTAATCATTGAGGAATTATAACCATTTTAATGACACTCGCCCGATTTTCAAAACTATTTTGAACAACAAACAGACTAATTCAGCAATGAATTAGATAAAAGATCTGAAGTCGATTCCAAATGAATTTCCAGCTTCACACTGGAATTATCAAGATGAATAAACGAAATCAATCTACCAGGAAGAAACGGAAAACATGAGTAGTGGCAAAATAAACAATTTCAAAAGATAAAAAAAAAATTCAGTGGTGAAATCATAAGCACAAAGACGCCTAAAAGAAGAGGGAAGACCGGTAAAGTGGACAAGTGAACACACTTCAGGAGGTGAGCATGTGATTCAAGATCATGATGAGACACTGTCATGAATGTAAACACAGAGGGTTCACAGCAAGGTCCAAATGACTACAAATACTCAATGAAAAGGAGTAGAATTTGACAGAAAACACCTTTTTTAAAAAGCCAGTTATGAAGTGTGTGGTTGCCTTTGGATCACTGGTGTTCGCTGATGATGTGACTAATGATGAAAAACTACAGGACGCAGCTAATGACCCAGAACATACTGTTGATATGTGCTTTATAGAATTTAATGCATCGCCACTCGAACAGGCACAAACTCTTGAATAGGCCTTTGATGCAAAGTCATTTGAATCTTATGGTAAACACACACATAAATAATAAGAGTTAGCATTAACTATGTCTGTTTCACATACCAAAGCAGGGCCTGAGAGGATAACTTGTGACAAAACTGAGCAGCGGAGACATGAGAGACAACACTGAGGTCAGGGAATAGGCCTTTAACTCTTTTAATGATTTCTAGACGATGACCAGAACCAGCTCTAGTCACCAACATGAGGAGCCAGATGACAGAGCCGATAAGAAGACGAGGGAGCGCCTCTTCAACTATGGAGAACCAATGAGATCAACCTACATTTGGATAGTAAACATCGTCAAGTATTTTAATACTGGGTCAGAGCGACATAGAGATCCATCCTTAACTGAGGTTCTAGACCTGAACTCTGTTGATTGACAGGGTTGGAAAGAAGGACCCGCAGCTCTGCAATGACACATCAGTGGTGCTATTCTGTTGAATAAATGGATGAATGAATGAACTTATTTGTTTCAGACACGCAAACTACAAATCAGGTATCAAAGCTCATAATGCCTTTACAAGAGCAGTTATCAGATTAAACAAAAATACACCACACATGAGGCAACCAGTACACACGTCTGAAAAGGAGTGAGAAGAAGCGATAAATAATGAATAAATTAACCTGAGATCAATCGATTCTTGCCATTTATTGCATCCATAAAAGAACATGGAGGAGAGGACTGACGCATCTTTCTCCAACGATACCGCAGAAGAATCCCAGCAGCTTAAGTCAAAGAAATGGGATGTTTTTCGGTGGTATAACTATAGTTACTGAAGACTAACCTACAAAGCCACAGCCATATTGAATCATATCACCGTCCAAATATTTGTACTCCTGACTGTTTAATCAAACCTCCTAACTGTACTAAACCCTGTGATGTTCCTCTAACCCCAAACAACCTCCTGCTGAATCACACTGTTGACCTTGCAGGCCTTGCATGTCCATTGTGACTCACCCTGTTTGCAGAGCTGTTGGACTTCTTAGGGGGTGGGGGTTTGTACTTGGGTGGACCACTGAAAGACAAACACACACAGATGTCATGTTTTGATGAGTCGCAAATAAAGAAAGAAAGAAAGAAAAAAAATGAAGGCGCTCCGCTCTGCATTTCAATTGATAAATAATGTGAGGGTGATTCATTTGTAAATAACAAAGTGATTAAGCACGGCGTCATGAACGACAGCGATGAACTGGACTGAACTGAGCCGCGCAGACACTCACTCTCCGTTGAGTTTGTTGTTGCGGTGCTTGCGGTACATGGCGATTGCAGTTCCAACGATCGCTACGAGAAGAATGACCCCGATGATGGCGCCAATAATGCTGCCTGTGGTGGGACCCTTCTCTGGCAGACGAGTACCTGAAGCAAAAAGAGAGATATGCAGTGACTCTTTCAGCTAAATACACTGTCATTGGTCAAAGTACATGAGGTTTACGGGTGAATCAGGGTTGCAGAAAATGACAGTTTCCACATTCACTACAGAGCCTTAGAGAATCCAAAAAGACACATCTGATGTTTCTGAAAGGCAGAGGAACTACATTTAACCAGAATTCTTTACATGTATCGATAGGATTAGTGGTTCAGAAGCTCAACACTTTAGATCCTTTCGAAGGTTTTCTGGGCTGTTATGGTATTCGAGGTAACAGAACTTAATTTATGGTCTGGAATGGAGGTCTCCTAATTAATTCATTGGTATTATACCGGTAGTAAATTACTTATTAGTTATGACCTCAATTTAAATTTAGGAATATATTCTGAGGAAAAAAGGCCTTCTTGTGATTATCTCTGTTAAAACTTGTAGTTTTGTATTGCGCTACATAATAGCAGCCGATAAATTGAACTCTAATGACGGCTTATAAATAGCCTTGCAGTAATGCAACTTAAAAGACCCATACTGAGCAAAACACATTAAGAAGATCAGGATTAATCAATGACAGTATTTGTGGTTATTAAAGGAAAATGATTGAGCTAATGGCTATGGAGTGGCAGAATCTGCACATGTAAGTGTTTTCAAAGTACTTGTGAAGACTTAAAATGCTGCTATATGATATAAGTCAATGGTTAATTTGTGCTTCTGTTCCTGTTAAATAACTTGGAAAAGCCATAAAAGTTAAACTTGGACAAATTTCACAAGAAAATGAGCTGTTCTAAAAGTAAAGAAAAAAGGACTACTATTAATTTACTTTTTTAATCATGTGGTACCATCGTAGATTTATCTTCTGGCTCTTTTAAGGGGTTCCGCACCCAAGGTGGGCAATAGCTAATTACACAAACATGAGAGGAGGTCTAAAGTATAAGACAGCACATCAGATAATTGAAGTTAATCCACCCTCAGACCTATGATTGAGGATAGTCTTATAATTGAAAAAAAAAAAAAAAGACTCAGCAATAGGGAGGAATGTGTGGCTGTGTGTAGCGCTGCGGTGGTGAAGAACTGAAAGGCTCTTGATTAGACTGTCAAGTCACATGGGTGATTAAGACGAACCAGAGGAATCATGCAGGGGTTTCACTAATGAACCATGACCACACTGAACATGAACCAAAACACACACACACAGACGTACGCGTGCACGCACACACACTGCCTGTGTTTACTGAAGGTGCAGCCCAGCTCATTATCCTCCGTATTCCCAGAGGATTATGCTAATGAAGAGGTGGAAAAGGGCAGAGAGGATCTGAAGCTCATTTGATGAGAACAACCCCTGGTCCTAGTAATTGGATAGGTCATGATTGAATGTTGTTAGGTACAACTCTAACAATAGACCACTTTGAACACGTCCTAAAATAATTTTCATTTTTTCATACAAACAAAGTCCACTAATGATCACTTTTTTTCCCCCCCTCTGATTATGACACCAGGTCTTGATTTCTTCTCACTGACCTCGGACACGTTCTCACCTCCACTATATCTACTGATCCTCTCTTAAATGTTCTCTAAGATTCCACCAAGTTACGACACATGTTTTTGTATCGGTGCCCTCAATTCGATACAATAGAAAGTAAAACATATGAAGACAGCGAAGTGGCAAAATTAAAGACATTAACTTAAAACTTTTAAAAGTGGAACTGAACCTTCAAAGCACAGTGTGCGTCCTAATACAGTGAGTCACAGGAATAATGACGATGCTTTCTGACCCTTTAAAGATGAAACAAAAAGGTCTGCTTATTCCTCTACATTTTTCATGGCTGTAATAAACAGAACGTTGTTTGGAGTGAATTGAGGTAATTATTTTGTTTGGACTCTGTAGACTGCAAATAAGCTTTCTGTGTTATTGTTTCCCCCCCCTGTAAAACCTGAGTTTTAATATATCTTGAACCAAAATCAAAATCTGGTCCCCTCATTGCATTTAAAGTAGTTTTTGTCTGTTTCTGGAGGGACACAAACAACAACACTCGTGCACAGTGTGGAATGTATACACTTTATTGATAAACAGGTGACGAAATAGCTTTGAACCTCCAAATCAATACGTCCTGCATGTTAAAATTCTGTATAAATTTAAAAAGATGAATAAGTCTGATGACTATTATCGCAATAAACTTTAGATGAACTCCGGTTCATCTTTATTTACTTTACACGGTATCGTATTTAATTAACATCATATGATGTAATATGTGACAACATTACACACAATATTAAATATCCATAATACATCTCGTCTTAAAAGTTTAATTGAAGTTTTCACAAACACCCACAATACAAAGGACTTGGATCATCGTGAATACAAATGATCACATTTCACCAACAGCTATTTCCAAAATAAGAAACGATCGTAATGAATAATTTGATTAAAAAAAACATATATCATTTTGCCGTCAGGTTGTGCTCTGCAAATCATCATTAATAAAGAGAACATGCAGCTTTTGGGCTGGAGAGAATACTTCGCTGGCAGAATTATTCATGCCACATCCTGAATCTTCAATGTGTTTTACTAGAAGCTTGTAAAACACATTTTAATCTGGCTCACTCATAAAACACTATCTTTGGGCAATAAAGGAACAACAACTCTGAACTCTAAAATTAACCACGCTAAATAATTACTCTGAATTTTTATGAGGCCTGTCAAGAAGGCACACGGAGAACATTTTGAGATCAGATGTTTAAGTCAGGGAGGGTCTGCAGAGGGAATGGTGAAGAGGAGATGTGCACACAAGACTAAAGGACAGAGTGTGTGTTTTCTCTTATAAACTTGGAATGCAAACACTGGCAGCATTTGGCATTTGTCATATTTCAACCGATACTTCACATTAGACGCTCCAACATGATCAACACGACACCCACTGCTGTGTAGGGTGAGACATCTGCCACATGGTGGGGCTGTGTCTCTTCAGAGAGGGGGGCTCTGGAACAGCCACAGGGGCTTTCACTGTGAACCTGATACCTGTCTTGTTTTTGGATTGTTACTGTGTTCCTGCTTCCTCATTCCAGTGCCGTGTCTGCTTATCATCACGCCACCCTCCTTCTTTTCCACGAGGATTCTTTATTCTTTCATTCTCCAAGCCTGTTGTGTGTGTGTTTTTTTCAAATACATTAACTCCGTAGAGGACCCTCTTTTGCTCACTTCCACCTTGTGGGCATCATTATCTAACCAATGTCATTTTCAGCTGGCAGGTTGTGGTAGAAAGCTACTCTTTCCTTCTCAGATAACCTCTAGAGTACAGAGAGCTGCAGGAAAAGAGGCCAATTTCAAGGATTGATGTGTGCTACTACAACTGCATGAATGACTTGACTTGGGAGCTTGGCCTCTGTGTTGGCCCTGGACACATGCCATGTATTGCCCTAATGAAATATCCCAGACAGTAGTGCGTATATGAGTGTGTGTGTGTGTGTGTGTGTGTGTGTATACATGTATTGTTCATCTACTGGGGCAGCTTACATCTCCACAGCTTCTGCCAAGGACATCCAACCAGATACATGGCCATCCACACAAAGAGTACATTAACGCCACGCACCTAGGCTCACAAACAGGACACACAACCCTGTACGCACACTCTCTTGTCACACACACACACACACACTGTTCACTGTTGTATTCGGCGGCATCTGAGAGCGGCATCCTGTATCGTATTCACATCACTCAGTCTGACATATTTATACAAACACACAAATCTGCACTTTGCCCTGCTGAGGTCCCCTCTCGAGAAAACATGTGCATTCAGGAAAATATATCTACGTGCATATTTAAACATACAAACAATGGCAGAGACAGCAGAAAATGACTAATTTTATATATGGATTGAGACGAGCCCTGAGGCTAATGCAATCCTCTCCAACTAAACCGACTGGCGTTTTCCTTTACTGTGAATGAGGAGACGCTCCTCAGTTCAAACTCACTTAAAGGTCAACTCCATCTCTCTGGAGCGGATCAATGCAGGCAACATCCAGTCAGATACACATCTATCTGCCCCTATATGTGAGGACCGCATGGCTCAGCCCAGTCAACTACAGATCACCACCATCCCACCAGGGACACAGAGGAGCATGAGGAGTCACAAAAGAAGAGGTGGAAGAGGGCAACGGGAGTGAAGGAGGAGAAGATGGGGTTGGATGAAAACTGTCTGAAATTACCCTACACCCGCTTCAGCAAAATACCATCAGATTCCCCTGATGCATGGCTGAATCTATCCACTGGCTGGAGTTTTATTTATTTATTTTTTTTACCTTGTGATTTTTGTATTAAAAGAAGAAGTAAGAGCGAAAAAAAAGAGGTGGGGGTGGGGTGCAGCAGACACATGAGCACTCTTTTTAAAAAACTCAGCGCATATGAGTCACTGACAGGAAAGCTGAAATGAGGAGTGAGTATTCAAGCAAAGAGCGCTTGGGAGATGAGTCGAGGAGAGACAACCAGGTCCAAACGAGTGGAGTTTTTGGGAGACTGACGTTGACGAGAGAGGAGGTGAGAAAAGGCGCATCAAAAGACGACGGGGTAAAAGGAGCAGGAAGAGCCAAGTAAGATGAAGGCTGTGATTAAGAGGACGGCTCCAGATAAGTACACTGGGATTTCCCGGCTGCAACTGGCTGATCACAGACACTGAGGGGGATGAAGGAGAGAGTGGGAAGACAAAGATCTCCCATCCCTCTCTTTTAAACTCAACCTCTTGTTCTCTCCTCCTCGTGTGTTTGTGGCGATCCCTGAAGGGATTAAGGTGAACATGCTGGCCTATCCTCTGCTTCCCCCCTGTACAGGCAGGGCTTTGCTGCATTTATCTCTGCCCGTCCTACCTCCCCTTCTTCTTCTTCTTCTTCACTCATCATCCTTTTTTGCTGTCATCCCGCTCCATCGCCGGTGTAATTTGGGATTCGCTTGTTTGGCCCGGTAATACGATGGCACAAATCTGCAACGTTTCCCTCTGCATCTCTTATCTCAAATGCCTAACGAGTAGAGATAAGCCTGTTTTTATTACCCTCTCTGACCTCTTTAGTAAATCTGCGTCCGTACAGAAACATGTGTGGAATGTGCACACACACACCTACAATCGAGATTTAACTACGTTGGATGCTCTCTTAAGCATCCTTAAAAAAAAAATAAAAAAAGGCTATTTCCCATTTCAATGTAGATGCACTGAGGAAATGTTGGGAGACACATGGATGGACTTGGCTTAAAAGACAATCAGGTGAAACGATCAAGCCAAATAAATAAATAAATAGCTGATGATCAAATTCTTCACTGATGGTTTACTCGACTTCTTAAAAAGGGACCAAAATATCTGAAAGTGAAGGCTTTTGGAGAACATTTGACAGTGAAGTTCAGCAGGGTTGTCATGACTGTGTCACCTTGCCCCCTTTTTTTTCCCTCCTCCAGTGTGCTTTTCAGTGAAGAGCACAGTCTTGTGAATTATATAAGTCTATAGTGTTTGATCAAGCCGGTCCCATTAATGTCTGTGAGGGAGCAAATATTTTTTTGATCTAATATTCCCTTTTAATATCGGCAAGTTTTTTTTTTTTTCTTTTTCTGTGTTTAATGTGTTGGTGGAAAGTTAAGTTCCTCCTCGAGGCGAAGTTTAAATGGAGACAAACTGGTTTCTTTTCAAAAGGTGAGGCCTTTTCACAGTCAACTACACACCCGACTGAGGCGCCGTCCAAAAACACAAGGCTACCATGGTCACAGCGGAGTGCCTGGAGATGAGATTAGGGCCGAATGAATTGATGGCCTCCGAAAGAGATTAAGATAAAGAACAGTACGTGTAATCTCATTGCTCACTATAAGAGAATAGAGGAAACCCAGCCTTTAGACGATGAGGTTAACTTGGTAAAAGTACACTCTACGCATCCACTGATGCGTTCATTCAGGCTGAAACATGCACAGAAGTCACCCACACCGGCAACAGACCATCATCAACCACAAAAACAACTGCCTGAATTGAGTGAGGGGTGGGGGGTGGGGTGGGGATACAGAAGGTGAAAGGAGGGGGAATTGAGTGCTAAGAAGTAGAAAAACACGAGAGGGAGAAAAGTCAATAGAAGGAAGATAGCAGCGAGTAAAGGTTGTGGATCCACACACGGACTGCAGGCCCGGACACACAGCCATGTCTACACCTACACGCTTAAATTATTCACAATCAATGCAAGTGCTACAGTGTTGAGTGCGCGCAGCTACCTCTGACATTAATTTTACGGCAGTTGAAGACCCGATACACCCACTACCACAATCACCATCACTGTCATTTAGTATTCACTGCACTCATGATGCTATTACCATTCATTTTGGTTCAAACAAATCAGGTCCAATTGATTGCCACGCGCTTGGACGATAAATCTAGCCACAGACAGGGCATGGTACTAAAGAACTGAAGAATAGTGCACGTGTGTGTGTGCGTGTGTGTGTTGTTGTCGTGGTTTGGTCAGGTCGGTGATGCTGGTCATTTCTAATCTACAGTGATTTCAGAGCTTCTGAGGATTACGTTCACATCACGGACACTTTGACTGGCCACATGTAGCACCAGTGTGTCTATGTGCATCTTGGTATTTTAGATACCGGTGTGGCGGTGATGCAAAGACTCTGCACAGTGTGTGTACGAGTGTGTGTGTTTGCGCGACGCTGCGCTCTCTCTCTGGGGAGACAGTGTGTTCCCTGCCACAGTGCATCAAAGCACACTCAGTTGCCTTGGGAGAAGGCAGGAACTCTCTCTCTCTCTCTCTCCAGCTTTCTCTCACCCTCTTTCTATCTCTCTCTCTCTTTCTTTCTACATCTCTCTCCTTCTCTCTCTTTCTCCCTCATCTCTCTCTCCCCATCTCCCTTGCTCTCTCTCCTCTTCCCTCTCTCCATGCCTCTATCATCCTTCTCTACCCCCATCTCTCTTTCTCTCTCTCTCTTCTTCCTCTCTCTGACAAGGTCGCTGTTTGCCTCTTGCTGTCTCCCCGTCAATATTTACAGTCCACTTTACACTGGCACTGAGGTGGTCGGTTGCAGCCAGCAGAGAAAGCGGGGCTGCATTAGCCAAATGTAGCTGTCCACTCAGGACATGAATGATCTGTTGTACTACAAGCACTCGTTTTTTTTTTTTCTTTCTCTCTCACACACACACACACACACACACACACATACACAGAGGAAAAGAGTAGGAGGGATCAGGTGGAGTGCAGACAACAGAACACAAGTGCAGGTCAGGCTGAGCTAATTTTCATGCAAATATATTTAATTTTCCCAAAACTATTTTAGCACTTTAGAAATATCAAACACATTAAACTAATTACAAAACATTATAGTAGTGTAACCCAATTAAAATGATAGAATGCACGCTGGGTCATAAATCTGTTGGTCATTATCTCTTATCTATTATTACACAATAATCACAAGTTTGTTTTTCTGATTTATGTGCTCATCTCCCTCGTGTTCCTCCACTGAGAGGACCTGGTTTAGATAAGAACGGAATCAAAGTACATAATGGTAAAGGTGTTGATTAGATCAGCAGTATATTGGAAACGTATGAGGAAAAATAGGCTGATAATACAATTATGGCCTCTTGGCAAATGCAGGAAAAACTGTTTTAATCACTGACGTTGTAAGATGAACCCCCCCCCTCTAAAAAAAACAAAAACAAAAAAACCTCCTGTCGCATTGTCTCACAGGCACCAGCATCTAATTAGAATGTGAAGTTGTGGAGAAACAAAGGAAAACAGAAATTATAGAAATTCTAAACAGAAAAGGGCTAATTACTCTACTTTAATGTCACTTTTTAAATATCGAAATGAGTTTGGATTTGGAGTGCAGTTTTGACACTGTTAGAACTTGGTTGTGAATATCCATGCTGTTAAAGCTCAAAGGCAAAAACCATCACCTTGTACATTGCATACCGTTCCCTTCTCCTATTGAAAACCTAATCAAATGCACTGCAAGGAACATTAAATGAGTTTACCAGCGTGCCTTCCCTCAGGACCTACTTTAGGTGCAAGTGGTCAATAATAGCCTACGTCGTAGTGGAGTGAGGTGAATTAGTGCATATATGTGTCTTCTTGTTCTTGTTAATTTCTCTCCCTTGTGTGCTTTTGTTTGCAGCCATTGTTTGACACGTTTACCTGCTTTTCTTTCCATTGTATGTCACAATGATGGAAGGATACCATTTCACCCCCCCCCCTCCCCCTTTATTTAATGTCAACGTTATGGTTGGCCTCTCGTCCTTGTTATGTCATAAGGGATGTGTGATGAATATCGTTTTAAAAGTTGAACCTGACATGTGCCAAAATTATATAGGCCTTTTAATAACGTTTAAAATAAAGTACCTTGGAGGTCTTTGTTGTTCCAGCACTGGTTTATTTACACATACATATATTAAGCTCAATACAGGAGAGCTATATGATCGGAAGTGAATCCTGACACATACGCGAATGAAATATTGCATTTGTGCAGGCTTCTTATCTACTCTGGTGCCATTAAATCACAGCAGATGAACGGCGCAGATTGAAACATCATTAAAAGAGCGTCAGTCAAATCTCAAAAAGGTGGAAAGTGACATGGAAATGATGACGGAAAGGTTTCATCCAGCTGTTTATATACAGGTGAGTGAGGGTGATTATCACGCTTATGCAAAATAGTTGCTTAAAAAAAGGTGATGAAATCATTATATTATGAGCGCTGGTATGGGGACAGCAGTGGACCGTGTGTGTGTTCATCTGACAAATGCTGTTTCTGTTGTGTTGGAATAATGAATCGAAAGCAAGCGGAGGGGAAAAAAAATAGCCGGAACCTTAAACGTTCACAACCTGATAAATGTGGTAATCTACAATAAATGTTGCAATCTGAGAATATCTCACAACCTAGTTTACCTTACAGTGCCTTCAGGCTGCCCATCCGTCTTCTCGTCCTGCTTTCCCTGCTCTTCCCTCGCTTTTCACCCCATCCCCCGCACCGCTCTTCCTCCTGTACCGGTGTCACTGCGGCCTCCAGGCCAGGCAGTCAGAGGCAGCTGGTATGTTTACCTGCCCTCCTAACCACTGCTAACCTCTGGCAAGAAGGGACTCTCACCTCATTACCCACCACTCAGCCACACATACAGCCTCAGTTCTGCTGGATCCTCTCAGATTTCTCCCCTACAGCTAGGATGCTACAGTCTAATGGCCTTGTCGTAGTGCAATCTATTCAGGAGCCTGCTGTGTAGAAATACTATGTATAATGAGAAAGTAAGAAAGCAAGAAATAAATACCAAAAAAAAATTATACACACACACACACATCACTGAGGCCTTGGCCATCGCTACAGTCACTTCACTCATTTCTCACAACTCTCAGCGCCTCATGGGGGGGGGCTTTCTTTTTTGCTCTCATCCCAAGTTCTTCACATAAGCTGCCAAAGAGGAACTAATGTACAGAGGAAGACTCAGGAGATGGAGAAGGAGGGAGGGGTGTCAACATATAGGAACGAACACAGGCAACTGAGAGAATAGAAGATTCAAGCTGGAGGGTGGAGGAATAGATGTAGAGGATGAGTAGGAGGTAAAAGGAATTGTATCCGAGATGAGAGAATTTATCGGTGACACCGGAAAAGTTGAAAAGTGTCCCGCGGTTTCAGCTTGATAAAATACAAAACCAATGATCCCTCGGTAGGATTTGTCATGTTGTTTTTTTGTTGTTTTTTTTTTAGGGAAGGCATAATGATTTCCTTTCAAGTGCTGTTTATTGTGTTTGTACCTGGTGAATTGTTGACCGCAAAGTAGACAACCTAAAGGAGCCTCACACAGCGCCCAGAGAACGCCATCGCGGTAATAGGCCCCATCTCTCCCTCAAACTGCTTCTCATCAGCTGCTGATTAATGGCACACACAGCCATTATGGTCTTGCACGCTCTCCACATTCATTCACTTTCCTCTTCATCCCGTACCCCTGGAGAGGAACCAAAATAATGCGAGCTGTCGAGACACCCCAAACCTACGTTATTGTCGAATTCAAAATTCAAGCACTCATGAAGAAAGACATTTTTCCCTCCATTGCTATTCAGTTATGCATCGCCGTTGGGAGCAGGTGGACATAGACGCACAAAAAAAAAAAAAAAAAAAGAATATAGAGGAGATGGGAAGAAAGCATTCAAGGTTCAATTTATCTGTTTGAGAATAAAGAATGCTTTCATTAGTTTTTACGGTAAATGTGGCTGATTGGCTGCTTGGCATGAAGTGGTGCTGGTGATTTATGCAGTGGTGAAAGGATGCAACAATACACACACACACACAAACATTCACTCACTTCACACGTTCATCAAAAAATAAAAAAGGCTGCGCTTCTGTGTAAAAAAAAAAAAAAAATCTTTGAAAATAAAGTGCGGATGAATCCAAACTGTCTTTGAAAATCCGAAAGATGTACTGGCTTTGATTTCTACAGAAGGCTGTGTCAGTATTCCCAAAGGCCATCATCATAACGGTTGTTCAACACTGTCAATAATACATTTACAAAATGAACCACTCGGCATTCTCTGTAAGGTAAGGTTTTTTTCATATACATGTACTGTGTTATTGTAGCTTAACTAAGGTGACCTCCATTAACTACATGGAACAGACACTAATGTTTATTACTTTACTATGTGACAAATATCACCAGTGACTGTTTGCTTTGAAATGGAAATGTTGGAAAAGTTGAAGCTAGTAAATCTAAACGTGTAAATTAAGTTCTTACTTCATT
>JAPTHA010000009.1:8805682-8819179 GCA_029814585.1 Gymnapogon annona
CCCCAGGGCAAGGACCAGAACAAAACATTTTCTCAGTAGGACTCAGTAATGTGTGGCTCCATCGTTCTTGTTAATCACTTCAAAAATTCGTTTGTTCATGCTTGATGCCAGTGTTTCCAGGAGGCTGGTGGGAACATTTCTCCAAGTGGTGAAGATGGCTTCTCAAGAGCATCAACTGTCTGGAACTGATGGCCATTTTTGTAAACTTCCTTGCCATCCATCCCCAAATGTTATGTATGGGTTTTAAGTCAAGGGAACATGTGGGATGGTCCAAAAGAGTGATGTTTTTCTCCCTGAAGAAGTCCTTCGTCAAGTGAGCGTTGACGAGCGTCAGCGAGGACAACAGCATTGTCCTGTTGCCAAACCCAGCTGTTCCCACACAGACCAGGGCCCTCAGTCATGAGGGATGCCAGCTGCCGTTTGACGATCCTGCATCACCTGAAGCTCCAGTGTTCCACTGAATGAAAAACATCTCAGGTGGGATTCCTTTATCATGCCAGTAACATTGAAGCCATCTGGACCATCAAGGTTTATTTGTTTCTCATCAGAGAATAAAACTTTTTTCCACCTTTCAATTTCCCATGTTTGATGCTCCCTGGCAAAGTCCAAACTGGCAGTTTTGTGGCGTCGTAAGAGACGAGGTCTTTGAATTAGTTTTTCAGATGCCGTCTGATGGTTATTGCACTGCAGTCGGCCTTAATTTGGGTCGAGGACCACCCTGTGTTTTGACGGACACAGGTGCGCAGGTGTAATTTTTTTGGGTCCATAATGCTCAGGATCTGTCAAAAAATTTAGAATGACTGTCTTACTGTGTTCAACCTCAGCAGCAATGCCACATGGAAACACTCGCATCAAGCATGCGCAAATGAATTTAAGTGATAAGAACGGTGGAGCTACTCATTGCTGAGTCCTGAGAAATTTTTATCTTTTGGTTTGGAGAGTTTTGTCATTTTGAGTGATGGGTTTTTACAGTTTGATCAGCTGATAAACAGCCTATTACATTTTACTTGTTTTCAATAAATTACTTTTTCAAAATGCTTTGTCTCACTCCCCCTTCTTGCTTTTGTATATTGTAGCTCTACTTAAAACCTCAAAAGATCCAAATGTACCAAAGGTAAATTCTAGCTATTTTTCAACTGGTGTTAAGATTTTGATCAGGTCTGTACATGGCGGACTCATTTCACTGTCTATGCTTTAGTAGGTTATGCTGAATAGGTTGGAAAAAGGAATGTTCCCATGAATTAAATTCTAAGAAAATTCTTAGCCACTTCAGTGTCTCATTTTGTAATGGGTATAGTGTACATTTTGCAAATATCTGTACTTCCCCTAGTCAGTTGAGTTACCTTCCATGAATCCCTAAGGCACGTCCTCGCAAACAGATGTATATGTTGCTGTTCCAACACACGACCGCTGATGTAACAGTAACAGCACAACACAGAATACCAATGTTTAGAAATGTATTTTATTAAAAGAATGCAAATAATCACAGGAAAAACTTAGCAAATTGGTTGGTAGGATTATTCAATGGAATGACAAGTGTTTCATGGGATTATTCGATGGAATGACAAGTTTTTCATGAACGTTGGAAATTAAGACAATCATAGTAATCATGAACACAACTGTACCAAAAATTAAAAATGAAGTGAAATTATTCAGTTCGATATCCTTGCTTACGGAGCTTTCAGTGACATTCTCAAGATGTCTTCTTTCTGCTTCATATTTATGGGGGTGAGTAGCACTTTTGAGTCCTTAAAGTACTGACCATGGAGTGACTGCGCCAGCTCTGCCATCTTCTGTGACTTAAATTGAACTACGGCCTCACCAATACATGCGCCATCCATATTGTGCAATACTGTGACATTGTACTTCTTCACGCCGTATTCGGAGAAAAATCCTTTTATTTGATACTTCTCTACGTCCTCTGGCAGGTTCCGAACATACAGGCATGTCAGTTCTAATGGATCCAGGGTCTTGCTCCGTGACACTTTTTCCCTCTCAATAGCATCTAGATCCACCTTCCGAAATGGTTTCTTCTTGTTCCATCTCTTCAACCTCTGTTTATTTTGCCTTGGATGGTTTTTTGTAATCAAGGTTTCCATCTCCTCCCTTGTAATTGATGAAACCTGAATAACACCTGAACCCACATAGCAGCCGCCGAGATTCATTGCATAGTCAAAATCCTCAAGCTGGTTAAAAATTAGAAAAGCTGTGTCTGTTCTGTTGCCCTCTTGGTCAAGTAGATGCAGCACATTTCTGTGTTCAATATTTGGACATCCAAACAACTTTTTGATTTCAGTCTTGGTGATGGTGACGGGGAGATTACTCACCATGACCACAGATTGCAGAGTTTGTGTATTTGTGGCATCATGGTTAGATTTTGTCTTCTTTGATGATTTGAGTGGCGATTGGCATCTTTCGTTTGGCAGTATTGGAGCTTTCCGTTTGTGATTTGGAGTGTCCCTTGGAGGACTTATCTTAGGTGTCACTCTGTCCTGATCACTTGTATCATTATCACATTCTTCTAGGGCACTCATCCACATCTTCTCAGTTGCACTGCGCACCTCCACAGGTATGGAACCCAACAAGTTGTGGTTGAAACTTAAAGCACTGGACGCATCCTGGTCACTTTCAAACTTCACAAGGCATCCATAATTAACTCCCAGTTTTACATTTACAATGGCTTCTTGAACAATCAACCCATTGAAAAACTGACAAATATCAGCTTTAGTTGTGGAGGGTGGCAAACCAAAAAGTCTCACATAGCCAGGATCTCGTTTCAGATTATGCTCGGGTGTCCACTTCTCATTGGTCTCATTCTCATATGTCTGGTAATTGATGGGAGAATCAGCACTTGAAACTGCCTCATTTAGTTTTTCATGGGATGACTGAAGGCCATGAATTACTGTACAAATCCCAAGAAGAAAGGCAGTTTGAGAGTCAATTGAGTTTCCCATTAAAATCTGTTCAGTATCAGTTGTCTGCAGTTGTGCTGTTGAAGGGGGCACTTGTGGAATTCTGGGGTCAACTGGGCCTTCATTCAAAGGATGTTCATTTACAACTGGATGTGGTCGGGGACTCAACTCAAGCAACTGTGTGGGAGAGGGTTTCCTTTTCTTCTTAAGCAAGGCTTTTAATTTGTGCTCCAGTTCTGCCATGTTGCTTACCTGCAGAGTCACCTTAGATCCTTTAAGTAAATCTCCTGTGCGATACATGGCAAGCTGCGCATCTTTCTCTGATTTGAGTGCAATAAAAGCTTCCCCGCGCCTTCCACCAAGTATGTACACTCCTCCTTTGGGTATGTCCAGGCTAACAAAAAAATGACGAATATCCTCAATACCAGCCTTTGCATCAAGGCCTTCCAATCGCAGCACTATGGTCATTTTGTCAAATGCCCAGGACAGTGTCTGAAAAACCTGAAAGAAAAAAGGTGTAATTGGACATGGTATTACAACATGTTTTGGTCATCTTACACAATGACAATAAGGTTAGTCCAAACTCATTTCCTAAAGATTTAGATCCATAAATGGACATACAACCCATGACATATTATCAAGTCACCTGCATAATGGAGCGAAATGACAAAAAAAAATGCCTTCAGTCTCGAGTAAATACCCGTAGATACTTACACGGGACCCCTGGAAAAGAGTTCGTGGGAGTTGCCTGTGTGTGTGATTACACTGGTGTCGTGCACTTTGCCGCGTAAAAGTGAGGACTTCCGGCTCTGCTTGGATATAGGCTGCATAAGGCCCATTACCGCCACCTGGTGGACTGGAGGGCGAGCCGTAAAGAAATAACAACCATCGTAATTTCGTGTTAAAATACAAATGAGCGACTACCTGCAGCGACTAACACGGACAGAAATCATCCGTTGTACGTTTTGTCCCGTTTTGCGTAGTTTAATGTCGTCAAAACCATCGCCTTAAACCGACTAAGGCAGCAAACGCGCCAGACGGAAAAGAGTACACCCAAGAAAAAAATGGCATTAAATTCAGTCGACGTGCAAACAATGTCCTCGTAATAAAAAAAAACAAAAGCGATATGTTTCCGTTTTTTTAAAAAAAAATCCGTTAAATCCAGCCGACAGCAGCTGTATACACGGTGTGACTCACCGAAGTATGACCGAGTGTACGTACGTCACACGACTGCATCAGCCAAGAATCGTCCGTTTATTAAAATTAACCACTTACTTTGATTTGAACCTTCCGATCGTCCCGTCTACTTTCAGAACTCGCACTGACATCTCATTGCAGCCGCTCCTTGTGTTTCTCTGCGCTCTGATGTTACACAAACGTTGTGAGAAGCATCAGCGTTTACACTATTCACATTTCCTCCCCAAACTTCCTTATAACTCATCCCGCTGTTTTGCATAGTTCACAGTTCACCCTACCAGAACAGAATACATTACACAAAATCAGTCCCTCGGCTAATTACAAGTGACCTAAAAAAAACAGCCATAAAATTCTTCTTATTTTCCAAATATTTTGTCCGTCTTGTTTTCGTGTTACTAAAATTCCCCTGTACTTTTGAGCAGAATTTGCCTTCTTGATTTGGCTTCTTGGGCACATACATCACAGTGGAAGCTTCTTTTCAAGTTATACAAGTGAATCAAACACATCTCTAACGCATGCACTGTTGTAATAGGGCAAAAACAATATGCACTAAAGCAGTTATAGACATGGGAAAATACATACCTTATGTGTAACAAACGTGGAGTACTTGCTCACAACTAACTGTCTATCCATTTAGGTCTATACTGACCAGGATAATGTGTTGAATAATTCTACCAGGACTAAAAACTCACACTGGAGTCAAAGGATGACTCTGTGCAATACTTGTTAGTTTGATGTTAATGTAGTGGAGTTACTATAATTTCATCATGCTCTAAGTATGATGATAATAAAGGATTCAGATTCTGAAACACAAGGAGACAGTCCCAGGAAAAATCTGAAGTTTACTAGCCCTAATCTTGTCCTTTTATACTCTCTGGACTGGGATTTTATTCTCCCAATTCTATTCTATTCTTTTCTTTCAAACCTGCTGCATCCTTTGCAGGGTCGGGCAAGGTGGGTGAAGTATCTTGCCCAAGGACACAATGGCACATGATCAGGAATCAAACTGCCAACCCTTCCATTACCAGACAACCTGCTCTACCACCCGAGCCACGGCCGCCACCTTTTCCTAACAATTGCAGGTATTTTCCACTATTAGATATGATTTATCCCATTTTACCCATGTCTAAACCTCTGTTTTCCCTTTAGTAATGTGGCAGGCCGGGACATCCCTCAATGCCCATTGCTAGCCATTTTTATATAATGTATATAATTTATTGACCATAAATTCTCATGTGTCCTTTCCTTTACCTTGTCGACATGTTTTCTTGCATTCACGTCTCCCTGACTGATTATGTCTGCAGTCGTTACCCATTCTACTTATAATCATGCAGACATACTCTATGCATCCCTGTGTTCACATGGTAATCGTACAAAGACATACACAGGGTTATATAATAGGCTATATTTCAGTTGTTTCCCCTCCACATAACCTTCATGTGTTATATAATTCAAAAGAGGGGACTATGTGGTGTATTGTGGAATAATTATATATAGGATAAAGAACAGGGAATCAAGGAACAAGGAGAAGTTGTCGAGAAGCAGCACCTGTGAAATCCCCATCATATGAGGATACAGATACACAATATACAGATAATCCGACTAATTGTTTAGTCTGCCTTTTGTGTGACTGAGCAAGTTAGTCTTTTCTCTCTGGAGATAGCCTCTGGAGGTCACAAGTGTTCAGTGCAACAGAACTGCATTTCAAGGTCAACAAAATTTGAGTGTGAACAGCTCGGGAACTCTTCTGCACCCCATATCATTCTGACATTTGGATTCCCCAGTTTTCTCTTTTTTAAGACTCAATCCTCATTTTTCACCAATCTCTACAGAAGCCATGTGGCCTGTGTGTGTGTGTTCATCTACTTTCAAAATCAAAAACCCACAGACTTGTGAAAATGGCAAAAATGTTATTTTGTAATAAATAGCTTTGCAATCACGTTGAATCCTCATCAACCGCCATTGAAGCTGCCATTGAAGCCAACAGATAAACAAAAAGACCACTTTACCATGGTGTCAAATGTGTAGAAACACATATGCCAACTGAGGGGTTATTCAGCAGTACACGCCAGGGGGATTTACCAAGAAAGTGTCGCATCACTGGATGCTAATGGCTGTTGAATTGCACCTGCTGCACCTGCTCTCTGGACTCAGACCGTCCATATCTGGTCAGTTAGAGTTAAGAGTCCAGTCTTGAGTGCCAAGTCCTGTTCTATACTTAAGATTCAAGTCCTTTGTTAATGTCTGGTCTTGTCCGGTTTCGTTTTGTCTCGTCTTGACCTGTCGTGCCTTGTTTTTGTCTCGTCCCATCCTGTTTTGTCTTAACCTGTAGAGTTATGTTTTGTATCATCTTGTCATCGTCGTTTTGTGCTTTTGGTTTTGTTTTGGCTTTCGCCTCTGGCCTTGTTAGTGTGGGTGGAGGGCGGGGTAATGTTGTTGTCAAATGAAATATAAAAAACTGAAATATTAAAACAAAAAAAAAGATTCAAGTCCATTGCTGTCTGCCAAGATTAAATGTCTGTCTGTCTATCGAGGGTTCATCATTGGGTCTGTCAATAGATTAAGTTTTTGTTGTCAGTCTAATTGCTAGGCTTTTGGAAAGACAATTTCTAAGTCGGGGCCCAGTGTGTCCCAGTCTGTCTGAGGCCTTTATCTTGTCCGTTTGAGACCTGTAGTTCCTATCTTTTTGGGGAAAAATTTATCTTGTCTGTTTGAGGCCCCCATCCAAGTCTGCCTGGGGATGTGTGTCCAAGTGTACCCGGTTCCACACTCCCTGGAAATCAACCCTGCTGTGACAGCCTTCCCTACTGAGTGTCCCGCCTCTCCTGTCCGTTTTACCCATTGAAGGGGCTCCACCTCGTGCTGCAAGTCCTGATTCCACTGTTCCCCCGTGACATGAGTCCTGACTCTTGTGTTCCTGTCCTGTGTGTCCCCCTGTGTTTGCTTTTGTTGGTTGGGGGTTGCATCGATCCAGAAGTGCTTGGAGATATGTTACAAATGTACATTGTAGAAGGAGATATAAGCATAACTATGAATGTAAGTATAGCAGGTTATAACAAGCTTTACAGTAATGCATTTGAGATCAATTTAAAGTAGTATTTACAAATAAAGTGCGGATAGTTGTAAAGGGTGGTTGTTATTGTTGTGTGTGTTTGAGAATACAGTCCGTTGTTACTGTAGTGCAATTAAGATCAATACTGTTGCTGGGTTACCGTGTTTAATATGTTGACGGTCAGTTCCATTTTTACGTATTGCTATAGAGGCCCCTTCCTCTGTGTATGTGTCGCCAGGGGGACAGCATATACTCCCCTAATGGGGACTTTCCACTGGAAAGTCTTTCTCTATATTTCTATCTATAAAATTATCTGTATGATTTTATATATGGCATACTGTATATATACATATACATATATATACAGTATGTTTATATATATATAGATATATATAAACGTTTATCATTTTAAAATAAAAAATAATTATCTAAATATATTATGTTTACATTCATATATATATATATAAAGTTTTTTTTTCACTTTTTTGTTCTTTACGTCCATGCTGTGACGCACAAACGACAAGCCAAACGTCATTACGCTGAGAACAAAGGATTGTGGGTAATATGAAATACCGCTGTTTACCATGGCGACGGGGACGCTTTCTTCTGTTATGAACAGACGCAGGGCACTTTTAACACTATTTCTTTTAACCTATCCGAGTCTGTTGAATTGCCAGCAATTCATTATCCCTTTCATAGAACCTAAAGACTGTGGTGTGGAGGAGTTTTTCGATATCTCAAGTCTGTCGTGTATGAAGTGTGGTTTAAATCAACGCCGCAGCCCAACAGGTCAGTTAGCATCTATACATGGACTGATTTGGCGAAGAATAACCCATGGGTTTAGGTTTCAGTTTTACTCTGAATCGAATTTCCCGTGAATTGGTTAGTTGGTATGTTAACCAACCAGTCAAACATTACATTGTGGAAATTGTTTTGAAAGCTGTTCAAGATGTTCTTCGATTACGTTGAGGCTCGTTCCTTTAACAGCAGACGAACAGTCAGCTAACAAAAAAAGGAAAAGGATAACAAAAAAGGAAAAGGAGTAGCAGTTACTCGTGGTTCAAGGCATGAAGGAGCAGAATTCTATAACAGGGAGATTATCAGTTTGTAAAATCATACAACGTATACATCATCAAGACAGGTTATGCCGAAGTAAATGCCTAGATTTGTTTTGCATTCAAATACATCTAATTATATCCAATAGTATACTTAGTGTTATGAAATTTTGACGAAATAAGATATCAGAGAACATAAACTTTTACAGCAAGAAATACTTTTTCTTTCCTTTCACAGGTCTGTCCTGCATTTGCCAAACTGGGTATCAAACTCTCACCACTGATGAGTCACCTATCTGTCAGAAATGTTCCACTGACAAACCAGTATGTATCAGTCCCCTTAATCCTGAATCCATTCTCTTTCGCCTTTGTCTTGTGTCCTTCTTAATAATGGAATGATTATTTTTTATTAATATTTTTTGTACAGGCTGTCACATCAGATGGATTTGGATGTATTAGTTGTCCAGGCATTGTCAGTGATGAGGGGAAATGCAGATGTCCAAAAGGAAATATCTTGGGTAAATTACTACCTACAGGACTCAGTAAAACTTGGATTATTAACTCTTTTACTTTGTGTTCAATGAGTAATGAACAAATTCTTAATTAACAAACTACATTTTTTTCCAGTTGAGAGGAATGCCAGCGGAAATTATTTGGACGAGGCCGTGTGTGTAGCGTGTAATGGAGACACGCCAGCCTTGTCAGTCCCAAACAGCAGCGGAGACCGGTAACAGTACTATACATAGTGGAACCATAAATGAAGCTGACCCTCATATACATTTGTAAAAGTGTAATGCGTGGCTGTTACACTGTCAAACATGTCACTAATATTCACCACTCTCATAGTGGTGTTTAAGTAAAAAGTAAAACTGACATTTACTATTTTCTTACAGGTGTGAGAGATGTCATGCTTCCTTCGCTAAGGCTTCCTGTTCATGTAGTCCTCCTAATTTCCAAGTTAGTATTCTATGCTTATATATTTTCAAATAAAATATAGTACTCACTTTTAGAGGGTAGTTAATTTACTGTGTAATTGACAGAAAGTATGTTTGTTTTTTTCAGGCAGGAGGATTATGTTTCCCATCAGACAGCCTCTTTACTAAAGGCAATCCAAGTGTGAATTTTGCTCAGCTGGTGAGTCTTACCTCTTTTTCTCTGTCCATTCACCCCTATTTTTTCTGCTTTGTCTAACATTTGATTCTTGCCATTGTGTTTTATTTGCAGAAGACAAGTGTCTACTCTGCCTGGTTCGTCAAAAATCTGGAATCCTCTGCAGCAGCTTGCCGTGTAATGCCTCTTTTTTGAATCAATCTATATTTTCATTTTTTATTGCTTTTTTCAGTTTAATGTTGTAGTATGATAGAACTCTCACTTTGTCAAGTGTGAACATGCTTTTTGAAATTCAGTGAATGGGAGGTAGCTGATGTCTATGAATAAGACAGATATTTGGAGTATAGTCAAACATACAATGAAGTCGCATCTACATTGGTCTCTTAAGAGGTATTAGGATTCCTCATAGATGTGTTGTGTTTGTCATGCATGTCCAGGTCTTTTCCAATCTGACAGCGTGTCAGGCTCTTGGGAATATGTGTGTCATGAACATGCACACCTTCAGCGCTGTGAGCACTGATGCCTGTGGTCTCTTTAACGCCATCTTCAAATCCAAAGCTTCTATGAGCTCAACTCAAGATATTTCATACTGGTAAATAATACCATCACAGCTCCTTACAACAGTATCTGTAGAGATGGGCCTTCTTTTGCTATTAGATTTTCCAGTTTGTGAACATTAAGCAAATTAGCTAATTTGTCTCCAGGAGAGAAAATTTGCCATGGCTTTACTATGGGGATGAGCCAGGATTGGCCAGTCGAGTGCTTCAGACAAATCCAGTGCCCATCGAGTTCAGTTTTAGAGGCAAATATAAGGTATGTGTTAAACTTGTACTACACTGGAACATAAGCTCCCAGACTTTCTAACACCATCTTTATATAATCAGCACTGATCCCATATTTCCACACTTCAAAATGTGCAAAGTTGTGTCACTTATGATGCACGTCTTTGACAGAATACTGAAATCAAGCTAATTGCTGCCATTTACAACGTCAGAGGAGAATTTCTCAGATGGAAAAATATAAGAGGAGGTAATTTCCAGGTAAGATGTGCCAGCAGACACATTTTATCACCAACAAATGTAACAGATTATGTCACCATTCTGCCATCTATCAATGACTACATTCTCCACTCTTGTTCTGTTCATCTCTTCTAGCTTTGTCCAGACACAGCAAAAAGGCAGGAGGCAGCTTTTATCTTTGGAACCGACTACCAAGAAAGTGTACGTGTCTGTCTCTTCATTTACCTCAATCAAAAATTCTCATGGGATATACGTTTGTGCTTAATGTTGTCTGGCTGTGTGTGTGCAGTGTGATCTCCAAGTATCAGAACTATTGGAGATGTATCCTGAGCCATTGTTCTATGATGTGTTTATGGACCTTGGTGATGGAGATAAAAGGGAGCTTCTTCCGCTGCCGTCACTGGTCAATAACCAACAATACGACGGACGGTTCATCAACCAAGGTGGGATTTGATTTTTAGTGGCTGTGCATGCAAGACGGTGCAATATGGTTTTATTTAATATTCATTACATTGCCTTTATATAGGAAACATAAAGAACTGGTATCTATCCCGACGTATATTTCTTGTCGACACCTTAAGTGGAAGAGAGAAGAGCTTGACAAACCAGCCAAAAGTCATCCGTGTGGTCAGCAGTGTGACAATAAGGTAGATTCCTTTGCCTGCAGCAGTTTGTAGACGCATGAAGTATATTTGTGTATTTGAGGTAAGTTAAATAGTGCCAGTTTGTGAATCTGCGTTGCTACGATTTGAAATGTGTGTTTGTAGATTCCAACTGGTGCCACGAACCCAGACAGGACAGGTCTACCCCCCTCTGATGATGGTAACCTATAATGACGTTCCAGTCACGGATATCAGCACGCAAAAAGTGTCTGTGAGTTGGATGCACATGCTAAATCATCTGGAATATTAACAACACCATTTTCAAGTAAATCATGCGTAGAGGAAAGAGCAGGTTTGTGACTTTGTATGTCTGTATAGCAGTTCAAAGTAATGACAGTGAGATGTCATGTGAGTTGTAACTCATGACTATATTGTGTAGTAACAGAGCAGGAGTGTCTGATAGCAGTTCAACTCTGAGGAGAAAGGGCAGCTACAGCTTGAGATAAAATCTAACAGCTAACGAGTTATAGCTCAAAGGAAACACAGCAGTCATGAAACACCGGAGGGGTGAAGGAAAGGACACTGTGAATTTAGGAGCCATATAATAAACAGCCTTGAGAGACAATGGGACAGTTCATATGAACAAATCAACCTATACTCAACTAAGTCTCATTTTTAGAGAATATAGAATGTAAGATCAAAACAGGTTGTGAAAAACACCTGCAGATGACAAGAGGGGGAGGGAAGAACCCAGTTCAAAAGGGTACTTAAGGCAGTACAGGATGCTGTACGGGAAGACGATTTGTGTTGATTTTGTGACATGCAAAATAAAACACTTGTATGAGGCTTCCTGAAGACTTGGTTGTGAACGACTCATCATTTGACTCCAATGCAAAATTTTGCTACAGATAGACTTAATCTATGTCTTCTTTAACCTACATAGAACCACATTAAGAAATAGTCAGATCCTGAAATAAGTACTTTTCCCACTACGCATGTTGTTAATTTAACAATACATACATTAAAATAGCTTTTTTTAAAATTTCAATAACATTTCGGTCATATTTGTGTTTCCAGACAACTTTTGCAGTGGAGTATGAGATGGATCAGAATGAGGCTCGTATGAAAACAGATGTGAGTGTGTCTATCAGTGAAATATAATCCGCAATATGAAACCAATATAATGTACTCTTTTGGACAGTGATGTATTGAGAGTAAAGTAGGATGGCATGTGTGCAGACTGCTCTAGGGGTGATGGGTGGCATAGCAGTGTTGTGTTCCCTGTTGAAAACCGTCAGCTGGAAGAGGAGGATTGCTTCACCGCTCATTGACGCTAACGTACTCCATCTAAAATATGTCCTAATATAAACCTCTTCATTGATCACACTGATGTAAAGGTTGTTATATTATGAGTCCTGTCTTTCCTCCACCTCTTAGACAATGTTCACATTTTTGTTGTTCTACGCTGGAGATTTGGCAAATGTTTTCTTCGTGGTCACTGTTGGAACTGGACTTTACTGGCTCATCTTTTACAAGGCAAGACACCTTTCATATTTAAACTTTATTACTTGTATTTTTTTGATCTACACTTTCTCCTTTCCAGTGCTTTTATCAGTTTCATTTACTTCTTTTCTCTCTTCTCTGTAGTCATTGAAGGTAAGCCTTTTTTTCCTCCAGCACGTGTGCACGTCTGCACATCACATGCAGACGTGCCCTGCATACGAAACACTGTACACATGTAAATAGTATTGCATCATTTTCCATCTGTACATTTTTCTGGACATTGTATGTGTATATATGATATATGTCATGATCATCTTTGTAATAGTCATCCGTGTGTTTACCTCTACCTACCCCCTACTCAACCCTCCCTCTCATTCTTTCCCTCTCTCTCTCTTGCTTTAGCTTGTCCCTTAAACCCCAAGACCACCTCAGACAGACCACCACCCTCCAGTAGTCGGGGTCTGCCTGAGGTTTCTATCTGTTAAAAGGAAGTTTTTCCTCAACAATTTCACCAGTGTGTTTGCTCCTAGAGCAGGGGTGTCAAACTCATTTTTTAGTTTAGGGGCCAAATTCAGCCCAGTCAGGTCTGAAGTGGGCTGAACCATGCAGTCCAATAATAACAGAATTCCATATGAATAATGTCAACTCCAAACTGTCCTCATATGATGAAAATGTTTACGTCTACAAACTGTCCTTTAACACAATGAATTACATTAACAACCTCAAAACTATCAAGAAAAATAATGTTATACCTCAGTTAATCATTTATACATGTACATTAAAATAAGTGTAATTTTAACAATATACCTCAGTTTATCATTAATTCACACACATTAAAATAAGTATGATTATCATTTATACATGTACATTACAACTTACAGATCACAGTGAATGTACAAATACACAAAATACATGGTAACAGGTAGAATATTGTTTAAATTACACTGACTTCTCTTCAGACATTTCAGGTTGTTTGTACTGTATTTGTTCAGGTTATTTATGATTTTTTGTGAAATGATACTATGTTAATCACATGAAAACATTACA
>JAPTHA010000009.1:8823545-8834619 GCA_029814585.1 Gymnapogon annona
TGCACATCAATGTAAACAGTACTATAAACAGTGAAAATACTGCACATCAGTGTAAACAGCACTATAAACAGTGAAAATACCACACGTCAACGTAAACAGTACTATAAACAGTAATTCAATGTAAACAGTACTATAAACGGTGTAAATATTACACATCAGTGTAAAGAGTACTATAAGTGTGATATATATATGTGTGATCAATAAAGCCAATGTTGGACTTGGGACTTTTACACAGTTCTGTATTTGTCAAAACTGTATAATTTTACACTGAGTCTTTGGACTGTGTTTGTGTCAGACCACCTCTGCTCCAGACTGACCCTCTGTCTGTCATGATGGAAGCTGATGGGCCCATTGATGTGGTGTTCGGGGTCATGCAGCAGGACATGCCCAGCCCCAGTGAACTCATACAGGTACAAAAGACCTTCAACCGAAGCGACAAGATGACATCATAAACCCGTGAAGACCCAGTGCGACTCTTGTGGTTTTTCTGTTCTCAAAATAATTTTTCTCTGTTTTTAACCTTTCTTCAGCGATTTAATCACAATTTATTCTCTCCTATTATGCTCTGTCGTTTGCATATCTAAGTAATAATCAGGCATTTTTTTATATTTCATTGGAATGATTATGTGGATTTTCCTAAAACCTCAGATTAAAGTTGAGGGTTATTATAATCAAAACAGAAAAAATGGAATAAAATAGCTTATTTTTCCTGCAAAATGTATCAATAACTGAACATAAACCCCTGTGTTGTTCATTCATTATCATTGATTCAACTCCATGGGTTTTACTGGTGAATCACTATTGCAGATGTTGATGATGTTTCCATGGTAATTGGCCTCTGAACCTCCAAATGTGTCGTATCTGGTGACCATGAAAAGATGACAAATTGTGTTTTACACCAATTATTGACATGCATTGATATAATAAGTGGATCAACAGGCATTGAACCTTTTAGATCTAGGAATGATGTTGGTCTCTGGTGGATGTTTGAGTCTTCGGGAGTTTAAACGACACTTCTTATGTCGAATCTTTAGGGCGTCTCTGACATGTTGGCGCCATCTGAGCCATCTCGGACTCAATTAGGGGGAACGCCTTTAGCTCAGGACACAAATGGAAAATGCAGTGTTTCAGTTTCATTCCAAAACGTGGATGGCCTTAGACAAGCCCAAACTCTGACAATGTTTGAGTGATTCTGTTGAGCTCTGCATATGTTAAATGAAATGAGCTTATCTGGATTCTATTTAAACATGTTACGTTCAATTTAAAATTCTATGTTACTGTTTGTTTGTTCTTTATCTTCATACTTGTCCCGATGTGTATTCCTTGCCATTTATATATATAAATATATACATATATATATATACATATAGTATATGTCTGTGTGTGTGTGTGTCATATACAGTATGTGAAACACTTTGAATTATCATGTGTATGAATTGTGTCTGACAAACCAACGTGCCCCTGGACTCACAGATGAATCAAATGTACGAGAGAGAAGCGTCTCCAGATCGACCTGAAGTGAGCAGGACGTCTACCGCCGCCGGGGTCCCCACAGGTAAAAGAGTGATCCAAATGAAAACATCAGGACACAAACAGACAGCTCTGCAACTCCTTTGAAATATGATACGATCAGGTTTTCATCCAATTTATAAATACGTACAACTCCACAGCGGAAAAAGAACAAAAATATGTGCGGTAAGACTCCACCTTTTCTGTTTTTAGTTCACGAGTCATGACCCCAAAACAAGCTAAATTGCTTGGAAACGCTCTCTTAGCTGCCGGGGAGTTGTTACGGTAACGGCTCGGTTTCTATTTTTATGACAAATGAAAGCTTCTACTTTAGTTTTGGCCAATTTAAACCGGTACCAATTCACCAGTTCTGCCACTGATATGACTCAACCTCTGCCTCTACTCTGAGACTATATCCACGAAAGTGTGTCAGGTGGTTGATGTGTGTTTCTTCCCTGTGTGGTGATACAGAGACCAGCAGAGACAGGAATAGAGACAGATCAGTGCAGACCGGAGGGAGAGGGGTCAGGTGGGGTCGGATCAGACCGCCGTCCACAGCCTTCTCCTAATTGGCCGGCGCTGATGTTTTCCTGGTGTCAGGGAGGGTTATGTTGTGTGTTTGAGCCGACAGAAGGGAACATTTTAATTGATGCTTGATTAGCTGTTGGCTCTCCTGCTGTTTCCTGCAAGTTCTGTAACCATGACGACGTCTTATTTATTAAAGGCCTTCGTTTTTTTTCTGTATTGTTTTGTTTTTTTCCACCAGGCATCACTGCGTCTCCAGACAGTATTACTCTGAGGGAGACGGAGCCGCTGACGATCCCCTCTGCAGAGGTATAAGTGCCAGAAGAGCCGTATGTAAAGGCAGGGCGTCTTTAGCCTCCGGCGTCACATTGATCTGCTCTCTGTCTTTTCTCGCTGCTAGTTTGAGGGGGTGGAGCTTGTTCAAGATCCACAAACTATTGACTTCCTGTTGGCACAAACAGATCCGTTTCCAGAAGGTCAGTGATAGAAATCCAACCTGAGACGATGGAATGATGTAAAGGGCATTCGGTGGTGGAGAAAAGTTTTTGGTTGTGTTGTGCATGTGTGATATTATGCTTTATAGGATATTATAGAATACAATAGTCCTTTAATATCTCGCAAGGAGAAATTTCTTTGGCACAGCAGTAAAACAACCAACCGAACAAACATACTTCTGTACATACACACAAACAGAAACCACAGCAATAAACAAACATACATACATAATTATAATAATTATCATAATTATAATTATTATATATATTATATAATATAATTTATTATATGTATGTATAATAATAATTATACATACACACACAAACATCCACCACGGCAATAAACAAATGTAGTTCTATATATACACACAAACAAACATAAACCACAACAATAAACAAATATACATGCACACAAACATAAACCACAGCAATAAACAAACATACCTATAAACATACAGACAATAAAAAACGCATACATACATACATTAAGTATGCAAAAATCTAACTAAAAATAATCTAGACATAAAAACTACACATAAAAATATATATGAATATATAAAACTATATATAAATAAAATATACTATATATACACACATATATTCATATCACACGTAATAAATACACATATACACATATAATAAACTTGTATTAAACATGTAATAAGTACACAAATACACATACTTACACCCAACATGTAATAAACATAGATGCATAGGCACATACAGACATATAACGAGCCAAACCAATAGACATACATACAGGCAGATATGTAATACGTGTAATACATGTAATGTATCACATTAATACAAACACACAAACCGATAACAAGCTGGATAACTGAAAACAAACTGATAACAGGATGGGATGACAGGAAACAACAACAAACCAGAGGATATGGACCACACAGCCAATCAGATGGAGGAGTTGAATAATCTGATGAAGGACCTGCGGTAGCGTTCCATCTTATTAATCATTCTTAATTAAATCACTGAACCGTGTTCCATTCTCCAAACGCACATGCTCCCTTCTGCACACGCTGATCCATCGAGGTCAAAACTGGATGTTTTCAGCAAAATAATGAATTCCATCCAGTACATGACATATTGAAACTGTAAAGCAGGGGCATCAAACATGAGGCCTGGGGGCCATATGTGGTCTGCACAAAGGTTCCAATCCAGCCCTGGGGATGAATTTGTGAAATGCAAAAATTACACATAGGATATTTACAAAAATTATAGTTAAGGTTCCACGTACAGACTGGAAAAATATTATCATAACAGCCAATAAATACAATTTCAAATATTTGTCTGTGGAAATGTAAATAATTTTCATGTAATTTTATAGTATAAACAATCTGAAATGTCTGAAGAGAAGTGTAATTTTAACGGTATTCTACCCGTTACTGAATGTTTTGTGCATTTGTAGATCCGGTGATCTGTCATTTGCAATGTACATGTATAAATTGTAAATTGAGGTATAATATTGTTAAAATTACATTTATTTTTCTTAACAGTTTTGAGGTCGTTAATGTCATTCACATTGTTTGTAACATAAACATTTTCATCATATAAGGAAAGTTTATAGTTGACATTATTGATGAGTAATTCTGTTATTATTCTACTGGCCCCGCCCACTTCACACCAAATTTGGCCCCTGCACTAAAATGAGTTTGACACCCTTACTGTATAGAGCTTGGTGTTCAATAATCAAAATATTGATCTGTAATTATTTGTGTGTGCTTGGTGCAGCCACATATTGGAAAAAATATTGGTAGTATTTTAGATGGTTTCCAATTTTGAGGATGTTTGGGTTTTTTTTCCTACTGATGTAGCAGAAAATCAGGATAGATCCTATTGCACGGACGGTTATGTTTTCTTTCCTCCTTTAAACTTCTCTAACAGAGGATTTGCCAATAGTCAGAGGAGTCCCAGCGGGAGAGCCAGACAGGGAGACGGACAGGGCCAGAGCAGAGGGCGACAGAAGCAATGAGCTGACAGGACTCACTGCAGAGTAAATCAGACCAGGATGAACACACACACACACACACACACACACACACACACAAAAACACACACACGGTGTTTTCATTGCTTCAGTTTACAGCCCACCCTTCCCTCCAGTGAGGACACCATGTTGATGCTTCTGGAAGAGCCAGGCCTGAGTGTAGAGCCCCCCGCACCCCCCCTGGCTGATGTCACGCCCGCCGCCATCCCTGCCCTCGCCTCCCCGCCGTCCGTAGCAAAAGAGCAGAGGACAGAGTCTGAGGTGCTGCTTTGTCTTTTAGATGTTTGAGATGAAGAATATGGTGCCAGTTTGTAGTGATGGTTTTAATCTCGAAGGTATTTAAATACAGCGTAGGGCTGAGAAGCTTCAATCATTCATTTTCCCAAACGGCTCAGATGGTTTCAAACGTGGGTGCATGTGTGAGTTCATCACAGTGCTGACACACACCTATACAATGCAGAGCGATCACTTAAACTGTTATGGTGATGTCTTTGGACGGTGTGATCAGAGAAATCACAGTGGTTTGAGACTAAAATATGCACACAAAAATTAATAATCATAATGAATTTTCCTGCGTGTCAAGCCTTGTAGCATCACTACAGTGAAATTCCTGACAGATCAGGGGCTACATACAGCCCACCGGACCAGTTAAACAACACAATATCCTATCCATAATAATAACTACAAGTGTTTCTATTTGTTTTATTGCAAACAGTAAACGTGTCATTGTCAAATCAAATTTAAGTTTATTTATATAGTGCCAAATCACAACAACAGTGGTCTCAAAGTGCTTTACATGTATAGATCAAAAATAAAAAAAGAAATAGGAAGAAACCCAACAGAATCCTTGTGTAATTATTCATGTAATTATTCACAGGTTATTATATATGTAGCACTGCCACATGTTTGACACTCCTGCTCTAAATAAATGGAGGATTTTTCCTCTGCCAATGAGATAATGTATCTATCAGGGTTTGTCTGTCTGTTAGCAACATAACCCAAAATGTTATGGGTTTTAATGATATTTTCAAGATATCTAGAACATGGGACTAGGAACACATGATGCTAAACACTGTCTGGAACCCAGGATGAATGTAAAATTTTTTGCAGTATGGTCCTATTCCTTTGAAAGAGGGACGGTTAGCTCCGTTAGTGAAGCACCTGGCTGCTGCATACGGGACCTGGGTTCGATTCCCGCTGTCAGTGTGGGTCCTTGGGCAAGACCCTTCACGCCACTACCTATGGTAGCCACAAGGGGGCGTGTGTCTCTTTCTGCCAGTTAAAGCCCGGTTGTGTCAGGAGGGGCATCTGACATAAAAACTCCTGCCAAATCAAATATGCTAATTGGATTCGCTGTGGTGACTCTGGAAGGGAAAAAGCCAAAAGGACTCATCTTTGTACTATTCCTTGGAAAAGGGTTACCTAGCAACAGACAAACAATCGGGGCATATGTTGCCAGTGTTGTCAAATGTCACGTGTAGAAACAGACATATTCAGCTGAGAGGTTATTCAACTGAAAATGCCAATGGAATTAGTTAGGTGTTATCCTAGAATCATATAATTGAAGTGGGTTACCTAGCAACATATAAACAATAGTTGCAACAGACTTATAGATATCCCTTTATTGTCCCACAAGGGGAAATTCCAGACACAGCAGCAGAACACAAAGAGTAGAAAAAACAGAGGAGAACAGATATTCAACAATTGAATATAATTGAATTATACTTAAGATTGCTGTTATTCCAAAGAGCAGCCTTGGTCGGCCAAAAGCTAACTCAGAAGGATGCGTGTGCACTCTCGAAGTGGTTCTCTAGTTAATTTTGTAATCCCGGTCTGTGATTTGGTAAGGTGTGTTTTTGTTTTGTGTGTCAGTTGTTGTCAGTTCAGTTGTTTATTATTGATTATTTCCCACATACATCTACATCATTGCTTCAGACTTTTGTCCTAGTGTCGGTTATATTTGTGGGGTGGCCGTGGCAGGTTGTCTGGTAACCGAAGGGTTAGCGGTTCGATTCTCGCTCTCTCTTAATCATGTGCTGTTGTGTCCTTGGGCAAGACACTTCACCCACCTTGTCCCCAGGTCGTCCCTGTAAATGAGAACCAGTTCTCAGTGGACTTACCTGGTTAAATAAAGGTTAAATAATAAATAAAATATTTACTCATAACTGAGTTGCTTTGTCCTTAAGTAAAACAATGTGTGTTTTACTGTTTCATAGGATGTTTTGGGGGTTATATTTACCTGAAGTAATGTGAGTTGCATTGAGCTCATATGAATTGCTAGAGTGTTGCATCATATTCTGTAAGACCACCTTTTTTTTTAGCTGTCTTGTGAGAACCACATATTGAATTGAATAAGCCCTTATTAGTCCCCAGAGGGGGAATTTCAAAACAGCGGCTTAAACAAAGAGTAGAAAAAAGAACAGAGCAGAACAGATGCACAACAAACCGAAGTCCTGCACAACATGGACAACAAAGACCGGACAGTATACATGATTAAAGACCCAGAGATGATAACGAAAAGGAGGGGCTGAATGCATCCATCAGAGAGAAAACCGGCAGTGCAGGGTCCACAGCCACCATTAGCATAGCGCTCACAGCTGCTAACTGCTAACTGAAAACACATTCACTCACATGCCACTCCAGCCCCCCCCTCCTCTCCTCCTCCTTCGGACAAAAAAACAACCGAAAAAACGAGGGTCCTGTGTAGTCCGCTGGAGTCTTATTAGCCAGAACGTCATACAGCTAGTACAACTAGCAGCTAGCCTGCTAGCTAGCACACCAGATGCTGATTCCAAAAGCCGTTAAAGTCTCCATCACAATGGCAGAGTAGCTCAACCGTACACACACGAACCGATGGAGACCCCGGTTGTACAACGTTGTACCGTCACATTAAGCCACCTCCCGATACACACGACGCCAGCACTTCACCCGCTGCGTGATGCTGTAGATGCGGGTCCTCTCCGGTGTACGGGTGTTGATCGTCTCGCCAACTCACGGTAGATGGAAGTCCGGGATTTCGTGAACGTGGCAAAAGAAACAGCCACTGCCTCACAAAAAACTTCAAAAGTACTACATGTCCGTGTAGTACAGGAGTCCAGTTAACACGACCACAAGAGTCGGGCAGAAAAACTTAAAATAGGAAAAAGTTACGGAGCTGCTGTAACAGGCGGCTGTTAGGACGGCGCCATCTTGGAAATCCCAAGATGTCTCTACAAAGTCAACATTTCATGAGCTCAGATACACAGCCCTGCTTTCAGCTCTTGTGACAATACATTTTCCAAGTGTATTCAGCTTTAAAAATAAAGCAAATATTCTCAGCCCATGAAAAAGACTGGAAAGTCTAGCACGTGAGATTTAGGGATTTTGGAGGGTCTAATTGTAGAAATGGAATATAATATCCATAATTATGTTTTCAGTACTGTATAATCACATGAATATGAGAATCATTATTTCGACATTATCTAAGCGTGAGCTGTTTATATTTAAAAGTGCTCAGCTGATGTCATCCTCTTCTTTTTTATGTTTTTACAGCATCTATTATTAATGGCTTCTAATGAAATTGACTAATATAAAATACCAGAATGAGTGAACAATGACAAGGGCTGAGCTATTATTTTCATGTACTGGCCAGGAAGATGAAAAGGTTTTTATTTTGTTATAATCTGCAGCATCTTTCAATTTTACAAACTGAACCATATACTTGGTTTTAAGAAGTCATTTATATAATAATATCTCCTGTGTCCAGTATGAGTCCAGTCCAGCGGTGAAGAAGAGGAAGAGGCAGCTGATCTTCTCCGACCCAGAGACGCAGCTCTCCAAGTGGGAGGATCAGATCCACAACGTCATGGCCGAGACTTCTCCCATCTGGACACCCTCCAAAAGCATTGCATCTGTTGCCGGGCTCTTCAACAACCCCTGCAGCTGTGAGTAACACACCTGTACAAAGCCTGTGAAAAGTCACCCGGCATAATTTTGAATCTTTAAACCTGTCCATGAACGGACCTAAGCTGGGAGTTTCATGGGTCCGAGGCAGTTTAAATCGGAAGGGAATTGGATTTTAATAATTCACAGGTCTGGATTAGGACATAGAAAGAAAAATATGATGGAAAAAGTATTTGTGTTTCCAGATTGCTTCCCAGCCAAGTGAAGATATAAATCCCTGTAATGTATTTACCAACACGACTACACATATAAGACTGCAACAGCCATTTCTTTTCCATATTAAATATCCATCTATTTCAGCCCAGGTGTCAAATATGGTCTAAGGGGGGCTCAGCTTTGGAACAGTTATATGCATCTTGTATCTCAGTCAACTTCACTGAGTCACTTTAAGTCTCTGCTGTGGACACGTTTGGTCCTATATATGTAACTACTCTATATACATACCCTCCCATTTCTGCATGTTTTAACATTTTTTTTCTCTTTTATTTTTTGTTAGTATTTTTATGGCATTTTACAGTGTTTGTACTTCAGCCTCCAAATTGTTTTTATCTCCATGTTTACTTAGCTATAGCTATAATGTGGTGAGATTATTTTATAAGCCCCAAGGGGTTTTCTGGGTCTCACCTGCACAGTCTGAACCTCTGTACAAATATATGAAATTGTTGTGTGCAAATAAACAAAAATAAACAAATCTAAATAAATCTTGTGAGCACAGTGAAGGGGAATGTGCATGAGCCCTGATATATGTTACATCCCCATGTCTTTGCATCAATAATGCTAAATGTGAGTTTATCCCTGTGCTCACTGTATTTCTCTTACAGAGTCAAGGAGGTCGTACTCAAGCTTTAGTTAAAAGTCGATTGTTGTAAAGTGAAAGGCATTTAATTCCACTTTTTCCTCAGACTCCACATTCCCAGCTGCACCTACATTTATTTTAAAGACCACGGTTCACGTAACCTTTTCAAAAATAAACCCCAGAGCTATTTTTCCCCCTGCAGCCTTGCCCGAGGAGCTGCTGTTTCTATGGAGACGGGCTGCGACCATCGTGCCTCTCTCTGGCTCGGACCTGCAGGTCGGGGAGAGAGGGCCCGAGTCCACCGACTCTGAAAAGGAGGGAGAGCGTGAGATGCTTGAGATGGCTGAGATGGAGGAGGGAGAGGAGGGGAAGGAGCAGCCAGAGCCGAGCCACAAGGAGGTGTGGACGGCTGCAGTGTTGTGTTTGTGAATATCTGCGATGCCTGTCTGTGTGAGGAGATGATGGGAAATGTCACGGGGGTAAATAAGTGATTGTGGGTTCCATTACAGATCCCCAGAGAGATGGCAGAGGCAGAAATGTTGGACATTTCAGGTAAAATGTCATGCATTTGCACTATTACGTTTAACCAAGGTCAGACAGATTCTCCTGTGTGTGTGTGTGTGGGGGGTGTCGTCATTGGAACTTACCCTGATCAGCCATAACATTCTGACCGCAGACAGATAAAGTGTCATCATTCGTTTGGAGTATATCATCTGACAAATTGCAATGGCCAAATAACCGTGTGTGTGTGTAGCAGCATTACGTAGCAGGAAACAGGAAATGACATCACTGGTAAGGAAGGGGAAGGGAGAGGAGAAATCAGACACACCTGAGAGAGGTGTGTGGTGGGAAACTCAAAAAAAAAAAAGAGAGACTGCAAAGAGGTCAGCAGAAGCAGTGAGAGTGGAAAAAGAAGAAAGAAATGAAGACTCCAAGTGACATTAACAGTGGAATCTGAAAGTGGGCTGGTGGACTCTGGAGAGGAGACCTGGAAGGACCTGTTCTAGCTCGGACACTGCTGTTTCTCTCTCTGCAGGTCAGAGGTCACCTACCCACAGACAAGTCGCCTTTAAAACTAAACTTTCCTGGCTGCTTCCCTGTGTGGCCTGAAGATACACAGCCCAGCCCAGCGCCCACACACACACACACACACACACACACACACACACACTTAGATTTAGACTTAGACTTCCTTTAATTGTCATCACACAGACACATACAATGAATCTGGCAATGAAATGTCATAGAATGGCAACTGATAAATAAATAAATATGGAGAATGCAAAAGTGCACAATTACTAAAGTAAATCCAAAGCCATGAGTGCCTGCGGTGCAAGGGTGCGAAGGTAACAACACACACAGTCAATATAAATAAGAAATAAATAAGATGGATGTGCAATATTGCGCAACAATGTAAACAGTACTGAAAACGGTGGAAATATTGCACATCAGTGTAAACAGTACTAACAGTCCCTCTGTCATTTTTTAGGTTATATTTTTATTTCATTTTTATTTATTTTTGGTCCATTTTTTGCTTTCTATTCTTGTATATTTCTAGATTTTTTTTGCATTTTTTGCAGAGTTAAGGGGGGGTGTTGCTTTTTATTTCACTGTGGATGTATCTCCACACTTGACAAATAAAGAATTCTGATTCTGATAAACAGTGTAAAAATTACACATCAATATAAACAGTACTATAAACAGTGAAAATACACACACACACATTAATTCACTCCCATGAACTGAACTTATTTCACTACCCACAAGCTACCACCCCCTGGAAAAGGACTACATTGGTGCTGG
>JAPTHA010000009.1:8834719-8862084 GCA_029814585.1 Gymnapogon annona
GGATTTACTGAGAGTGAGTGGTGACAAATACTGCTTCAAGGTTAGACTTGACTTTTCAAAAAAAAAAAAATACTAAATATCAGCATTTCCCTTTTAAAAAGTAGGTCAACTGCACTAACTCAAATTGAAACCTCAGAATTCACACATTACACTTAATTGTGGCAATATGACTTTTTCATCATATGGTGCAGCCCTACTTCAATTCTAGTGCAAAGTCATTGAGCCTGAGGAATTCCAAGAATTCTTTACAACTTGTTATAGTAGTGCTTTTTTCATTATCGGGGAATTAATCCTCTTGTAAATGATTAGTCACAAGTATGTAGAAGGTGTGTCAGACAGGTGGAGCAGTAAAGGGTGTGTTTGTGTGTGTGTCGTTATGCGTCTGTCATGTTAGGACTTTTCATACAGTGACGTTGAGTTCCAAGCTGTCCTTTGTGGGACTTATCATAAAGCTTCTTTGTGTTTCCTTCTCACACATTTCCACCAAATGACTATCACAAGGCCCTTGTCATGTTATTGATTTGTTCCCCTTTGGCTCAGCGATTGTGTTCTGCATAGGTCAAGTTTTCACTGGTGCGTATTGTTTGATGGCGACATACAGTATGAATTTGATGTCCTGTGTCTGAGTGTCCCTTTCTCTGTTGGACTGGTTTAATTGGGAGTTCTATGAATAGAACAATACACTCCTTCAGCCTCCTAATGTTAAAGAGGCCAACTCGCAGACACTGACTTCATTTTACACTCCAGATCTGAGAATGAGCCATCATAAACACATGTACATCTACACACATTCATACTGCACGTGACATGCACTTCCACTAAAACAGACATACTTGCTTTTATTCACTTCCATATTCTGGACATGTACTGCATTTGAGTCTGTGACTAATATACACCCACACAAGCAAACGCATATTTTATGTGTTGTGCATGTCAATTAGGAGAGAGAATAATGTGAAGCAGAGCAGAGTCCTGTGACCAAACAAAGCTACTTCCTGTCCACGTAGCACCAGACTAATGGCATCATAGCAGAGGTCCTCGAGCCTGTTTGTGTCTCCAGCTCATCTCATCTAGTGTCGATTACAGTCATACACTAAAGTGGAGTGAAATTCTGCCAAACACTTAATATTATAAATATTTTAAATCCGTGCCAGAAGGTTTGGATCTGTAACTAGATTAGAGTTTATGTGTTGTGTTCCCTTTGGCTACAAATCTGGAGCTACAGTAATTATTTTGACCTTTTGTTCTCCAAAGGGTATTATGCTTTCTTTGAATTGATGATTTGCCTTTGGGGTCGTTCCATTGTTTTAGCTCAGCAGTTGCAAAGTTGAAGCACATTGTGTGTACATTTCTCAATATCTATGCTCATAAACCCAAGTGCATCGTTCTCTGTTGCACATTAATTTGCTGAATATTTTTCTGTTTAACATTTATGTGCACTGTGGAAGCTGTTCATTGTTGGCTCATTAAAATAACTAACACAATAGGTAATAACTTCAGGGGGTTTAAGGTTTACAAACTGGAAGAAACGTTTTTATTTAAAAAATCTTCACAATGCTGGTTTAAGAAAAAATAAATGTATATGAGAATTTCTTCTGCTCATTTCTTTTCACACTTATATAAATGTCTCTAATCTTGAATCTTTTCTGTCTCTAAATATAGTCGGCCAGTATTCGGGAAGAGCGTGGCGATGAGGTGGAGGTGGAGTTGACCGACAGCCAGCGGCGGCTGACTTTGTCCAGAGAGGAGGTGCAGCGGATGAACCCTCCACGGTTCAGTAAAGTGGAGGACATGGCTGACCTCACCTGCCTCAATGAAGCCTCAGTGTTGCACAACCTGAGAGAAAGATACTACTCTGGTTTGATCTATGTGAGTGCACAATCATAAACTTATTCAGTTAAAAAATTAAAATAAAAAAAGTGGAAGAAGTATACCCGAGAGCACAAACATGCATGTTTGCGGCCTGTGTGCACATACAGCGTGTGTCATGTATTAGCACTGAATGTTCTGGCATCTCCTGTGTAACTGATACAGGCTGGTAAGAGAAGTGTGGAGTCAGTTTACATGTTGTTCAAGTGTGTGTGGTGGCATTGGGGGGTGTCTTCAGTTTCTGCTGCAGAAAGGGGGTGATGAGAGTGCAAGTAAAATAAGGGTACGGTTTGTGAGACAGACATGAAACATAAGATGATTTAAAACGATTCTAATTGTCATGCAAGACAGGCAAAGCATCAATTAAAGTATAACATAAGCAATTGATGTAGCTGAGCTGCCATTTAATCGAAGAGGTAGGTAAAAGCAATGATAGAAAGATGAGCAGGGAAGAGTGGGGATGGATCATTAGAATAGTTTAGAGAAGCATCATTCCAATAAGAGATAAGATAAAGTGGTGTTTGTCAGATATGACTTTCACTACAGTAGAAGGGCATTGTGAAAGTTTGGATGGTCCGGACTACATTCCATCACAAGCTGCACTTGCACAACCCACTATTTTAACCTCAGACTGAATGTATGGTGAAATATGTAAAAGCAGCGCATTCAGAAATAATTTTAACACAGATGTATTATCAACTTTCTAAATGTATGCCAGTGATTAGGTCTGCATGATATGGGGAGCATCTGCAGTGTGGGATAAGATGGTTCAGTGCTGTGATGACAATTTTAAGTTGTAATAGATCAACTAATCTTGCATCTGCCAACAAATTATCCACACTAGAGTTCACATGATTATCCCAATGGTATGAATGCATGGTCTGAGTATTCATGGCTTCATGTAAATATTCACATACTTATTGTGAACGTAAAATATAGAGTTTGATTTCAACTTGGGTGACGACACCCACCCGAATAGCAGCATGGGCTATGAAGTTCAGAGGTGTCGTGTTCACGGGAGCCACTGTAAACAATTAGTATGCTCCCAACATGCATAATGTATTAAATCCACAAAAACACTGCTGCATTTAGTACCTGACGTGTGTTTGTGTGTGGATTTACTGCTGTGCTTTCTTTTGTGAGAAAATAGTCCTGCACTTGTCAAACAAGGGCACGTCTGTACGCCTTCACTTACTGACAGGGACTTGAACATGTACCTTGGATGAGTAAACATTTGAGCTCAGATGGAGAAGGAAATGTTTACATGACCTTTTGAGTTCATAGGAAGCTTTTTGTTTTCTAACTGAATCACCGTGAATCTGTATGAAGTGTGTGTGTGTGTGTTTTTTCTGTGTCTTCCAGACATACTCTGGGCTGTTCTGCGTGGTGGTGAACCCTTACAAGAACCTGCCCATCTACACAGAGTCCATCGTGGAGATGTACAGAGGCAAAAAACGGCACGAGATGCCCCCACATATCTACGCCATATCAGAGGCCGCCTATCGGAGCATGCTACAAGGTACTCCACCCTATCTGTGACCTCCGACCCTTAGATAGATAGACCCACAGATCCACTATCAGCTCAGCGGAGCTGAAAAATGTTAATGAACCCACCCTGATCTTTGACCACCACACACAGCACTGTTTTAAGGTGTGTTTTCTTAACATTGCCAACAGGTGAGAAAGTGAAAACTGATCTAATGTCCAGGTGTGGCACTATTTTCCCTTTACTGATATCATTATGTGTGCGTGTGTGTGTTGTGTTGATGACGGTAACCACATAGTAGATTAGTGGCAACAGTGCATGACGGAGATTTTTTCTGACGTTGGCTATCATGTCGACTTGACGTAAAGAGACACGGAGAATTCCCAGAACCATTTTAAAGTTAAAGGCTGATTGAGCAATGCCTCAGCCTCAGGGTGTCTTCCAGACATAACCGAATGAGACAGACGAGGCTGTGTTGTTGTCTTTTCCATACCACACCCCCCCTCTGGGCAGGTTGTAGGTGTGTTACCACAGTGATTGAACCTGTAAGGCCAGTGCGGATTCTTCCTCAGTGAATGTGTGGTAATCAAAGCAAATACAAACCCTGTCCACACATTGACTCCCAGAGTCTGGAGAGACTAGTTCAGCCAGTGACCTGCTTCCCAGTGCAGCACTAATGAGAGCGTGTGTTACATGCTGAGAGTTAGAACACAGTCAGACATTGAAACATCTGAGAAGCAGTCTACCGCCAGTCCGCAGTAATATATTACCACCCGTCAGAAGTTGAGGTGTGTGAGGCCCTGTGGAGCGGTCTGGATCACTTAACCCCTGGTCTGTGGGGGTGGAGGATAGTGTAACAGCAGCCCAAAAAAGGCATCGATAGCCCCGCACCAATACATTCCCTTACAGCATGTTATTTCGCACAATCATATGTCTGCAAGCCTAGACATAGTCTTTTAATGTAAACATTGATGTCATTATCACGGAAATGAAATGTCACATTTAATATTGGCAGATTAAGAGGGTGTTGTGAAATCATTAACTTTCTTTTCACACAAAAAGGAATCCATTTTCCAGTTTATTTTATTTCTGACTCATTCATTTATCTTTTTACTGAATTTCTTTCACAGACAGAGAAGATCAGGCAATCCTTTGCACGTGAGTAGCCTCTATATGAAATGTTCGTTATAATTATGAAGGAAATCGTAATGGATGTGTGTCACAGTAATTTATGAATCAATTCATCAATGGTTTAATCAATCATTTCTGTTCATTTCATGCCAAGAAGGATGACTATGGTTAATATATACAAATACAATTATTAAGTCTTTTTTTTGACATTGAACACTGAAAAATATAAATAGAGGCTGGATTTCTGTCTGTCTTTTATGTCTGGTCAAAAATTGTACATGGTAAACATAACAAACAACTATTGTAAAAGGCCAAATAAATCATATCAACATAAAAAGCCTTTAAGTGAAGCATACAAAGGAATATGACAATGACAGTGACCATTAGAAGTGATGGCCTTAAGATGAGGTGGCATCATTAAACTGTTACAGAAGGTTTCAGACTCGGAGACTGACAAAACTGATGAAATGTGACATTGGATCATTATGAAGATTATGCAGAAAAATTATGGTTAGTTTGAAATATGTGCATTATGGTGATTGTCTAATACTTGTGACTTGTTGACTTGACTTGACGTGACTTGTGCCTATGTTTAATGTGCATCTGAGTTTTCAGACTTCACGTTACTTTGTTTTTAAGGGTTAATGTCCACATTCAGTTAAAGGATGCTGCTCATCATCCATCATTTTCAAACACTTCGTACTAAAGGGTACTTAGTTACTTAGTACTAAAGGCCAATAATTTGAGCATATCCTTTTGTCTGTGTGCGTCCATCATTTCTGTGCCTCAGTGCCTCTGCGTCTGCCATTCATCTCTGTCGTCCTGTCTTCCTGCCAGACTCTTCCTGTCATTGTCAAAGATCCTCTATGTTCATCTTGAGTCTCTACGTGAATTTAGGGCAAGCTTCTGCTCTTAGGCCTTTTACAGCTGCTATTTTTGCCCATGTCTCCTTCATTCTCTTCCAAAAGCAACAATAGTGACGCAGTCTATATCCTCCACACCTGCTCTCTGTTTAGACCTGTGGCTTTCAATGCACTGCATGGGCTCCATATTTATTGCTGTCATGAACGTGTGTTTGGTCACTTTTTTTCCTGTCTGTTCTCCCTCTTTAAAATGCTTTTGTGTACCGTTTATAAGTAAGACCATATGTGGAAAAAATGGACCTACTGATGTATATATTCAGTTCCTCTGTCTAACTTGGTGTTGTCTCTGTGTGAACTCTAGAGGTGAATCCGGAGCAGGGAAAACAGAAAATACCAAGAAAGTCATCCAGTATTTGGCTCACGTCGCCTCCTCACATAAGGGTGGCACTCTGGGAAGGAACAAGGAAGCTTTACAGGTTTGTCAAGGGAGAGAAACTGACATCAAAGTCAGAAAACTGTAAACACATGGAAGGATGATCTTCTGTCAGATTTGTTAAGCTTCAAGTAAAAGGATTTGTAAGTAGCATATAAAACACATAAAGAAGAATATATGTACCTATATCTCTACAGTAGAAATTTTTAACAAATGTTTTAACACTATGTAATGAACAGACTTAAATCTCCATTGAAACGTGTTTCAGATTAGGATCAGACTACACAGGCCTTTTACTAACCCCCATTCACTAACCTTGGTTATTTGTTTCCCATTTTGGCTGCTGGTATCACAAATCACTTTTCATGAATCTTGCTCTCTTCTATACAATCACATTGAGGGGTGATGATGTCTGAATCTGTTTGAAATTCTTGGATCTGCTTCTTCATACTCTCTAATTCTCCTGTTGTTTAAACTCAGGAATGGTACCATAGCATGGGTTTTCGTCTTGCCTTTCTCTGCTTATTTCTCCTGCTTTACCCTCCTTCCTTCCTGCACTCGTTTCCCCTCATGCTCTCTCTGCGTTGTCCTTCTCTCTTTCCTGCATGTTCAGATGGATGGCTCTAGGTCCTTAACAAGAGGCAGTACTATGGTGAACAGGGTGAGTTACCTTCCTGTCCCGTCCTTTTGCTTTTAGCTTGTCCTATTTTCTGCGTAACGACTTCCTTGTTGAATCTTCTTACTAACCTAAAGTCGACCTGCTTCACTTCTTCATAACATTCAAGCTTTGTACTGTGTAGTATATTTGTTTTTTATTGGTTGTATTCCTTTGTTTGTTGCTATTATTGTTGTCTTATTTGTCTTTTTTTGTATTCTTTATCTCACCCTTCTATCCATCCCTCCATCCCCACCCCCAAACCTCATTTCATTCACAATTCATCAGAGTGTTCAATATGTGAGTATACAAACACTTGGGGATCAGTCACTAGGGAAAAAATTGGAATGGCTAAGATTATTTTCCGTGAATGTTGTTTTCCGTGCATCATACTGGTTTAGGGCTTCCTTCGTGTTTGCTTTTGGCCACTTTGGCTATATTATGGTGGTACTCATTTGGCTGATTGGTTGGTTTCTCTGTCCGAGAGACTCTTATAGGCCAAAGGTGAAGTGGAGAGAGTGTACATACAGGTGTGGGAGTGGGTGTGATTGCTGGAGCAGCCGTCAGTGTGTGTACACTGTTGATTATGTGGTGTTGCCAATGTGTGCAGCGTACACATTATAAAAGGGCAATTATCTCATGCTGCGCGTGTGTCAGTGGGTGCATGTGTATGTTTGTTTTGTCTCTGCCTTTGGTATCAGCTGGCTGAAATTCCTTGACCCTTTCTTTTATCAGCTCCTGTAGCCACAGCTCCCTAAATACCCATCGCTGCTGCATCGACAGCTACTGCATTGGCAATGCGACAACTGCAGTAATGCATTGCAGCTATTTAGAATGGACCAAAGTGTAGCTTGTCTACAATGTTGGCGTGTAATGCTGCAGCTTCGTCTTTTTTCATTGCTCTACAACAGCGGTTCTCAACTGACTCAAGCTACAGTAATTTATCATTTCTGTAGAGTCTGTCTTTAATAATTTAACATTCAGAATACGAGTAGTGGAACATGATTGATGTCCTTATTCCGATTGCTCAACTAATGAGGGATCTTCCTGTTACCTCTTGTTGAGGTTGAGAATCATTTGTTGCCGGGTCACAGAGCTTGTGAGAGTTGTGGATGCTATTTTGAGCCCTAAATGCACCCTTTAGTGCCACTGCTCCTGAAGGATGACTCATGCATTGGTTTTATTTTACATAATGGATCAGTACTTTGTCCACAGAGAGCAGGATTAAATGGTGCATTCTGGCTATTAGGCCCTATGGAGGAAGTCTTTAGTTGAGGCGTGTTCATCAGTATTCGTTTCAAGCTCATTTAGTGTCTGCTGTGTTTCCCAGGGCGAGCTGGAGAGGCAGCTCCTACAGGCCAACCCCATACTGGAGGCCTTTGGCAACGCGAAGACCGTCAAGAATGACAACTCCTCCAGATTTGTAAGAGCAACATATACTGGTTATACAAGCAGGCTCTTCCCAGATTAATGTCAACAAATTTATTACTTACTTCACCTCATTAAATTAAACCATTTCTCCTTTGTCTCCAGGGCAAATTCATCCGCATTAACTTTGATGTGGCAGGATACATTGTTGGTGCCAATATTGAGACCTGTATCCTTTTAACCTGTCATTAATGTATTTTTTTCTTTTTTACGATCAGTCTCTCCCTTTCTAAATACTTGCGCAATATGAAGATTTGATCATGCGCTTATTATTATCCTAACCATATGAATCAGACCTCCTGGAAAAGTCCCGGGCCACCCGTCAGGCTAAAGATGAAAGGACATTCCACATCTTTTATCAGTTGCTTTGTGGCGCTTCAGAAGCAACAAGAGGTGAGGAAAACAAAGCACAACTCAGCCACAGTGGTATTCTGAAATGCAGCCCTAGTACATAAAATATTTTATGCCATTTTCTAAAAAATAATACAAATTAGTGTATCATTTCTAATTTGATTGCTCTGTCTGCTTGTTTTTGCATCCTTAGCTGAACTGCTTTTAGGAACTGCAGATGAGTACCGCTTTCTCAGTGGAGGTTCGATCCCTGTTCCTGGTCAGAGTGATTCAGAGAACTTCACCCAGACCATGGACTCCATGGTCATTATGGGTTTCACCCCAGAAGAGTCTGTGTGTAAGAGAGGGCTAGTCAACTGGGGAGGGATATGGTTCTTGTTTAGTCGACATATTATACGTTTTAATCTGACCCTGTCTTCCTGATCCTCAGCCATGTTGAAAGTGATCTCTTCCGTGCTCCAGTTTGGGAACATTTCTTTCACAAAGGAGAAAAATCACGACCAGGCCTCCATGCCTGATAACACAGCTGCTCAGAAACTGTGCCATCTGTTGGGCATCAATGTGCTGGAGTTTACCCGGGCCATCCTCACCCCGAGGATCAAAGTGGGACGAGAGTATGTGCAGAAAGCTCAGACCAAGGAGCAGGTTAGATATCTGTGTGTGGAAACGAGTGTGCCGTTACACGTTCATCAGTGTGGAGTGTATTGAATACCACCTCTCTCCTTTCAGGCTGACTTTGCTGTTGAGGCTTTAGCTAAGGCCACATATGAGCGTCTGTTCCGATGGCTAGTTCACAGAATCAACAGAGCTCTGGACCGCAGACAGAGACAGGGAGCGTCCTTCATAGGCATCCTCGATATTGCTGGGTTTGAGATTTTCCAGGTTTGTATCTGTACTTCCTACGGCTTTTATAGTTGTTGTTTTTATTTATCCATCTTAAGATCAGCATTAATGTGAGGTTGGAACATAATCAGTCTTACTGTCGTACATGTGACTCTGTGAATTATTTAATCATTCTTTGCTTTATTAAATCCCTCCTCCGCAGCTCAACTCGTTCGAGCAGCTGTGCATCAACTACACCAATGAGAAGCTGCAGCAGCTTTTCAACCACACCATGTTCATCCTGGAGCAGGAAGAGTATCAGCGCGAGGGCATCGAATGGAACTTCATTGACTTTGGCCTGGACTTACAGCCCTGCATTGATCTCATCGAGAGACCAGTAAATGCAAACAAACACTACTTTTTTTTTTTTTTTTTTAAACCTCCATCGTCTGTCATGAGATGACGACATAGAATAATTTCTTTGCTTTGTAGATTCAGCCCGTGGCTCCTGCAACATGCGTAATTCACTAAGGAAATGAAATCCCTTAAATCTGCGCCTGACTCATAGTAAATGTTTGTTTTTGCGTCGTTAGGCTCATCCACCTGGTGTTCTGGCTCTGCTGGATGAAGAGTGCTGGTTCCCTCGAGCAACAGACCGCTCGTTTGTGGACAAGCTGTCTGCAGAGCAAGGCACCCATCCAAAATTCTTCAAATCAAAGCAGCCACGTGGGGAGGCTGACTTCTCCATCATTCACTATGCTGGAAAGGTAGCGCCTTTTCTCCTGGCTGCTCTTTTTATTACTCAAGGGAACAAAATTGTCAAAAATGTGCACTTCTCTCCACACTCTCACCTTTTTGTCCCCTTGTACACTCGCAGGTGGACTATAAAGCACATGACTGGCTGGTGAAGAATATGGATCCTCTCAATGATAATGTAGCCTCTCTTCTCCATCAGTCCTCTGATCATTTTGTCTCTGAGCTCTGGAAGGAAGGTAAGAGTTTAACCCCAGGCTTACCCACTGCTTTAAGTACAATGAAAGCCTTGTGTTGCAGAAAATTTAATTCACAAATCTCATAGCATTAATGGAGAAAAATGAAAGTAATCTAAATTAACTTCAATAACACACTTCCTTCCTTACAGTCTTTATTTTAACCCTGTTATGTTTATATAATGCTGCAAAATGTATTAACCGTACTTAACTGTCTTTTCTTTCTCTCTGTAATCTCTCCTGTTCTTTCTATCTTTCCGCCGCTCATTTTCTGTTGTTCTTCCCTCTCGGTCTCTCCTGTGTTTCCTTGCTTTCTCTGACCCCCTCCCTTGATTTGTTACCCTCTTGGGCTACTTCCTTTACCTTCTTTTCTTCCTGCATCAGATATTCAAACTCTTCCTCGTGTGTACTTCTTTGACTCCTATGCCACACTACAGACTAATGGCTCCGACAGTAGGTTTTTCTCCTCCTCTGTGTGTCACATTCCTTACTCCCACTTGTGCTCACATCACATCTTTGTTCTCTGCTTGTCCAGCTTCTGACTGCAGTGTGTGTTTTGTTGTGAATTCTGCCTGTCTTTATTAGTTTGATTTTTGTGCAGTGGTATCATAATCTGTTGTTTTTATTGTATTAATTTGTTGTGCTCTATCTTTGCTCTTTCTTTCGCTATTTTTGTGGCAGTAGGTGGTTTAAGAAAGTGTCTGTGTGATTTATTCCCATTCATACATGAGTAAATCTACCTTGCTTTTTATGTATAGGGGTGTAGAAAACAGTGTCAGAATAGCAGCACGCTTTCCATCTGCCACAAAAACCAACATCCAACAGTCTGCCACCAGAATTTTTCATATAAAACATCTGTGCATGGGGGAGAAATGTGTGTGAATAATCTCTAGAGATGCGGCATACCAACTAGTTGATATCTATAAATAGTAACCTTCCGATTCTAAATTTGGAGTCACTAATTTTGTGATGTGCCCTCTGACTAGAATCTCACAATTTTCTAAATTAAAAGATTCGTAGCCTCTCTTCACTAGCCACATCCACTACTCATAACTTATTTAACATACTATTGGCTTCAAGCACATACTGCTGCATCTCCAATTATATTCACAATCATTGCTTTTCCTCTTTTTTTGAAAACAGGAGTAAAATCATTTAGTTGTGGTATTACAACAAAATCAGTTTTGTTTTTTTACGGAACTTCTGAAAGTCACTGCATCTGTGTCTGTATTTGCATCCAGTCGACAGGATCGTAGGTCTGGACCAGGTGTCATCAGGAGAGAACAGTGGGCCCGTCACGTTCGGGGCAGCAGGACTGAAGACAAAAAAGGGAATGTTTCGGACTGTTGGCCAGCTGTACAAGGAGTCCCTCACTAAGCTGATGGCCACGCTGAGAAACACCAACCCCAACTTCCTCCGCTGCATCATCCCTAACCATGAGAAGAGGGTGAGATATGGCTGAATGATAGAGGGATAGAGGTCACAGTCAGAATCTGATACTTGACTTTCTCCTTCCTGTGTGTTCTTATTGCGGTTTCTTGGTCTGTTTTCAGGCTGGTAAGCTGTCACCACACCTGGTTTTGGACCAGCTGAGGTGTAATGGTGTTCTGGAGGGGATTCGTATCTGCAGACAAGGATTTCCTAACCGAATCCCATTCCAGGAGTTCAGACAAAGGTGAGGACAAGTGTTGTGTTTGCATAGACTGAAGAGACTCCAGACTCGGATAAAAAACCTTTCATAACCAGATGTCCCTCTTTAACCCTTCTTGAGTCGTACACACATGCTGCGTACTTCCTCACAATGTTTCATTATCACTGGCACCTGATGACGACCCGTGTCTCTTCATCATGGTGACTTATAACGTTTGTCTTATAGATATGAGATCCTCACTCCTAATGCAATTCCTCGCACATTCATGGATGGAAAACAGGCATCAGAGCTCATGGTGAGTCACTCATTAGTGTATGCAAACATGGAGTGTATTCTATAATAATTTAAACACTGGACTGATTAATTAACCGCTTTGTTTTTCCAGATCAGTGCATTGGAACTGGACAAGAACCTGTTCAGGGTGGGCCAGAGTAAAGTGTTCTTCAGAGCTGGAGTCCTGGCTCACCTTGAAGAGGAGAGAGACCTTAAGATCACTGACACCATTATACGCTTCCAGAGTGCTGCCAGAGGCTACCTCGCACGCAAGTAAGAGCTTCACCGCCAAGTTATTATTTAGTAGAAAGAAGCAACTGTGCTTCGGCCGTCTTATTGATTTTCATATCTAAAGAATTAAGTGGCCTTTTATGTTGTACACTTAATTATGCGGTATGTGTTAAGAATATTAATTCTACTCACTCATTCATTCAAACTTATTTTGCAGAACATTCTGAGATAGATCTGACTTTATATTCATTATGTCATTATAGTCATGGAACAACAAGAAATAATGATAAAATGGTTAAAAGGAATTACACCTAGAATTACACCTAGAGCTTGTTGTCGTTTTTTGAGGTAGTTTTGCATTTCACTCTTAAAGGACATTAATATTTCAACTTCTGTCAACCCCTATCGGTAACAAAGCAATTGTAACAACACTGACAGGCACTTGGCACAGCTTAAGGAAACCTGTAAATCAATACATCAATAATACGGTTGCTTTTTTACAGTGGTACCAAGAAGGGAAACTAATTGCGTGCAAGTATCTGTACATTGTGGCTAAATGTGACCTCATGGCTGAGCATAGGGAAAAAAAGAAGGCCATTTCGAGTAGTGTACTACCTTTATGCACTTATGTTAATGTGGTGTTCTCTTAATTGTATTTCTCAGAGCATATTTTAAGAAGCAGCAGCAGCTGAGCGCATTGAGAGTGATGCAGAGGAACTGTGCTGCATACCTCAAACTCAGGAACTGGCAGTGGTGGCGACTGTTTACAAAGGTAGTAACAAAAACATGGCCTTTAAAAACACACTAGACCGAGTCTTTCTATTTATGTCCCTTTGATTGAGCTCTAACAGTCTTTTTGGTAGTATTGTAATTCTGTAGTGAATTTCTGTTACATTTTATGCACTTTCATTTATTGTAGAAGCACTTTATTACTGATGCATATAATCGAAGACATAATATTTTTCCTTAAACTGAAATATTAACAAACCTCTGAACTGTGCTTTGATGCCTGTCAGGTGAAGCCTCTGCTGCAGGTGACCCGGCAAGATGAGGAGATCCAGGTCAGAGAGGCAGAGCTTCAGAAGGCGAGGGATAAACTGACCAGAGCGGAGCAGGACTACAATGAGCTGGACCAGAAACGCGTTCAGGTGATAAACAAGCCTCCACCACCTCTGTTCCATCTGTGCAGAAACACCCCTTAAGACTCTTCAACTTGTCACCTCTCTTACATCAATCTATGTCCTTTCAAAGCTGTTGGAGGAGAAGGCAGTGCTAGCTGACCAGCTGCAGGCTGAGGCGGAGCTGTTTGCGGAGGCAGAGGAAATGAGAGCGAGGCTGGCGAGTCGAAAACAGGAGCTGGAGGAAGTGCTGGGCGAGTTGGAGAGTCGATTGGAGGAGGAGGAGGAGAGAGGTGTGCAGCTGACCAACGAGAAGAAGAAGATGCAGCAGAATATACAGGTTAGGAGGTTCAGTGAGACAAGTGAACCAGTATCACAACCTTGCATTCAAGATATGTAATGATGGGAAAAGGGTTCAGAAAATAAAGTATAAGTACTAGTACCACAATGTGATGTGCTCAACTACAAGTAAACATTCTGCATACAATTGAAGTATCCATCAACAGTACTTAAAGTATGAAAAGTAAGGAAATGTGCAAGCAATTGATCCTTTCAATTGTGTGTGTGTGTGTGTGTGTGTATATACACACACACACACACACTATTATTATGCTACATTAATGAGCACGTTGCATTTCACTGTTGTAAATGTTTATGGTTGAGCTCATAGTAACTACTATTTATGCTGTTTAGTTTAATTTACATGTTACGCCTGTTTGTAATTGTTGTTCTCTTTAAACCCCACCTGTGATAAATGCAGTTGAAAGGGTTTAAGTAAATTAAGGACTTTTGTTTTTGTTTATCACAAACATACAACACACAAAGCAACACACTTGCTTTTCATTGTAAAGGGACATAATGAACCATTGTAATCTGGAAAAGTAATTAAACCTGTTTGACAAATATGGTGTTTTAAAAAGTACAATATTTGTCTTTGAGATGCAACAGACTATAAGGTATTATCAAATTGATAAAGTCAAGTAAATTTATACCCATGTACTGTACTTAAGCAGAAATATAACTGCACTCCAACAGTCCAGATACAGTCACATTAAAACTATATTTATAAGTATTACTCTTTTTTTGTTTTAATTTTAGTTTTTTTCCTTCTCTGTCTCATTTTCAACTTTTTACTTATGCTGTCAATCCTCTTGTTATTAGGACTTAGAAGAACAGCTAGAAGAGGAGGAAAGTGCCAGACAACGCCTTCTGCTGGAGAAGGTTACCTTGGAGACCAAAGTGAAAAGTTTAGAGACCGACCTGATGAATGCAGTGGAACAGAGAGACCGACTCAGCAAGGTCAGCATCCCATGAATGTCTGACTGTTTCCCTTTGAGTAAAATGAAAGATGGCAAAAAAATATCTTTAAGGGTGACATTATTTTTGTATGTGTATACACTCTGTCTGTCTTTTTTTCAGTTTTGTTGTTGTAGAAACAGAAATTGAGTAGATATGTTATCTATATATACGAGTCTGTGTATATATGTATGTGTTTGTGTGTGTGTAAATATATATATATATAATGAGCAGATATGTTACATATGCAGGATAAGCCGTGGAAAATGGATGGTTGGATGTTACATATACAGTACATATATGTTATTGAGCAGGAGAAGAAACTGTTGGAGGAGCGTCTGAGTGAGGTGACTGATCAGTTAACTGAAGAAGAGGAGAAAACCAAAAGTCTTAACAAACTGAAGAATAAACAAGAGGCCGTCATCGCAGACCTTGAGGGTAACTTTCGTCCTTATTATTATTAGCAACAAGACTGATAATATTATGGTGGGCAAAGGTTACAATTAAAGAATTACCTACTAAAACTTGTCCATAACTGTTATAATTCCTCTGATGTTTGTTGTAGTTGAGGCTTTTGCTTCGTCACTGAAGTATGATGCTGTTTCAACATTGTAGAGCGTCTGAAGCGGGAGGAGCAGGGTCGCCTGGAGCAGGAGAAGTGGAGGAGGAGGATGGAGAGTGAGTCAGTGGAGGCGCAGGAGCAGCTGTCAGACCTGGGAATGCTGTCTGCTGAGCTGAGGGGCAGTCTGGCTCAGAAGGAGAAAGAAATAACCACCCTGCAGGGCCGGTGAGACACGGGAAGACTCAAATGCAGACATTTTTAGATTAGTCAGTCAGTATCCTTCAACTGTCTCCCCTATTTTTCCTCTGCTTATGTCAGGTTGGAGGAAGAGGGAGCTCGTCGGGCAGAGGCTCAGAGGGCGCTGAGGGAGGCCATGTCCCAGGTGTCTGAGCTGAAGGAGGAAGTGGAGAACGAGCGAGGGATGAGAGAAAGAGCAGAGAAGCAGAGGAGAGACCTGGGGGAAGAGCTGGAGGCTTTGAGAACAGAGCTGGAGGACACTCTGGACACCACCGCTGCCCAACAGGAACTCAGGTGTGCACGAAATAGGATTAGAATTGATTGACAGCACAGATGAGCATAAGTTAGAGCTTTTGAAATAAAAGTGGTGATATGTAGCTTTTTTTTTTTCTACAAATATTTGCACCCACAAAAATAAACGAGGTAGAAATAAATTTATCACAAATTTGTGTTCAACCTCTAAGTACTGTATCTATAGCTTATTATTAGAGTAACCCACACAACCCAGTACAAACTTTCCCCGCATTCAGGAAAATACATAATAAAGGAACTGAATTTGCTAAACAACAAGGCCTGCATTGTGCAACGTTGCATTAAAACATCACTCCTTGATGAACTGCCTCCTTTGATTGCACCTTTCAGGAAATATTAATACCATTAATATCAGCACACAGATCTTAATTCTGTAAGATAATGAAAATAATAGATTACAATATTAGGCCTAAATGTTTTCTTTTTATCCCACTTCCTCTTTTTCCTGTTCAGGTCTCGACGGGAAGCAGAGTTAAGTGAACTCCAGCGGTGTGTTGAAGAGGAGACTCGCCGCCACGAGGCCCAGCTCTCAGAGATGAGAGTCAAACACAGCGCTGCAATCGACAGTCTTCAGGAACAGCTGGACAACAGCAAGAGAGTAAGAGGAACACCAAAAAGAACTAAAGCCCTCTCAAACACACACACCTACCATTCACGGTCAAATGTCATGTTTTCTTTCAGGCGCGTCAGTCACTGGAGAAGGCCAAAGCGGTGCTGGAGGAAGAACGTCATAATTTGACCTCTGAACTCAAGAGTCTCCAGGCAAGTCGCACAGAGAGTGAGAGGGGACGCAAGAGGGCTGACAACCAGCTGCAGGAGCTCAGCGCCCGCCTGACTCAAGCTGACCGGGAGAGGGAAGAGAGAGAGGAGCGTATCCACAAGCTGCAGGTATGAGAACACACAAGAGAGCAGATGCAGAAAATGTAGAATATCTGTTTAAATCATGTCATCATGTTTGATATGGGCCCTCACAAGCGAAGGCACTTGTATTACAGTAAGAATGATCTTAACATTTATTCTGTTTGACTTTTTCCAGTGCGAGATTGAATCCCTATCCGGTAATTTGTCCTCATCTGACTCTAAATCCCTGCGTCTCACTAAAGAAGTGAGCAGTTTGGAGAACCAGCTGCATGATGCACAGGTACCATCCTCAAACACCAATAGACGGTTCAATCTTATTTATGGTTTGGTTTTGCTTTGTCTTGTTTTGCTGTTCATATTTTTTTAAAAGACAGTTCAATATTAAATAAAGTCAATGGAAAAGACTTGACAACTTTTTTTTGCCTCTCACAGGAACTGCTGCAAGAGGAGACTCGTCAGAAGTTAGCTCTGGGTTCAAGGGTGCGAGCACTGGAGGAGGAGAGGAACGGACTGATGGAGAGACTGGAGGAAGAGGAAGAACGAGCTAAAGAACTGACGCGGCAGATCCAGACTCATACCCAGCAGGTACGACAGAGACGCACACACGCCACGTTCACCTGATTAAAATATCAGTCAGCTTATACTCATCCACTATGTCAACATAAACATCAGATAAAACCAAATACATTCTCAAATTTAGAGTTTTATATCCCAGACTCTTTTGACATCTCTAACCCTCTCTGTTGCACAGCTGGCAGAGCTTCGGAAGCAGTCAGAGGAGGTGAACATAGCAGTAGAAGCTGGAGAGGAGACACGCAGGAAACTTCAGCGAGAGCTCGACAGCGCCACCCAGAGGGAGCGGCAGAAAGAGGAGGAGAAGGAGCGAGTCGAGAGGCAGAGGGAGAGACTGCGGGAGGAGATCGAGGACATGACACTGGCGGTACAGAGAGAGAGGCAGAACTGCACCGCTCTGGAGAAGAGGCAGAAAAAGTTTGACCAGGTTAGAATAAACACTGGGAGTATTCACTGCTGCAGTATGTTTACTTTACTTTCACGTTTCCTGTTTGATTGCTTATTGACTTCTCTACTTTATTTCTCTCAGTGTCTGGCAGAGGAGAAGGCAGTGAGCGCCCGACTGGCTGAAGAAAGAGACCGAGCAGAAGCCGATAGTCGAGAGAAGGAGACAAAGTATCTAGCACTTTCTAGAGCTCTGCAGGTAAAATGGACTTCACTTAAATTTATTAAACACGTTGATTAAATTCTTGATTGTGATTAGTCAGTGGTTGCACTGTAGAGTCTAGAGTCTATTACACAAACACACAAATGTTTTTAAGGACACGACAAGTGGGCTTTAGATGCGGTAAGTCTGATAAACTTCAGTCATTCACTAATAGTGTGAAAGGGGAGCCATCATTTTACAGTTAGATTCATACACTACAAGATGACATTCCCAACCCACTATGGCAGGCTCAGAGTCATCAGACAAAACACACAAAAAAAAATAAAACGCATAAATAAGTGAAGCACATGAGTCACAGAGAGACATGTGTTGACCTCACACCTCCTAAGTCCTACAAGCCCTGCTCAGGCATAGCAAGTTTCACCAATGTGGTGTACTGGTAAAGTCTCATCAGAAGCCCGTTTTGTAAATTTCACTCTCACTTTTGCTTCTTCAGATATCTGCTCTAATATCTATCTGTCCTTTTCTTAGTATTTAGAGTAGTACTGGTTGATGCTTAAATGTCTCAGGTTTACTTAGAACAAATGCATCAATTAGGAGCCAGCACTGATGAGCCTGTTATTGATAACTTTATGCATGTTCTAGTATACGTTGAATGATTTTAACTACAAATGTGCCCTGTTTATCTCACCTATGATTTGATTGGACTTGTTTAGTTGGGGATTTTTTTCAATGAATGTGTTTTTTATATTGATGTTACTAGCAGGTTTTACCTCCACCATTTAGTGTGTCCCTCTCCATTTACATTTTTTTTGTGGAATATTTGAGTGTCTACAGAAATGGAATCTCCTTTCTTGCCTGTTTCAGTTTTCCCATGACAACAATATTGTCCTGTTTTTTTTTTTATCTGTGCCATGTAGGAGGCACAAGACCAGAGGGAGGAGCTAGAGAGGTCCAACAAGCAGCTCCGTCTGGAAATGGAGCAGCTAGTTAACCAGCAGGATGACGTTGGTAAAAATGTAAGCATCCGCCCATGTCTTTTTTTCACGTGTGTTTCCTCCCTATCGGAGTCTCAGATGAGTCATCCTGTTTTCGGCTCTTACGTTAGGTTCACGAGTTGGAGCGAACGCGCCGGGCCTTGGAAACAGAAGCCCAGAACCTGCGGGTCCAGACACAGGAGCTGGAGGAGGAGCTAACAGAGGCAGAGAACTCAAGGTTGAGGCTGGAGGTCACTTTGCAGGCACTCAAGGCTCAGTTTGAGAGAGAGATCAGCACCAGTGAGGAGAAGGGAGAGGAGAAGAGGAGGGCGCTCAGCAAACAGGTAGATGGTGGCGGAGAGGAGGCACCACGGATTTAGTCTCTTAAGCGCGGTTGCCCCTGGTACCTGAGGCAGCTACATTCTGTCTGTATAGCAACAGTAATGTGATGCAACGATTGGAGCGATATAAATGTCTTTGCCTCCAGGTGACTAGAAGAATATCAGCTAAAAAGTCAACAAAACCAATTGATTGACAACAAAACAAAATCCATATAGCAGGAACTTTTTCATTCATTCATCTGCTGAACCCACTTTATCCTTTGCAGTGTCGTGGGGTAACAAGAACTACATTGGGAAAATATATAAAACAAGCAAACAGTCTGTCTCATTGGTCTGTTGTTTTATTAAATCATACATAACGTATATTGGTTTCAAACTGCAGCACTAAGCAGATTCAAGACTACAAGTATTATTTCTCCTTCATTAAAGCTCCCTGATCGAGAGAAAGAAGAGCAATAGTCACATTACAGAGTGATCATGAATTTTGTCTGACCTTTGCTGTAACTTTGTTTAAATGCATGATGCTTCTGTTCATCCACTGTTTTGTGTCACATTGAAATGACTGAAATGAAATAAGTGGCCCAAGGCTTCTCTCACCCCTCTTTACCTTATCCCAGGTGAGGGAGTTGGAGATTCAGCTGGAGGAGGAGAGGAGTCAGCGCTCTCAGTCCGTGTCGTCCAAGAAGCAGCTGGAGGCGGAGCTGCAGGAGGCCGAGGCCCAAGTGGAGACCTCCAGTCGTGGCAAAGAGGAGGCTGTGAAGCAGCTTCGAAGGCTGCAGGTAAGACGGAAACTCTCGCACCGCCTTCCCGCCCTCATCAGTGAGCTGAATTTTAATGATTCGTCTTTTTATTTGTCACAGGGTCAAATGAAGGAAGTAATTCGTGAGCTAGACGAGACCAAGTTGGTTCGAGATGATGTGATCTCTCAGATGAAAGACAGCGATAAGAAAATCCAAACACTGGAGGCAGAAGTCTTGCAGCTGACGGAGGTACATTAATAAAAACACTTATAATCCATAGTCATAATTCAACTGCCATGTTGAATAATAAATGACTTGTAATCTTCATCGTATGTCTTTTTGTTTTTTTTGTAGGAGCTGTCTGTGTCAGACAGGCAGAAGAGGCAGGCTCAGCAAGAGAGGGATGAGATTGCTGATGAAATGGTCAACACAAGCACTGGAAAGTTAGTCTGATTACCACGTCTAGTTTATGGAACCTAACCTACTGACGTTTCATTAGTCTATGTGCACTATTTACAAAAAAAAATTGTATGTTTGTCCAGGACTGCCTTGTGTGAAGAGAAGCGCAGGTTAGAGGCTCGGGTCAGTCAGCTGGAAGAGGAGCTGGAGGAGGAGCAAAGCAACTCTGAACTGGTGGCAGAGAGGCAGAGGAAGATGACTTTGCAGGTACGGCATACGAGCAACACTCACAAAACACACAAAGGATCGTGTATCGATTTAATACAAGACAGAGATTATTTCTTTTTTTAACGTTCGAAAGAACTTCTCTTCCAGCTCTATTTTGTAAATGCCGTCACAACATTGTGTAGTCAACACCACTTAAGTACTAATCTACTAACTAAATTCAGATGATTTAAGAAGTTAAGGAGCAAGACTTAGTTCATATGGTTGACATGGGTAGGACTTGTAGCTGCATGGGAGGTTCTTCACTATTATGCTGATCCTTGTCCAGGTGGAGACTATGACGGTGCAGCTGCAGGGGGAGAGGACTCTGGCTCAGAAGGCAGAGGCATCTCGGGAGCAGCTGGAGAGGCAGAACAAGGAGCTGAAGACCCGGCTGGGGGAGCTGGAGGGAGCGGTGAGAGGCAAACACAGACTCAGCGTTGCTGCCCTGGAGGCCAAGATCGAGTCGATGGAAGAGCAGCTGGAACAGGAGCGACAGTGAGACAAACAGACTCTCATATACAACTGTACTCAGGCGTTGTGCTACAGTCGAGCTTGATTTGTTTGAAGCTTAGGTTAATTTCCTTACTGCCCCAGATGCCCTAAAATCCAATGTCTGTAGTTCAACAGTTAACCTGTAGTGTGTCTTAGGGAACGAGCCATCGCCAACAAACTGGTGCGGAAAACGGAGAAAAAGCTGAAGGAGGTGGTGATGCAGGCAGAAGACGAGAGGAGACACGCAGACCAGTACAGAGAGCAGGTAAGACGAACATTATCATAACATTCACATTTCGCACGGACACAAGTTCATCTGAGGTGATCCACAGAGCGAAGGGGCAGGGCATTAAATGATCAGTTAATGGGGGTCAGGTCAGCTAAACCCACTACTCCATCTGAGCCTCTGGGAACAAGGGGAGTGTTGAAATATGGGCCTAACATAACAAAGTCCAACATAATCCTAATCCCACCAAGCATCTGTGTGTGGTTGTTGGGAAGGAATGATGTATTCCACTCCAAAATGGAAATCCCTCCAACCACAGCAGAGACACTGACTCCACTCCTAAACATCATCAGTGATAATCTGCCAAATTTAATCTCACCCCTGATCTCCACCAGCCGTCCTGTCCACAGACTAATCTGACTTTATATACCTCTGTCTGTCCCTTCTCTGTCTTTTTCCCTTGTCTTTTTCATCTCCTCTAACTGATCCGGCTCCTCGCCCTGACCTCTGCCACCTCTTTTCCTCCTCCTGCAGCTGGATAAGTCCATGGTGCGACTGAAGCAGTTGAAGCGACAGCTGGAGGAGGTGGAGGAGGAGAACTCCCGCTCCAACGCCCAGAAGAGGAAGCTGCAGAGGGAGCTGGAGGAGCTCAGCGACAGCGGTCAGAGTATGACGCGGGAGATCACCGCCCTCCGCAGCCAGCTCAGGTACGATGCACGCAAACTGAACCAGGGTCCGGGCATGTATGTGTGTGTCTGTGTGTTGTTTTATTCCCATCATCATTGTTTATCACTGTTCTGTTTGTTTTTAACCATCCATTAACATTTGTTTGTTTTGCTTTGCTCTTGGGTTGCGTCCGTTGTGTCCTAACACTGACGCATTGTCCGTCTGTGTGAATCACACCACTCAGCATCCCTGAATGGAGAGCAGATAAGTAGGTCACAGTGTGTGTGTGATATTTTCCACTTTTTTGTGTGTGCCAGTGACTGGGAATGTGGTGGCTCTGAATATGCCCTGCCTATAGTGTATATACTCTGTGTGATGGGTTTTCACACTCTTTGCTCTAGTTGTGGGCTTTGTTGGTCCTTAAGTAACATGTAACTTAACAGATTTTCAAATAACTCAGTGTTGTTCTTCTAACTGTTCTAAAATGTTTATCACACTTAGTCATTTGTCAGAAAAAGAAAAATGCATGACTTGAAGTAGCTTTAGCCTTTTGAATAGCTTTTTGTAGCTGTTTTATATGATTACAAACCAGGATCTAAACTGTTATCAGACCAAACATGTCATTGGTGCAAATGATGTTTTCTTCAAATAGTCTTATTATCAGAACTTGCCCGGATATTAACAGTAGCCCTGTAGCAACCCATAATATAGTGATTTTTTTTTTTTTTTTTTTTGGGAAATGTGATTAAAATTGTTGCTCAGGATGCTGATATATATGCAGTCTCCCAAGGAGGAAGTCCAACACCCCTTGATAAGACCAGGAAGTCCACTTATATCCCTGAGGTTCTGACTGTACATACGACTGTGTAGAAAACATAAGTCTGTTTTCAACTCATGCCCAGTGTTCATATTTAGCATTCCTGAGTTCTTAAAATTCAAAATGTTCCAAGTCTGGCCTAAAAATAAAAATTCTTTATCAGTCATATAATTAAAATGACAGAGGTAAATGTAATAAGTTACCAGTATTGTAATAAGCTTTTATTGTATGTTATAAGTAAAAATACTCTAACAGTATTTATACCATAGTACTGGATGAACCACTATTTTTTTCGGTTTTTTTACACCTTCAATCCTACATAATACTCAATAAGTTTTAAATAAGGTGTTGTTTCTTTTTCCATTTTTTTGTCAAATCTACCATACTGTTGTATGTGATCCTCAAGAGTTTTTTTTTTTTTACGGAATGGCACTCTAATTTAATTGTATATGTCGCAGTATTCAATGAGGTGTTTTTTTTTTGTTTTTTTTTAATCCCATGATTTTCATCCTGTGAAAACTTTATTTCCTTTTCCAGTGAAATCACTGTGATTTCTTTTGGCCTCATTGTAAAACTGGACATAACTGTCTGACTGCTCATGTCTAGGCGTGCTCCGTTGCCCCTGGCGATGCGTGGACGCAGGGCTTTGGTGGACGACCTGTCGTTGGAGAACTCCGACTCGGAGGAGCCTCCTGCCTCACCGACCCCTTCCTCTGGACTCCCAGGGACCCCGACTCCTTCGTCGGAACACAGCCTGGACCCGCCACCTCCCTACAGCGTCAACCACACGGAGTGACACGCACGTGGACTCAGTCACCCATAAAACACACACAAACACACACATGCATGCATCGGCCTCTCACAGCCTCGAATACTCAGGGGTGAAGGAGTTACATGCACATGGTACTTTATAATTCAAGTAGATTCATACATCAGACGCTATAATATAAAAGAACCTAACTGTTAAAAAAAAATGCTCTTTAAGTTGTTGCCTGTTTTTTCTGAATACACACAGAAAACATGTAAAGTATAGATTTTACAAAGAGCTAACTGGAACTAATTTTTATCTTGTAACAAGCTCTGACATAAGGAGTGACAGAACTACGACATTTCTACATAACTATACACACACACATCCAAGGGAACACTCATTATCATCCTCAGTCATCAGGATTTCATCATCAGTCATCTTCTGTCATGACGGTCTACAGCTGAGACGACAGGTGTGTGTGTGTGTGTGTGTGTGTGTGTGCTCTGAAACGAAGCCATGTTTGACCCTTGAGTAACACAGGTGCAATCGGATTTAACAAAGGGCTGTTGCAGAAGAAATACTTCTGAAAATCTAGGAAGTTTAACACACGCACATACACTTAAGAGTAGAAAAATTCTCCACACACATGACTTTTTGAACATTTTAATTGTGGATTATCCGTCGTCACGGTGACACTGAGTTTAAAATTATCTGGCAAACAGAGGAACATCACTTAATATATGAACACAATAAAGTAATATTTTATGGGTGAAATGAACTTTCAGGATCATTTGTCACGGTTTTAGTGACACGGCTATTGGTGAAAAGCAGCCTGAATTAAGGCTGTATGAAATGGTAAATGTTTTTTTTCTATAGATTAGAAACAGTACATTGTTAGATAAAGCAGTAGGCGGTATTAGATAGTTTATTAAATTAATATCTTAATATGTTGCTTCAGAAATTTTAATTTGTATAATTTATATCAGATAAGAAGTTAAGTTATCATGGTCTCTCACTGGGAAGCATGTAGTCTGATTATTTCTGTCACTGGTGTCGGTCTAGTCTGGATTACACCCGCACTTCCATATTTGTGTCAGTAACATCTGATCTGAGGGTGGATTTAACACCGAGGATATCTCTGATTTAGAGGAAATGTCCGATTTGTCTAAAATAGCAACATAACTTTAACTTAAGAACAATAAAATGTGGGAACTTGTAAGTTTTATTCAAAGCAGACAGAATTGTGACAACATATCTTTTTTTTCCATTTATATACCACTATATGTCACTTTTTACGTTGACAGGCATCTTGTACATTGTAATTTTGATTTTTACTGATTAACTGTGTAAATTATTCGTCAAACAGAGCTTTTTTTTTTGTCAAACCAAATGGTGGGCGTATGGATGAGAAAAAGGGACTTAAATTTATACTAAAGGTAGAGTAGTTTTAGACTAGAGTAGATGCCAGGAATAGAGGCTGTCGTCGCGCCGTCGTCATGGTGTCATGGTTCCACAGAAGAAGAGTCTCAGTCTCTGCTCACAGTTCCTCTGTAGACGGTTGTAGAATAATTGAGCATGATACTTAAAGCATTTTCATATACTAGTAGTATTAGATTAAAAAATGGTAATGGAGGATCTGAAAAATGAATTTTGTATGAAGCAAAATGGCAAGTAGAACAAAAATAGATTTTTTTTTTTTTACTCTAGCGATCAAATCTGAAAACGACACGTGTGTGTGGTGTGAACGAAACACAATACGACGACCCTGCTGTGACTATGAAACCCGGGTTTTCATCTGATTTTCTTTGTGGTCTTGTACTTATCATATCAGAGGAAATGTTTTTGTTTTTGTTTTTTTTTTCCCCTTTGTTTTCCTCATCCTGTCCTGTGCCTGACGGCCCTCGGTCTGTTCAGGAGGTTAATGTGAAGTCTATTGTGACAAAAGCACATGCTAATTATATGACAAAGAATGGCACTTGTTAAAGCGTCGTTCCGCCAAATTTTTCGCGCTGCACTTTCATTATGATAAATGTCCAGCTTTTAGTCTTTAATACATGTCAAGCTCGACACAATGGCGTCATTAGAGGTCCTTCCTGCCTGTGCCTCATCACTCAGACGGAGTGCGATGGTGTTTGGATGATGTGACGATGGCTCGCTCTTTGAGACTTCCTCACGTTGGGTCGTGTGCACATGGCAAGTCAACAGAGCTTCGCAGTGGTGAAGCTCTGATTGAAAAACAAAGAAAGGTTAAGATTGTGAAGCTATAACAGGATATTTCTGAATGTTTTATTTCCTCTGGTCTGACACCGCACTACTGAGAGTACGCACTCAGTAGTTTTTGTTTCTCATTGCTGCTGCCTCCCGCTCACAGTACTTTAACATAAAAGCAGTAATGTACGGCTGATTGTGCACCGACGACACAAGGACCATTAACACGTACGCTACTTAACGTGTATTTAAAGTATGCCCAACCCTTTGATTATTTTTGTTTGTTTTTGGATTGTTAAACCAGGTTCATTGTGATTTGCAGTTTGTGGCAGACATATGGTATTTGGGTCAAAGACGTGTTGAACTACTGACGACATATATTTAATGCCCTATTGAAGGGGTTTTATTTTTATTTCTGGATGTATGATTTTTTTTTTTTATTATTTTAGTAGTATGCAAAAGGATTAATTTAGGAGCTGTGTGGGGGTTTTTTGTTTGTTTTTTTAAGATATTGTGTAAACGCTGCACTTTACACACTACTAGTGGAGGTGAACACAGTCGGACACTGTTGGTACATTGTCTGACTGGTCAGGTTGGACTGTATCTCCACAGAGATACTGAGCACGAAGCCAAATGAGCTGACGTCACGTGTCATTACAATACATGTGTCACTTTTCAACTATTCGCATATAAATGTAAAATCTAACTGTCATATCAACGTCTCAACGTGGCGACATTGATGCCACCGTAGATCAAAACGACACACAGATTGAAACTGCTGCTGGAGAACAGAACAGCTCTGTTCACCCGCAGTGAGACACAAGACTGGTGCTTCTCAAAGGTGTTATTTTTTTTTCTTTCTGCGTTTGTTTATGGCTACTGTTGAACTTGAAACATTTTGGGAAAAAATGTGCTTTATCATTTTAACAGTTTTTTCTTTTGTTAATGATGCTGTAATTATAAAATATCTGACTGGGGTTAACTTTAATATATGTCGTTGGATTTGAACATTTCTGTGTCCTTGTATTTACTTAAGAAGTTGCATCTAAACCAGTAGATTCATATCATACACTCTCTACTAAAGCAAAACGATCACACTTGACATATGACTTTATTCTTTTTATGTATATGTGACTACTTCAGTCATTCACTTTTCACACTTAAAATAAGCATAGTGAGACTGATAGCTTATATTCAACCAAATACTGTTTAAAGACTAAAAACAGTAAATACTGCAGCAAGAAATACTGTACAAATGACCATATATATATATATATATATTGATATATATATATATTGATATATAGATATATATTGATATATAGATATATATACGTGTATTTGTGTGTGTGTGTATGTATATATATATGTATATATATATGTATATATATATATATATGTATATATATATATGTATATATATGTATATATATATATGTATATATATGTATATGTATGTATGTATGTATATATAGACTGTAGACTATATATAGATTGTAGACTGTATGTATAGACTGTTGACTATATATAGACTGCAGACTGTATATATAGACTGTAGGTAATAGTGAAAATAAACACTCCAAAGAGACGCTGAGGGTCTATGTATTTGTCTGCCTATCCATCTATCTATTTATCTATCTATCTACCAATGTATACATCTATCTATCTATCCATCTATCTATCTATCTATCTATCTATCTATCTATCTATCTATCTATCTATCTATCTATCTA
>JAPTHA010000009.1:8868432-8893379 GCA_029814585.1 Gymnapogon annona
CTATCTATCTATCTATCTATCTATCTATCTATCTATCTATCTATCTATCTATCTATCTATCTATCCATCTATCTATCCAGGTAGATGGCCATTCTTGACTTTGGCCAGATTACTGTATAAAGTATCCAGTATTAAGCTTTTATTTGGATTTTTTCAGAAAATAAACAGCAATGACTGCACTTAGATATGCAACTGACTCAAAATCAACTCTGCATGTTTTTAAGTTAATTCTCAGACAGTGTAAAACATGTAACAAGCCGTGATGACACAAATATATTTTGTGATTACTAAGACACTCACTATTTTCCAACATGCAGCGGACGATTGCACCTATTGTTGTCCACTCAGCCACAGAGACCAGCGGATTGGTCAGGGACAAAATGTTATAAACCTGAAATTCTAAAAATAATCAAAAGATAATTTTATATTTTATGAGCGGTCTAAACCAGACACAACAGCTCTATATAAACAAAGTACCTTTTATCCTAAAGTAGGTTAGTAAGCACACGCGCAGCAAGGCCGTTGATTAAATCCCACATCACTGGGCTTTGAGATATTGTCTAATCCACAGTAAGGCTATACAGGGGCCAGTGGGAGTGGATAACTGGTTTTTAATGAAAAGAACAAGAAGGGAAATCTACTTCATATAATTCAGAGCTCTAAACCATCTGAGTGGGGAGTTATATCATACTGTGTGGACCTGTACACTGAGGTAACAGCTACCGAGCTCATATTCAAACCCCCCTGCCGATAAACTTATTGCACTGAGATGTATGAGGGGCTTAAATGAAAGAAGAGACAACACCATTGTACTGGATGTGCACAAAGGGCACAAAAGTATTATATTTTATTTGAGGGACTGGCAGCAGCATCTGGTCCAGTGCATGACAAGTGTTGTAATGTTCACGTTTGACCAGCAGGAGGGTGAGTGTGTGTGTATGTGTGTGTGTTCATGCAGATACAGGACAAAGTGTACAAAGGTGCTTAATCAGACTGTCATGGAAGTGCTGCTCACATGGACTGGTTGGTGTTGCAGTGTACACTGTGCTGAAGAAACCAGAACAAATCAAACAGCATTAGCCAGATCACTCTCCCACACAATTTGCATACAATCATGGGCTAATACAGTGGGATCTACTTGGCAAGATGACAAAAAGTTTGCACAAAAACACACGGCTCATAAACACATTTGGATGCAGATGATCGATGTCTATATCTTAGGGACTGCATTTTTTTTTTTCAGGAAATACCAAATGCTCGTTCAATTGCAAATGTACGTGTGAGTCACGAGCCTGATTCACACATGTACAGCCTCCGATGGTCCACAGCCAAAGATTTGTGTCCTCTGTACTCTGTGCACATGATTAGCATCCTAGCTCTGGCATGATTAAACATCATTAAAAATCAGAGAGGAACAGAGAAAAAATTATTCATGTCTCTGTGATTGAACCAATTTAATACAATTCTGGATGCGTGTTATGATAAAATAACCATTTGCCAAAAGTTGAGATCTCCATCACCTTTCAGCTTTTGAACAAACATGATGTGCGTTTGTGTCTCAGATGTTGATTGCATCATCTTCGTCATCCTTTAATCGATGTCTTGCAGTTGTTGGGGTTTTTTTTGAGCCTTTAAAGGTCAGAGGATGTAAAATGTGACTGAAAGGCCAGTGATAAACAAATTTGGAACTTCTCCTGTTCTGCTCCAAGGACATTTTTACACGAAGGCTTATTTGGCAGTTATTATCCCTATCACACCTTAAGATTTCAGAATCTGAATTTTTTTTTTTATTGTCATTGTACTACAAAAGCACAACGGAATTTTAAAATAGCAGCTCAATAGCAGTGCAATAACAGGAAATAGTGCAAAAAAGAAAAAAAATGGGCAAAAGGCAAATGATTTATCATAACAATCAAGACAAAAGCTTTATCATAACTCAGACAACACAAAGTATGTGCTGTTCACAGTTTCTAATTCTATGAAAGATTTACCATTTCAATTACAGATGTTGAATTGATACATACATTATTTCCCTTTTACACAATACACAGCAGTATTACAATATTGTTATTAGCCTGGATGTTGAATGCTTATTGCATGGAGAGAAAATTAAAGCCGCTTGCCTTACATCTCTGTTGGAATACATTACAGGTTATATAGTAATAAACAGAGGTATCAAACTCATTTTAATTCAGGGGCCACATACAACCCAATATGACCTCAGACAGGCTGCAGGAGTACGATTCTAACATAGTAGCCTATAAATAATATGAACTCCAAAGCTTTCTCTATGTTTTCCAGTGGAAAAAAAAACACAATTATATAATGAAAATGTTTAGAAAGGGGAATAACCTGATTATATAAAACTGTGGCCCTAGTTGATTAATCCTGTGTAATTCAGTGTGACCCCCTCCCCCCATGGCTGCTACATCACCATTTCCCAGCTTGGGATAAAAAAAGTACATCCATCTATCTAATTATCAACAGACCTCGTGAAAAATGAAAAAATAATTAAATACATTACAGGTTACATAGTAATAAACAGAGGTATCAAACTCATTTTAATTCAGGGGCCACATACAACCCAATATAACCTCAGACGGAAATAATATGAACTCCAAACCTTTCTCTGTGTTTCACAGTAGGAAAAAAGCACAATTATATAATGAAAATGTTTAGAAATGGGAATAACCTGAGTATCTAAAATTGTGGCCCTAGTTGATTAATCCTGTGTAATTCAATGTAACGCCCTCCCCCAAATGTTGCTACACCGCTATTTCCCAGCTTTGGATAAAAAAAGTACATCTCTCTATCTAATCATTAACAGACCTTGTGAAAAATGAAAAAATAATTAAATACATTACAGGTTATATCGTAATAAACAGAGGTATCAAACTCATTTTAATTCAGGGGCCACATACAACCCAATATGACCTCAGATGGGCTGCAGGAGTACGATTCTAACATAAAAAAACTGTAAATAATATGAACTCCAAACATTTCTCTATGTTTCACAGTGGAAAAAAAAGCAGAATTATATAATGAAAATGTTTATAAATGGGTAATAACCTGAGTATCTAAAATTGTGGCCCTGGTTGATTATTCCTATGTAATTCAGTATAACCCCCTCCCCCAATCACTAACAGACCTTCTAAAAAAATAAAATACAATTAAAAGGGGGTGTAAGAGGCAGAATCATAATTTTCCGGACTTTTATATTTGTGCGCTGAACTTTTGAGGAGAGGCCTGTGATATCTGTGATATTAATAACGCTTGTGTTTTGTAGGCCTTTAAGGTAAGTGTAGCCTGAAGGAAAAAAGTCTTCCGAGACCGGATGACGCACGGTTCAATCAATCAGCGGACCGTGGAAGCGGGGGCAGCCCACTCATTTAACCGACTATTCGACCTTTTCGGGAGGAAGAGCCCCCCGTTCCTCAAACTCTCTCCGTGTAAAAAAAACCAAACGGCGACAAAGCGCTGAGCCCAAAACCAGCATCCGCGCGAGCCCCGCTGGTGCTACCCGGAAATATTACAAGGGCCGGAAAGGACCAATGTTAAGGGAGCACACGTCACTCACTTTTACCTAAAAATATTATCACCGTCCATCCAATTTTTTTTTTTTACTCGACGGATCGAATTGTTCAGCTTTAGCTCCGCCGTCGTCGCTTTCGGTCGAAATGAAATGGCGAAGTGGTGCCCGCGGTGTGTGTCGGAGTTGAAATCTTGGGGGAGCAGTGTTCGCCTTCACCCCGCGCAGCATCAGTGAAAATGGCTCTGGCTAACGAGTGGAAAACAGCACGCAGAAATGGAAGCGGACGGTAGCTCTAGCTAGGCGGCTCGAAGAAGGCGTGACAGGCCTCATCCATCTGCAACCGTGCTCTGCAACTGGACGCGTAGGTAAACATTTAGCGAATATAGGTTACGCATATGTACACGCTAGCGGCTAGCTAACAAGATGTTAACTGTACGTCTCGCATGCGTTTATAATATTGTGCTTTGGGGGGGGGAGACGGCTAACGTTAGCCACGGGCGCTTGCGTGTTTTTTTTCCTCCCAGACTGCGCGAAGCTCCAAATAGCTAAACACGCCGAGGCGGTGGAAAATATGATGCTAAGGCGAACCGTGAAGTTTTTTTTCTCGTTTTTTCCCCTCTCTCCCCCCCAATGCACGCCATGCTAGCGCGAGCCAATGTTTTCTTTTTTCCTCTTTCAAAATGTTATCCAATACTGTGTATCGGGCTTTCCTCCTAAAGTGAATCCGTTATTACTGAATACATTCGCGGCGCCGCTGGCGAATGTTTACACTGTGCACTCGGAATAAATACTGATGTTTAATTGTTACATTTGTGCCCTTGTTCACAGGAGTGACGATTTACAATAAGATGAGAGGAGGTGAAATATGCTGTAGGTTTTCTCCCTCATCCGTCGGGGAATCAGACTCGCCTGTAGGTTCATTAACATCGATTAGAGGAAACGGTAAGAAAGGAAGAGGTGAGCAAGATGAAGCAGCACAGGGGGAGCCTTTAGTGTGTTTGGAAGTGCACCAATGCGACTTCTAAATTTATCTACATAACTTCGTGCCATTTAAGTACCACGCACAGTTTTTAAACACTTCGCAGAGTGATCATTTAATGGTCTAAGTGGCCAAAATTAGAATTTATTACAGTCGTCGTCGTACTGCAACAGTTTAAATCTCTCTCTGACACCTAGATTTCTTTTCTTAACGTTTATACATTTATCCTGCAATTGTAACTGGAGTGGGATTTGCATAATTGCAATAAGATAAAAATAAGATAATACTTTATTGATCCCACTATGGGGTAATTTCTCAGTTGAAATTCCTAAATTGGTAATATCTAATGTAATGTATTGCGTATATTAAGTGTGCTACACTTGTACAACTTAATCATATTTTCCAGTTGAGACCTCTTTACAGCAACTGATGTTTTTCATTTTGCACTTGTTGATATAGTTCTTGCATACAGAACTCTTAGATAAATGGCTCCTAGTAAGGTATTCGGTGCTTTCTGTGTTTTTTTTAATGTGACTCTGTTGTACCAGTCTGTAATCTGCCTGAATGTGTTCTGCAGTAAAAATTTGGTATTTGCGGAGATGGCCACAGGTGCCCTGTAAATGCTGTATTATTCTCAACTGTTGATTTGAAATATATACATAATACAGTTTGAGATGGATCTACAACAGCTTCACAATGTAAGAGTTAAAGTAGTTGATGGGCCAAGGTATCATATATTACAATATAATATAAGTTTGGAATTTAGCAATAGCTTCTGAAGAAGTACTTTCAAATTAGGACCCTTTTCCCTATGAAATACTTACTTGTGTTGCATCTGTGTAATAAGATGCACAGACCGTAACATGAACATGAATCAACACAATTCAGATCATCCTGTAAAACAGACAGTGCATCTCAGTTTACAGTAAATGACCAAGATAATCCGATAAACACACATATTAGTATTTCTGCGATTGTTGTACACCGGTGTATAGTTATATTATTATAATAACAATAAAAATTATCTTCATAAATCATTTAGGAAAAAACCCAACCACAATACTAAAGAGTATTTTACTAACCCAACTATAACATCAAAAGTGACTTGTATTTTTCCCTTTTATTCATCATGTACGTTTTGACTTCAAATTAATTTCTTAAACGCGTTGATTTATTCCATTTAATTTATTAACCTTTCTCTCTGGTATCTCTTTTAATTTTATTTTTTCAACTCTAGGAACTTCTTGGCTCAACACAAATGAGGAACTTTGCTTAGAAGGAGAGTGTCGACGCAGTAACTGACAGAAAACAAGAAGATGCCATTTAAACCCTTTGTCAGTAAAAGCTATTCTAAGTAATCTGGTGGAACTCACCTCCCTGACTTAACGGCACTTATCCCTTGAGCGTAACCTCATCTCCCCGGCTACCCCACTCCATTTTATGCCGAGTGTGGGCAGTGGATAATCGAGAGGGAGTAACAGCAGTAAAGTATACAAGCTAAAAAGACAAACTTTCAATTCAAACTGTCATTGAAGTAGTTTTGGAATAAAACCGTAGCATAACCTCATCCTTGGGGTAAAGTTTGTCTTTGACAAGCCACTGGTGGGATCATTGTTGCAACTCCTAGCGCTGGAGGTTTGACTCCTGTACCCCCCCATGTGCCATTGAGTGTGAAATGTTCCAATTTGGAAAGTACAATTTGGACATTATAGAGATGCTAAGTGGGCATCAGGCCCACCAATTCAAAGGCCTTGGTTTAGATCGACAACTACAGCATCAACAGCAAGTGCAACTTCACCAGCATCAACTCCAGCAGCAGCAGCAGCAGCAGGCTGAGTCATCTGGAGCTCTTCTGTCTGGACTTGGCTTGGGCCCCCTGCAGGGGTCTAGAGGTAACGCCTTTTCTGATTCTGCCTCCATTTTTGCCAAGATGAGTGCCCCTCCTCCCCCACCTTTACAACAACAGCCTTCCTCATCTCAGAGCTCTCGTTCAAAGTCAAGCAAGATGAGCAGCAGCAGCTCAAGCCATTCTTCAGGCTACCCGCAGTTCCTGCGCTCTTTCCACCCGTCTGAGGCAGCACTAGCACAGGAACAGTTACACCCAAGTGTAGGCCGCTTTGAGCACTTTGGCGGGGGAAGTAGCAGTAGTGGGAGTGCTGGGGGATTAGGAGGATTAGTAACATCAGCACCTCCACCTCCTCCTCCTCTGCATCCCGGCCTCTCTGTCCCGCAGGCATCACCCGGCCCCTCCTCTTCTTCTCCTTCCCCTTCAACCTCTGTGGCCACCACTAACAACCCTTCTAGTAGCAGTGCAGTCAGTTCATTGGGACACCAATTGGTTGGGGCCCAGTCTGATGCACGGAGCCTTCACCAACAGTTTAGTTGCATGTTAGCTGCTAATCAGTATTTTCTCTCTGGGGTGCCTGCTAATGCTAGTTTAGAGCAATTCCTCGTGCAACAGGGAACGCATAACCATTTAGGAATTGGCTTAAGTCAAGCAGGTGGGGACCCCAGTACTAGTCTTGCTCCACCTCCTGCTTTGCATTCTTCTCACTCACATGGCCACTCCACTTCCCAGTCTCAGCAGAATCCACAGCAGCCGCCCCAGCAACAACAGCTTCCTCCTCATACCCTGTCTCATCCTCATTCTCATTCTCATCCTCACCATCCACTCCACCCAGTCTCCCAGCCTTCATCTCTGGGTGGCTTTGACTTCCAGGGCATCCCTGTCCTGTCATCAAATCAGATAGCCTCTTTGATGCAACAGGAAGCAGGTTTGCCCCTCCCCTTACCGCTCCATTTATCCTTATCAAAGGATGATGGTAAAGGGGAAGGCAGTGGAGGTGGAAGTAGTAGCAGTAGTAGCACCAGCAGTAGTAGGAGGAAGAAGGCAATGGCTGGCTATTTGCCGCAGAGAAAATCTGATAGCAACACTAGTGGCAGCAGCCATGGGCACAGTAGTCACAGCGGTAATCCTGGCAGTAATAGTAATGGAGGAGGGCTTACTCATGGTCAGCCCCCAGCTTTAATTGGGAGTGGGGTTGGTATGTCAACTATGGGGGGTGTCCCTTCATCCCTTCTTGCTTCTTCATCTTCATCCTCATCAGTAGTTTCTTCCTCCTCCTCCTCTGTTCCCTCTTCCACTGCTGCCTCAGTACTGGTTACTAATGATTCTCACCTTTCTAAATCTGATAACCAGAGCTCATTGCAACGCAATGCCACAGAGTGTGATACAGAGCCCCAATATAACTGTGGAGAGTGTGGCAAAAGCTTCCCTCACCTTTCAAGCCTTCGCAGGCATTTGCGCATGCATGAACCAACCACAGCAGGCACTAGCAATACTGCCACTACTGGCCCAAACCCCATACACATAAAAACACAGTCTGACCCAAGCCTTCCCCATTCGACCCAAGAAAATCCCCAACCCTCATCTAATTCCTGCCCTAGCCCTGACAAAATATTTCATTGCCCTGATTGTGGAAAAGGCTTTAAGAAAAAAGGCCACCTCCTGCAACATGGTGTTATACACTCATCAGCCCGCCCATATGGCTGCTCCACCTGCTCTCGGGCTTTTAATCGTAGAGAGTCACTGACACGCCATGAGAAGATACATGAGGAAAAGCCATTCCGATGTCCTGCCTGTGGTCGTGCCTTCCGTGAGAGCACATCTCTACTGAACCATGCTGCCTCAGGCACCTGCGGCAAGCCAGGTAGGGGACCCAAACAACGGGGCAGCAAGACAGGAACTGATGGTGAGGACAGAGTCGTGGGAGGGGGTGGAGGAGGTAATGGAGGAGGGGGAACTTATCAAAGCAATAGAGGGGTCATTTATGGGAAAACTGAGGAAGAAGATGGTGTAATCATTGTTGGGGAAGGAGAACCAAAATCAGGTTTAGGATGTGATGGTCTTTTTCAGTCTGGAAGGGGAGGGAATTCAAATGACAGGGACAGAACAGATGGTAAATACCCCACTGACTACTCTCGGAATCGTTACACAGGCTACCATGATGATCATCGTTCTCAAGGTAATCCATCTCCATGCTACTCTGGTGCCTCCCCCTGTGGAAGTGGGATGGCGGGCCCAGCTCTGAGAAAGGCACCCTTGGCCCCAACACTGCATCCACATTCTCAGAGCCACAACCAGCACCACCATCCGCAGCAACATCCCCACCTGCCCCTATCTTCTCTCCTGGATGACTCAGAGGATGACGTGACAAGCTCTGTAAATAATGCAATTTCTGCTATAACAGCTGCTAGTGGCAGTGGAAGTAGAGGGGATGATAGGGGAGACATCATAGGAGGTCTTCTAGGGGGTCTTGGCTTAGGTCCTCTGGGCTCACCTTCAACAACGTCTGTCTTGGATAAGAGTTTCAGAGGTGGTGGGAACCCAGACATTATGAGCAGCAACCCACAGAACCTTGCTGCCAAACCCAAACGTCCCCGCAAACCCAGAGCTAAGAAAGATCCGTTAGCTGCTGGACAGCCGCCCAAACGCAGGCAATACACCCCAAGGATGGGGCCCAGTGGCCTCCCACGCACTCACCTCTGCAGTGTCTGTGGTAAGGGATTTGCACGGCGTGAGACCCTCCGCAGGCATGACCGTATTCATACTGGGGAAAAGCCTCATCACTGCACTGTTTGTGGAAAGTATTTCAGAGAAGCTTTTCACTTGAGCAAGCACCAAACGGTCCACTCTGGGGCAAAGAATTATAAATGCACCATCTGTGGAAAAGAGTTTGGTTACTCCCAGAGCCTCCGGAGGCATAGTAAACTCCACCAGAAGGGGGAGATGGAAGAGGTTCCTGCAACGCCAGCTGCTGAGAACCTTAACAGCTTTAACCCAAACCCTCAATGTAGCGTGGCCCAAGACCGGAGCCAGAACCAAGCACCGAGCACCTCCTCCTATTACACCTACTCTCAAGATGTCAAGCCTCAAGACAACAACCCACAACCCCCGCCCCAACCTCAGCCCCCGCCTCCCCCCCGTCTTTACACCTGTGCTATATGTTGGAAGTCGTTCCGTCATCACTTCCACTTGACTGCCCATCACCAGACAGTTCATGAAGGTGGGGGAGAAAAGCTCTTCTGCTGCGAAGTGTGTGGCAAAGCTTTTGCTTACTCTAATAGTCTCACTCGACACAGGCAGTCACAGCACGGGATGACCCGCACTGAATCGTCAAACCCTCAAGAAGGCAGCAGTGGGTCTGGAGAAAACAGAAGTGCAAGTGATGTTAATCAGTCAGTATCAGAAAGTGAGGCTGCCACTAATGCCCTGTTACAGATGGCTCCTTCTACAGAAGCACACGGTGGGCAGAGTCTGAGTGTTGTCACTCATAGCCACCAGCAGCCACCCCCACAACCACCAGCTGGTTATTCTCCCTTGTTTTATGATGCTGCAGCTGCCCAGTCTTCAGCCTCTAATCCCCCAACTTATTCACAGCCTCTGCCTCCAAACTCTACAATCATGCCACCCCAACATCCCCATTCCCCAGCCGGGGTGAAAGGAGAACACATATATCCTGCAGGATCCCGTAGTCGCACGCTACACACCACAGCCCCGTTCCAGCCCCTTACGGAACTGCCCTCCACTGAACATCATCATCTGCATCACCATCATCATCAATCCCACCATCATCCTCATCATCTGTCAGATATCCAGTCGCACCACCGTGTCGACTGCAGCATCCAGTTATCAAATGATGAAATGAGACGGCACAAGAAGAAAAAAAAAAAGTCCGACAGGAAAGAGTGGAGGGAAACTAAGTCGCAGTCCCAGGATTTAGTCAGATTTGATGGAAGCAAAAAAAAAAAAAAGATAAGTTGTACGATAAGAGGGCAGCTAAATAGAAAACAAGGGTCTCTTCGCCTGACCATTCGGCGAGGAGGAGGATCAGGTGATTGTGGTTACAAGCTTGTCAACACCGGGGGGCTGAAAGTGCAGATCCTGTCATCTCTTAAAGTCCCTGTAAAACGTTTTGGCTGCCCTAAATGCCCCAGCGCTGTGTTCTCTCGCAAAGCAGGACTGCTTGTCCACATGGCAGTTAAACACCCACAAAAAGCCTTGACCACTCAGGAGCGACTAAGGTGCAGTGTTTGTGGAAAACAGTCTCATAGGCCCATGGCGGCCTTCATCCATCGAGCTGCCCATCGTGCCAGAGGGACTTTCTCCTGCCGACGCTGCTCCACTCGCTTCTGGAATGCTTCACTTCTTCACAGGCACAAGGTGTCCTGCCGCCGCAGGGCTAAAGGGCTGCAGCGAAGCGATGCCAGGAGGCTGAAGCTTTCAAAGAGAGCAGGAGAGAGACAGATGAGAGACAGCCAGGGTGAGACGCCATTCCTACAGGGACCATACAGATACTGAGCATCCAGGTATCTGAAAAGAGTGGCATAGAGGGGGGCTATTTCAGTTCTATAAAAAGAGTGAGAGAAAAAAGGGATGTGAATAGGCATCTGTTGCCTTCAGAAGAAATTGCCTGTTGTTTCCGTTGATTTGCTGACTAGGAGTGTGTTAACAACTACTGTAGAAAATCCTATAAAATATCACTAGAAATTCTTCCAGATTATGTTGGAAGAGGTTTCAGGACGTGACTGTTTCCATAGGAGCATTAACCCCTTAAGTGCATTGACACTATGCTTGGCTGACACTGTGCAGTTACTAGATGAGTTTAGGTGAAATGACCTGCTAATGTATCTCTTCCCCATATCCTAACTAGATTTCCTGCTACACCTCTTGCTGTATGATAAATGTCTCTGCTGTGTATTTTGTCTTGTTGTTGTTCACTTAGAGGCTCTGAGGATTTTTTTTTAAAAATGTAAAGTGCATTTATTAAGAGTAGGGACTTGGGGGACAAAACATTTGTTGATAGTTTGTCAGTGCATGTTTGTTCTCTGGTCGAGTTTTTTGCCGAGGTTGTGAATCAATCCTACAGTATGTGATGGTTTATTCAGTATATCCCCAGAAGTTTGTAGTGTGAACTTGATTTCAAAGTTGCTCTATATTCCTTAGTGATTTAATCACATAGATAAAATGTTAAAGTTGCTGATAATTAGCAGTACAAGGAACCCTCTCCTGCCAAAATGAAGAAACTTACAAAAAGCCTTGCGTATTATTTTCACTTCATTTATTTGAGATATTCTTAGCTTTTATACCAAGAGATTGAAAACAGGTTAAACACGTGAACTGTAACACATGTTTATCTCATGTTATTTGTATGCTCTTTTAGCAGTGATTATTTCTACAGTACTCCACGGTGTGTTAAAAACAAGGACCTATTATAGAAACAAATGTAATACTTCATGTATTTATGTGTGTAACCCAATCAGTCTTCACACCAATCTTATACTTAACCCCTTTGACGTTTTACTTTTTGCTGAGTTGCAATCATATTCTTACTGTCTACCCTGTTTTTTTTTCATCTTCTAAAGAATACTGTTAAGTACATCATGTCACTTTATTTACATATGAAATGTTAACACCCCTGTCAAGCCTTGTTTTTTTGTTTTCTTCTAAAGAAAAATGATAGTTTTAGTAGATTTCTATCACATTTATTTACTGAAAAGTCAGTAGTTGATTATATTTCAGCAATGAATAAACCTTAAGTGTATCCATTTGTTTTTCTTTCATTTATTCTTGTTCATAACTGCATCCTGTGCTATCAAGAAGATGGTACAAACCACTCATAAACACTTGACTAACTCGAGAAGTAAGCTGTACCAAAGCCAGTACTGGGGTTTTACAGTTATATTTAGCTTTATGTCCTTTGTGTGTTTCATATCACTGTGGATTAAATGAAATTCAGGATGTAGACAATATGCTAATAAATTTTATTAAGGTTTTTAGGCCTGCCGTTCTTATTAGCCACAGTACTCTTGAGTTGATAACTGTTTTGAGTCCTTAATATTTTAATTATGTTTTCAATAAAAAATGAATGGCCGAGTAAAATTTCTCACTCTGTTCCAGCTCCACAAGATGGCAGTAAGCAACTCATTTATACTGTGCTCTTGCCCTGGTGTGGATGAGTGTGGCAGTCACATGGATTTTACACTGATGGGTGGTGGGGGTTGGACTGAAGCTGTTCTATAACTATGTGCTGTTTACTACAGGCCTAATACTGCAGTAAACAAATGGAGCATGTTTGACTGATCATTATGACCAGATAAATTTGGACACAGTGAAAAAAAATTAATATATATATATCCCAATTATATACAAATGATAGCACCATAGTTTTGTTATGTTGCATAATGTGATATAAAGGTAATTTTTAAATGACTAGATGCTAATCTTTATACTCAGACTGATGGAAACATACAGCAAAAACCCAAATCCTAATTATGTATATTAATTCATAGTGATGCAATTGGCCTTTGTAGAGGTGTAAATGCTAGTTTGATTTTGACAATCCATACCTGGAGGGCTTTGTTTATGGTAGACATAATCCCACATGATATTTTAGTTCTTTATATTGTTTTATACATCATGATTACTGCAGTAACAACTATTCTTATTCCTGGGGTGGACAAAAAATGCTATCAATGCAAACATTGACAACACGCAATAATTTAAGTGAATGGACCAATGAATATTATTTATTACTTACATCAACCACTAATAAATAACCTAAAGGTGGACTGTCCAGTTCAGGGGCGTGTAACCTACGTACCCAAACCAGCCCACCAAAATGTCCAATCAGGCCCAAGGGATGAACTTACAAAATTCAAATATTACTCTGTAGATAATAGCAGCCAAGGGCATTATTAAGATACTGTACTATATTGTGCTGGTCCATTGTTCTTGAGGTTCAAATATGTGATCCTCCAACTTTAATGAGTTTGACATCTTGATTTAGATCATGCAAAATTTAATATTTGAGCCTTGGTCCAATAATATTACGTCATTGTCACAACCGTATAAGGAGTTAATAGCCGATTTCTTTAAATGTAAACTAAATTTTGTGAGATTTAAGTATCAAATATTAACTTTGTTATCGCTTCAACCTTTAAATTATTTAACACGAGCCACGACACTGAAAAAAAAACCCTGTTATAGTCGAACACAATCACAGAAGCCATTGCGTTTCACGGCAGAGTGACATCGAAAGTTAGAATAACAGTGGCAACGTGTGTAAAAGTAGGAGGTGAGGAATGACTTGTGCAGAAGTAAACGGAGGGACGGTGCAGCCGCGCGCCGTTGATGTACGGTGCATGTGCTCCTCCGGTGTACAGTAGAGCAGACAGCCCCTCGCGCGTTCTGTGTTTCGAATTGGCCCTCACGCGGCAGTAGCATGCACGAGGGGAATCCGAGCGGACGGGTGTATCCGACCTATTTCTGACCAATAGGAGCCCGTCGTGGGCGGAACAACACTCTCCGGAGCCGATGATTGGCTGAAGCCGCGAGCGGACTGGAGTTGGTACCGCGTGCCCGGTACACGTGAGCTGGAGCTGCTATTGTACGCCGGGAGGCAACGTGCTGAAGCGTTCCTCTCGCTTGAAAAAACAGCACCCTCACGTTTTCTGTGGATTACAGGGAAACTGCAAAAGCTAGACAGCAATACCTGATTATGGAGAGACACGGTAATATGTCCTAATAGAGATTAGAGTTGCAAATTAGCGGCTGCGTGCTTAAATGAAGTGCTCAGAATCAGAATCAGAATCGCCTTTATTGTCATTGTACACACGTACACAACGGAAATGGAGTCGCTACTCCAAGGTGCTCGAGTGTATCAGATAAATAGACGAGGCAATAAAATATAGATTAAAAAATCCAGTATTAAAATCCAATGTGGATTCGCACACCGATTAACTTTTTTTTTTCCTGAACGTGTTCACTATGGGTTTGTCTGTCCACCTGGGACACGTTCACGGCAAACCGCTACAGTAAAAAAAATAAAAATAAATAAAGATAAATGCCAAACTGGTGGAAGTCAGTGTGTGTTTGTCCCTGTCAGACAAAACAAACAGGCTCGCTCTCCTCGAGGTGTGGCACGAGGGTGGGTGTGTCTCATAAATAATAAGAAGAATCGGAGAGATCTGGATAACGCGGCCCCGCCCCTCGCGCGTCCCGCTCGGTTGTTCCGTGTGGTGTGACGTCACGTGAACTACCCGTGCCCGTTCCATCTGAGAGGGAGAAGGGAGAGGGAGGGAGGGAGAGAGAGAGAGAGAGAGAGAGAGAGAGAGGACGGTCGTGGACATTTCGCGCGGCCTCAACACAGAGCCGAGACCGTGAGCCCGTGACTGCTGGATCCACCGGATGCAAAAAAGTACAGACGGAGAAAGAGGAAACGACCCCTCCTCCCTCCGACGGACGGCGAAGCGCGACAGCAGAGGACAGAAACACCAATACAAGTTGTCATCTGACCAACACAGCCGCTGACCCGTCGTGTGGTGTTTTTTTGTTCTACCCACACACACACATACACACACACACACGTACACACACACACACAAACACACACCGTTCCTTTCGGTTGTTTTGTTTTGCTTTTTTGACGGAGCCTTCCCAACAATTTCCACGTCCTGCTTTTTTCTTTTTTCTTTTTGATCATCTCACGACCAACTGGAGATATTATTCTGCAACTTTTAATTGTGAGTTGTCTTTTTTTTCCTCATCAGAGCAGTCTGCGGGATTCATCCCTTGTTTTTGTTTTCTTCTTTTTTTTTCCCTACCCCACTGCCTTTGCATTTGTTATGGACAGTATTCTCACTCCTGCTCTGACTGTCCCTCCCACACTGGTCCGCTGAGAATAACAGCCCGAGCTGCTGAACACTTCTACAACTCAACTGCCATGGGATACTTGGATGAAAACATTTCTTAAAGGGGTTTAGGAGCCATTACACCGTAAGGAAAAGGTAACATTTTATTGCGTTTTATTCAAGAGACGACGTCAAAGTGTAATTAAACTGCGTCATTGTGTTCATACTAATACAGTGGTTGCTCTATGCTACATATACTTAAAAGTATCTCCCTCTTTCTGCCCCCCCCTCCTCTCTCCCTCTCCCTCCTACACACACACACACACACACACACAGTCCTCCAGCATACTTGTCCTATTGGTAGGTTCTCCAGTGAGTTTGCCTCGCCCCTTCAAGTGCCCCAGGTGTCTCTCTGCGACCCCGTTTGGCCCAGGATGTCCAGGCAGCTCTCCCAGCTTCCAACCCCTGACCTCCCAGCCGGTGCCAGTCCACAGTTTGGAAGTTGTACTCAGCCTGCAGGCTCCCTCACAGGAGGACAACTCACCTCTATGGCAGGTCTGAAATCCCTCCTGCAGCACCCGGTGAAGGGAGATCAGCGTCTGAAAAGCCCCTGTGATGTGAAAGGTGACAAACTCTCAAATGTTAATACTATGGTATTGGCATTTTTTGGTGAATTTCACATAGTCCAACCTTAGTAACAGCAGTGGAAGTGCCTGAATTAATCACAGCCTTCTGTTCCACCCACCGGTGCTGATAGTGAGTCTGTTATTTTTACACAAATATCGAACAATATTATATAATAACTGGTTGGTGTTTTAAGTCACAGATTGGTCACCACAAACATATATATTTAGAGTGACTCTTTTATGACCCTGATGGGCAGTCACCTGGATTATAATCCGTCTCGTGACTGAAATTAGGATTCAGATTACAATGAGTGATAGCATGTTTTGGTTGAACTGTATTGCTGTGCAGACATGTATTATGCCTGAGTATCCTCAGCTATTCTGAGATTTGTTCAGGAGCTTATATATATGACAACATACGGGTTTCAGCTCATTGTTAATGCTGCAATTCAGCTACCATCTGGTCCATCTGTGAATTTGTATCAGTGGGAGAACGAGAGAGAGCAGTGCATGTTATTGATCCACCTGCTACCATATCTAGCTGTGGAAAACTATGGACATGTTGGCATCCATTTTCTAAAGGCCACTGAATAGCATACCACATGTGAAACCCTCGACAATAGAACTCAACTATACGTTTGTCAAAGTCACCAGTAATAACAAGTAATAAATAAAAGTCATTATATGAGGCCTTCATGATCATTCTCCTGTTTCTAACAGACAAAGACAGACCTCTGGACATAGATGAGGACTCCCTGGGAGTGTGCTCCACGAGGAGCGGGAGTGGAATAAGCAGCAGTAACAGCAGTACTGGCTGTGGTGGAAATGGTGGAGGTGGAAATTTCAACCAGTTCTTGGGGCCTCTGCTGTGGGATCGCACCCTGCCTGCAGATGGGGGCCTCTTTCAGCTTCAGTACATGGACTTGGAAGAGTTTCTGACCGAAAATGGAATGGGCAGCATGCATAACAACAACAGCTCCAGTTCAGCCCAGGTCCCTTCACAAAGCCCCCAGTCAGCTGTGCCCAACCAGAGCTCCCAGTGCCTACCGTCATCATCGCCACCTTCAACATCCTCTTCACCTTCTTCCTCCTCTTCGCCCTCACTCATTGGATTGGAAGTGGCTCAACCTCAGAGCGTTGCTGCAGGAACAGATTGTCTGCACGGTGAGTTTACTGACAAGGGCCATTTTCTGCATGACTGTCTAGATGGACAGTTGAAGTAGGGAGTAAAAAATGAACAAGGACAGTTTGTGGCGTGGCATTGCTCAAGGTTTTCTACATCAACTCACAGCAGAAACACAAATAAAAATGCCTCTTCAAACTGTGTGGAGTTGACAAGCCAAGAGACAAATTGTTCCCTACCACTGATATGAGGCTGGTAGATACTAGAATTCAATAAGGACTCCTATGTGATCAAGGTTATACACTTATATTCTTACAATCTCGTGACTCAGCGTTTCAACTCTCATTTGATATACAACAAATGCCCCGGTGACCAAGCATTTCACTGCCCTTTGTAGTTAAACTGCAGACAGGAGACCAAAACAGATCTAGAGTCAACTGTGCAGGAGGAAAAATGCCTGCTCGACTCAAGAGTTAAATATCCTTTTCCTGCTGTATCCAGACCGAAACCTGTTTTTTTTCAGATGGTGTATGTGTTGTTAGATGAAGGGAGGAGCTGAAAAGCTATGTGATTTCAGCTTTTTGATGATTCAATCTCGTTGCAATTGCATGGAGTTCTGATTTAGTTTGGCATGTGATGTGCAAAATTCAGTACCAACCAATTATTAATGAGAGACAGGATCAAAACATCACTGAGGGAGAGAGAGAGAGAGAGAGAGGGAGAGAGAGAGAGAGCGAGCGAGGTGTGTGGAGTGCTTGTGGTTGCGTGTCTTTAAATCTCTCCCCACTTCACACGCCACAGCCATGTGCACGCGTCAGTACACGTGCTGAGGCAGAGAGTACAGGAGGGAGAGAACTCGAGGCAGGACCAATAGACATGTGGGAGGAGTCTTGACAGTGAGGGAGGGGCTGAGCAACAGGAAGAGATTCCCTGTGCTGCTGGACTTCAAACTCATCACTTGATTATTTGTGAATCACTGATATGTAGAAGGGAATGTATTAATGCCAGACATGACTTGCATACTTTATAACCGTTCATAGATTTATGTGACATTTTAAAGTCATATCCATGTGAAGTGCAGGTTTTGTTAAAAAAAAAAAAACATTGATATGAATACACCAGCACCAATTAGAAAAGGACTGTGAGTTTACTCTTACTTGGCTCAAATGGCTTTGATAGTGTCGAATGAGTAATATTCTTTAGCTATTTCAAACCTATTTCTGATCCAACAGATGTTTCTTAAATATTTAATGAAGAGCATAGCCATAGCAACATGTGATTGGCAAGTACAGAAAATGAACCATCTCTTCTATTTTCCTGCAGAAAAGGATAATGCCTCCTTGATACGAGGTTTTGAAAGTCGCACGGGAACGAGTCACAATTTGTCACATTCTTATAAAAAATTTAAAGCCCCCTGTCTTGTGAAGTTTGAGACACGTGGATACAAAAATGCACCAAATCTGCTTTGGTGTCTGTGTGTTAGCTTCACAAATAGCAGAGAGCAGACAGAGAGGCAGCTATGTACTCCAGCAGGGCTGAGGGTTTGCAGGTTTTCATTCCAACAGAACAAAACTCTATCCATCTTGTCCATGCTGTCAGGTTTAAGGAGTATGCATTATTTAAAGCCTCTGGTTTAGTCATACGTAGAGGAAACGTGCAGTCCTCCGTGGCACTTGGTTCGAGTCTGTGATATTTAGAAGTGCTGATTTTGTTAAGTGTGAGATGCTTGACTGCATTTTGGTGTGTATGAACGTAGCCTTTAATTTGTTTTGCAGGGTTATGGAGGCATTGTCCTTGCAGGACGTGGGAACATCTTGATTGAACACTTTGTACTTTGTGCACACTGGCTGCGAAAACATACCCTTATTTGACCTAGCCATCACACTGATACAACTCACGTGATAGCCATTCATATATTTTAGATCTACAGATGACTTTAACAGGTGGCGACACGTTCAATCTTTGGAGGGAAGGGTTGGGATTTTCTCTGAGCAAACCACAACCCCTTCTCTAGTTGAAAACAGAAACAGGAGTTAAAGGTAGCTTATAAACCCCTAATACTGTTTTCTGAAGTCTGCTCAGATTTCAGATCTTGTGCTATTGTTACTGGATATACATTGTCCTTGGAACTTATATATCTTAAATGTAATATCTTTCATTATAATTGCTTTAGTTGTGAAGAATTGCCTCTGTTGCTTAGACCGTCTTAATGCAGTCTTGTGGTCATAATATAAGGCTGCAGTTTTGTGGTGTCAAGTGATCCAGTTATTTGTGCAACTAGCCCTGAGGACATGAGCCTCAAATACAGCTGTGATAGACCCCCTGGCAGATGAAATAAACAAGTATAAAGACTGAGTCAAGAGGAATTTTAATTTAATACATAGTCAGCATGAGCAAAATGAATAAGTCTGTCAGTTTTTTTGGATCTCATGTTTAGTTCATAGAATAGAATATAATAGCCTTTGTTGTCATTGGATGTTCAGTGAAATTAGGATTTTTTTAGAATGATTGATTGTATTTATATACAATATATTATTTGATAGTGAGTTGTTGCTAAATGTATTAAAAGAGTTGCTTGTAACACGAAAAAAGGAGCTGTTAATGGGAATGTTATGCTCTAACAGGGAAGGAGAATCTGTTCAGTTAGGTGCATTAGATGTTACGTATGGTGGGGAGAGGTATAGCCCTATACTGGCCCCACATAAAGAAACTGGTTTCAAGGGGAAGGGTGAAAAGTTACATAACATTTCCACTTTTAGATTTCTGTGTTGGTATTTAGCCCTGATTTTGATTTTCCAGTAGTTTTCAGTGGATGGACTGATTTAAAAAAAAATCCAGTATCATGCAAATAGTCGACCAGTTGATATCAAGCAGATGTGCTTATGCGTCAGATTTGTCAATGCACTGTTTTTCACAGGCAGTTCATTAAGTAGACGTTACATAAAGACTATGGTATACTTTGTTTAAGCAGGTTGTGGTTCTCATGAAGACTATTTGGAGGTATAGTAAATCATCTCATTCCTTAAATTGTACTATTCTTGAAGGATAGAGACAGAAAAAGGGCTATTTTGATCCACTGTTTTATTTTATACACAATCTTTATTTTTATTGTACATTTATTTATATATGCTCTATATGATTATGTGTGTAGTCTGCTGATATATTTAGTGGATAAATTCTTATTCAAGAAAACCTTGGTCCTTGGGCTGGAAAAAAGTCTTCAGTTTTTTGGAATCAGTTAAGGGCACAGGAATGTTGTTTTTTTAAAAAGGAGACAGCAGCTCTTTGCTTCCCTCTTGTGGCAACAGTGATGAACTACTGCACATGCAATTTTCTGTCACCAGTTCACATGGATCTCAGTACAAACGTGAATGTCCGAAACACACGTTAAACATTTTACTTCTGTTTTTGATTCCAGGGAGCCAGACGAGTATGAATGATTCCTGTGAGTCTCCTTCTTCATCTTCCTCATCCTCCTGTCCACCTCTGCTGACACCAACGGGCAGCGGGCCAGATGGAATTGGCATGTTTGACATGGATGCATCTAATGGCTCTAGCCAGCAAAACTTTGACCCCCGGAGGCATACCTTCAGCGAAGAGGAGCTCAAGCCACAGCCGATGATCAAGAAGGCCCGCAAGATCCTGGTGCCTGATAATATGAAGGTGAGAAGACTGATGGTGTGACCATTTAGAGCTTTGAAAAAAGACATACTTTTCGTTTGAAGTTCAATTAAAAAAACGGAATATTCTGTTAATTACAAAGATTGTATAATTACAGAAATTTATTCATCTAATCTTCACAGCATACATTCAGCAAGGGATCTGCAAAAATAGAAATACTGAGCTAGTGAAATTTCCTAATTTTATTGGAGTGCACTGTAACACTGCTTTAAACTTGAATCCAACATTAAAGTCATACTGACCCTGTCATAACCAAGGAACCAAATCTTTTTGTTTTTAACACTAGATAACCCAAAACATTTTGGAAACATCGTTATCATGTACATTAGCTACATGGATACACAAGGTTAACACAGTTGTACAATTCAACCAAAGGAAGAGGACTGGACGAAGCCTTGTCCAGTCCTCTTCCTTTGGTTTGATGTAGAAATAGTACAACCATTTTGGTGCTTGAGTAGAGTAGTGTTAGGAGGGAGTCACAGCTGAGAGGCTTGGAACCAGCAAGACAGTCATCTGTTACAACCTCCAGAAGAAAACGCAGTCCAGCTCCACCGAGCTCTACAAAGGCAGAGACAGAAATACATTGCAGCTCCGTGTCACAGTGTAGGAGCTGCATTTCAAAGTAGAGTTGCTACCAAAAATTGTTTCGGCACTGATTCATCCAGAAACTACTCTGTCGGGGTCTGAAACAACGTTAGCAACAATAGAAAAAGAGTAAATTCACAATGACTTTTCCGCTGATCAGTGACTGAATGAATGGCAATACTAGTCTGAGGGAATCTTCACATGTAGCACAGTGTAAACGCGACAACGGTAGAGTGTGGTAATGAAAATAATGAAGTTACACACGTACTACAAACACCGTCGAGGAGCGAACATAGGAAACGTTTAGCAATGGAGTCACTATCCTACGCTCACTCATCGCAAAACACACCCACACTGCAAATCCTAGGATAGGAGCTATGAGCACAACACACTTAACACGTAACAAGTCTTTCGTCTATTTTTACCATCTACTAATACTTTTACCATCTACTAACACTTGATAAATGCTGTCGCTTCCCCATAGGCTCAGGATGGATGTAATCAGCTGAAATAATCAAAGTATCCAATGTCTGTTTGCACCCCCCACCCACCCCTTCACCCCGCAGGATGAAAAGTACTGGACCAGGAGATATAAAAATAACGAAGCAGCAAAGCGTTCCCGAGATGCCCGCCGCCTGAAGGAGAACCAAATATCGGTGCGAGCTGCCTACCTAGAGAGGGAGAACGCTGCTCTCCGACAGGAAGTGGCCGAGATGCGGAAGGAACTGGGCCGCTGTCGCAACATCCTTAGTAAATACGAGAACCGGCTCGCTGACCAGTGATGAAGGGGAGGCGGAAAAAAAAAGCAGGAAGAGGAGGAATTAGCTGGATTAATTTTAAGACTTTTCAGGATGGCATGATGGACAGATTGGGGGTCAAGATGATGAGGAAGGTGATGATTATGATGATGAATGTATGAGAGGAGGAGAAGGTTTGTGTATTGAAGCTCAGGTGTCTTGTTTTGTTGAGGTGTCAGCTCTTAAAAGCGATGGTTTAGAGAGAATAATTTAACAGATGAAAGATGTGACTTTTAAGAGTTTTGTTATTGGAGAATTGTATATTTTTATAATACTTCAGAAAAATTAGAGGGAGAGCAAATTTGAAGAATAATTTTGTATATTTTCTACATGACTGGGACATAGTGGCGGGGAATGGCATAAATATCTTTTTATTATAGATGATTCAGGAGTTGTTTAACAGGTGGTCAGTCATTGATGGGTATTTTTTGACCTGATTCTAGTCGGAATGCAGCAGCAGGGGCGAGAACGCATGTAACAATTGTAATATAGAGAGAAAAATTATGTTAAAAATCGTATAGTTCAGCATTTTTGTGGATTTTACTCAAGCACTTAATTTTTTTTCCTGTTATGTTCCTGTCACTGGGAATGAGCATGTTATGGCAGAGAGACAGTACAAGAGACAAGGGGAGAGACACCATGTATACAGTCCAGCACTATCCTCAGCACTTGTCTTGTGTTTCCTTTTTGGTAGGAAAAAAAACAAAACAAAAAAAATTCATCCTTTTAATTGACTCGTTTACTGTACCCCATCAATGGTAGCTGTATGTACAATGAGCTTAATTTTATAAGACTGGTACATCTTTTCAGTCACATGCTTGTATCTTTTTTCTCTTATCTCAGTTGAGTGCTTTTTTATTCTTAATCTACTCTGGTGTTTCGTATCTTTACCTAAAGCTGGTGGAAGCCTTTGTGATGCCCCTGCTACAGTAACTCCGGTCCTCTTGATCTTCTCTTTTGAACCGCTGGTACATTTCTCTTCCTCTGTTTCTATATCCCAACTTCTCTATTTCTGTCTGCTTTCACTTTACCAGGCAGTCAGGCAGTCCCTCCACAGTTACATGCAACCCTTTTACCCCCCCCCCAAACATTTTATCCTCTGGCTCATGTTTACCGTAGTGGTACATGGGACCTCTAAGTGATGTTGTAACATATTCTGAAATAGTCGATGATTTTCCCAGTAAAACGCACATGGATACTTTACTGTACTTTATAAAACACACTGAAAATTAGCATCGTTATCAGAGATGAAATATTGTGTGTGTTGAATAGGCCTATGCTATTTTGTGTATTTGTATTCCAGGAGACGAGGCTCCACGGCCGCGTCGAGTGGAATTGTGTTAACTTTCTCAGATTTCTGGGAGGAATAAAAGCCAAAAGTTCCTATGTTGATCCACAAAGCTTGTTGCTATTTAGTGCTTTTTTTCAATACTGCTCCTTCCTAACCGTTTACTCCTGTTATTACTTTTTACTGTGTCTATAAACTTCTCTATGTACCCACAACACCTACACGGGGGCATGGTACACTATTGTTATGTTCCTGAGGGAGGGATGACTAGTAATAGAGTGTGATTTTAAACCCCCTTATAATGACCATGATGAACAGTTACCATTACTGCTATTATTATTGTTATGGTTATGATGATTATCCCTCTTTATTGTTGCTGTTCTGTATTTCTTAAATGCTTTCTTTGAATGAAAATGATGTATTGCACATCTTTGATCTTCAGTGTTCCACAGAAAGACTTTCTAAAGAGATACCCTCACTCTATATATTTACGTCCTGCCTCAGTTCCCTACAGATGCAACGTTACTCACATCTGCTACAAACATTGCCGGTTTGTTTGACCGCGGATTTCATCAAAGTGACTCAGTAACTCGAACATTCACGCAGACTTTTTTTTTTTTTAATTTTATCGGTTATAGTAACCTCCTCTGTTCCTCGGCTGTGTATGAAGCTATGCACACTATCGATATGTTTCCTGTTGTTTTATTTTCAGCCTCTATCACCTCAATCAGTGATTGTTTGCTCTCCCAGCAGGATTTTAGTTTCTAATATCCTCACAGATGTGGTTTATGAATCTTCTAGAGTCTCTAATTGATCTACAACTGTCCTGCTGCATCAGTGGTGTCAGTGGTTTCCAGCCCACTAAATGCTGGTTATCTGGATGTAGTTGAGATTTCCCAAAAATACCAATAAAAGATTGTTCTCATTCCCTCTGGTTTCCTCCGGTCCTTTTCTTTCGCACGTTTGCTGATCTTCTGGTGTGTGTAAAGTATAGAGAATCGTCCGTTCTCTGACTTTGACAGTCCATTTATTTATTGTTTTTTTTTGGGTTTTTTTTTTATATATTTCTTGGTGGTTTTCCCAGTTCCTGTTGCAGTAAAGTAAATATCTCCGAAACATTGATGGATGGAGAGGATGTGTCGACATCGCCTTCAGTCGACGTGTTTTGATACTCCCCTTTTTGATCGCATTGTTTACATTCTTGTAATGACTCATCGGTACAAATGAACACGGCGTCAGAAGGAAGACTCACTGTTGTGGGATGGAAGGATATTTTAAAAAAAAGTAAATGTTGCATTAATTACAACGTGAGCGGGGCGGGGGGGGTTAATCCACGCAGCCTTGCTCGTTTGATTAAGTCCTTGTTTACTCCTGTTTGTTTGTTGCGTGGGGGGTGGGGGGGCAGCTGAACACATGTCATCCCCTTTATCTGCTGTCTTAACAGAAATGGGTGAAAGGTCTTTCATTGCTGGAATTTTCCCCAGTTCTGTCCTCCTCAACACAAACCAGATGTGTGTGTGAATGTTCCTGGGCTGTACCCTCTATTTGCTCCCCACCCCTCCCTTCCCCTCCCCTCCCACCCTTTGTTCCCCTTCCTTAAAAATGCTGTGTCCGCACGTCCCTCACTCATATCGTCTCAGCCCT
>JAPTHA010000009.1:8923468-8937655 GCA_029814585.1 Gymnapogon annona
TCTGAAGGGCCAGACTGGACCCTTTGGCGGGCCGGATTTGGCCCCCGGGCCACATGTTTGACACCTGTGATGTAAATAATCATGAAAATAAAGAAAACGCATTGAATGAAAAGGTGTGTTCAAACTTTTGGCCTGTACTGTATATGAAGTGAAAATAGAGCAGTTTTAATGTAGTTTGCCGTCATGGACTATTTTTTACATATTAAATGAGTAGGATAAAACAAAAATAAATATGTCATATAGGTTTTTTCCCCCATAAAAAGTAATTAAAGCCGGAACAAATCAGTAAATAAGTACAATATGTGACTGTGCATAAGTATTAGTGTAGAAATACTCAAAACAAAGTACAAATACCTCACCTATAGGTCCAATAATGTGATAAAAAATTAATAGGTAAAATCCACTACTGCAAATAAACACACAAATTGGATGTAATGTGAATGGTAAGTTTTATTTAAAATACATTGAAGCTCCAACAGAACTGATCACACTTTGACAGTTTTATTCAAGTTTTACTTCATACACAGCTTTTATACACATATGAAAAAAAACTCATTAACAGATATAACAAACAAGTGCCCATAGTGTTGAAACTCCATCCATAGAGTCTACTGGTTCTACCTCATCAGTACAACGTATTGCTAAGCTCAATGTTTTCTAGTTTTCAACTCACATTTTTAAATGTATCAAGACATTTCTTATCAAATTGGACAATGTGTTATGCATTAACATATCCCTTAGGATTAGCAATATTAGGGTTAATCAAACACAAGACAAATAATGGCACAAATAAACTGATGCTATTAGCAAAATGGTGAAGTTCAAAGACCTGTATGATCCAGGTTTGGATCGTAGGATTAATTTGAATCAGCTCAGACTTCACACATACTCATCAACAGTTTCCTCCACAACCGGTTCTATTTTTTCAGCTCAGACATTCATTCAAATCACAATAGTTCAAGAAAACAGAGTTAAAAACAACAGATCTTCATTTATTCCCTTGTTTAAGAGTTTTATAGTTGGATGAGGTTGCTGTCATTATTTAAAAGTATTAAACAAATGGAAAAAAAAACTGTTTCCACTTTTACTGCATATGAGGCTTTGGAAAACACTGGTCTCAGTTTTGGATGTCAAATATATCTTAGAAACTCAGCCTTTTTTTTTTTTTTTTTTAAAAGAAAAGTGACCTGTGAAACATAACTTCACATCAAACGTCAGAATCAGAATTCAATGCGATGCTTCCAAATCTTCATTAAACTAAGCGTTTATGAACACTGACATTTTAGAAGTTTATTCGTAGCAACAGAAATGCTACAATTCTATATAATCCCTTTGTGCACTCGTTTCATGGTATAACTTCCTAGTGTGAACTCCAACCATTCTGCATGACATCAGATAAATTCCTTCCTTTGTAACTATGGCACTTGAAGTAAATGAGAATCGGGGGCATGATGTCCATCCACAACTCCTGGATATGGAGAAGAAATACAAGAATTGCGTTTGGACAATCAGCCCCAGACTCCCTGTCAAAGTTGGCATTAATAGGATTAGAATCTCTAAATCCTGGGATTAAACCCCACAGTGGTTGGTTGGTTTGGTAAAATACACGATTAAACATGCAGAAAAAATAGAATTATTGAATGCTATTACATTCTTTATATTATAAAATAGGACTCAAAAAGAGGTCAAAATGGTTTAAAAAGAAATTCCTAATCTGTTCTTCTATTTATTCTAAGAGTTACTATCTCATCTGTAAGGATGTGAAAATAAATTTCACTAACACGCATTAGAGACACACTATTTTCATACTTACATCATACATCACCAGTAACATAGTGATAATAGTCCCAGCAAAACTGCTATTAATCACCTTTCCTTATTCATATTAAAGATTAATCTGTAAAATTCCCTAACTCTTTTCAGATATTGTTAAGTCCACACTCCTCTGCGTCCGTCTTCGTCCACTGCCTCTTCAGTTTGCCTGTCCATGTCCCCTTCTCTATCTCTTCCCCTCTATCCATCTCATTTCATGCAGGAGTGGGGTTACCTAAGAGACTCGGCCTCAAAGGAGAAAATCTCTTTTTCTACAATTAACTGTGAAAGTGACAGAAGGAAAAGAAGGGAGGGATCTGCGGAGGGGTGCACACTCAGAGAAGAAAAGGGGACATGGGAAAGGCAGGAGTGCGCATGGCAGGTAGAGGCGTAAAGTTAAAAACTAATATTTGTGCCCAGTGCAAAAGCATTAGATTAGAAAGCTCACCAAAGATATTTAAAAAAATTTTTTTAAAGTACTTGTAAGAGCAAATTATGGCTTAATGTTCATTTTAATGCTCAGTCAGTACAAATGGAAGCTTTAACATTAAGAAAACACATTGTATCGTCTGTAATTTATGGAGTCAATTAATTTATTTGAAAGACAGAGGCGTGCAATAATTCCCTTTTCCTTCTCGCATTTGAAGATTTTTTTTAATAATTCGCTCAGTTTTATGGCTAATTTTAATTGTGTAGCATCTCATACGTGGATTGGGATTTAAGCCAAATTAGCTTGCATTACACTCTTCACTCTGAAACTGAATTACATCTATCACCACAATCACTAAAAATGCAGAGGGAGTGACCACCAGGTTACCATGGAGAGATGTACACAAAAGGGTGTGGCGTGGGAATGTCCCCCAGAGGTCAGGAGTGAGGGTGAAAGGGTCAGAGGTCAGAGCCAGCTGGACAGCACACAAGAGGAGATGAGGGTGAGAAAAGAAGGTGAGGGGGTAGTCCAGAGCCGGGCGGACTGGACCCAATGGGACATTAACATTGAACCGATGGGAGCTGCGCTGACCAAGGCCTTTTCACTGAGAGACTAAGCTATGACACACTCATGTGTAATGGTCCGTGGTAATTGACAAGTGACAAGACCTTCATTTGGGATGCAAAAGCAGTTATCGATATGCAGCTGCGGATTACAAGCGCCACGTACTGGCATTCAGCGGTTATATGGAGTTATTTCATTCGACCAGGCAAACGTACCAAAAGCACACTTTAATGAACAATCACAGTTTACTTCTCATCCAAAGAGGACGTTCAGTTGTACTTTCGAAATATTTTAGGTTACAATGAAAAATGTATTAAGTCGTACTCTCCTGAATATGAATAGTTTTCTTATTTCAAAAAGTTTATACTGTGATTACAAGGAATGGTTTATTTTCTTATTTTATCATGCAAATATATGAAAAGTGCACTTTCCTGAATAGTGAAAGTTTACTTTTCTTCCAAAGACGGCATTCAGTGTAATATGCAGATCTTTGATGATGATTTCTTTCGGCTTTTTCCCTCCCGGGGTCGCCACAGTGAATCCAATTCACACATTTGATTTGGCAGGAGTTTTACATCAGATGCCCTTCCTGACACAACCCACTGGACACTCACCCCAGGAATCGAACCCGGGTTCCCTATGCACCAACTGAGCTATCCAACCGGGTAATATGCAGATCTTTAATGTTGTAAAATGTATTTTTACATTTAAGAAAACTAACTGTTATCGCCTGAATATTGAAGCGTGTCTGTTACCAACAGGCTTATACTTAATCTCCCTATACTAAACCCCCTGTGTCCACTGTAATAAAGTGTAAAATATGCCATTTTATTGTTGTGTTTTTTGGAGACATGCTCATCAAATATCAATGTGCGATATTAAGATTTTCATGGCATTATTCTGTAGGTTTATACATATTATACTGGTCAGTCATTGTAGGTTGTTGACGCTGACTGTTATACTGCAATTGTGAGTCGGATTTTAATCATTTTAATCACTATTATTGTTGCTCACAAAGGGCGGAGCTGTATTGATTGAATTGCCAAATTACAAACTGAACTGCCCGTCAGGATAAATTCAAGTTTTCTAAGTTCTAAGTAAGTTCTCAGTTCTAAAGCACAGTGCAGCAACAGCAATATATTTTTCAGTGTTGTATTATGGCTTATACAAATCCCTCGTTTCCTACTTTAGGAAATATAAACTTGTGTGCCACTAGACCAAAAAAAAAAAAAAGTCCTTGTTTGTTTAATCTTTCAGTGATTTGCAGGAAGTGACTTTTTTTGCTGTGATGTGACAACTGGGTAAATAACAAATACAGATAATGCAATCAGATTTCTCAGGACTGGTTTTATGTAAAATCTGCAACATTAGACGCTGTCCACTGCATTTAGTACACACAAGGATAACAAAAAATCTAACTTTTCCACGTTGAAAAAGGTTCCCTCGGTTCCACTTCACACGGTTCCAGATGATGCGTACACCTCAAGGCTGCAGACAGGAAGGTGAGCGTCTGTGGGTTCTGTCTTCCATGTGGCTGCTAGTGAAGGTCAGGTCAGAGAGGTCAGCGAGCAGTCTGCATCGAGGCCATGCTGTTGTGGTCCACAAAAAAAAAGAAAAAAAAATTGGTCGGGGGGGGGGGGGCCCACACGAGGGGTCAACATGCAAATAGTAACCCCACCGAGTGAAAGGCACAGAGCAGATCAATGTTCTCACATTACTCTTGCTGCCCATGACTGTGAATGTGCACGCCTCCACACTCCACATGAGGTTTTCATATTCAATGAAATTCACGGTCAACAATAGGGGAGGCAGCTGTATCTCCACAAAAGATGACAAAGCTGACGTCATACGCCTGCGCTAAGATAATCATGATATCTCTGTTAAAGTCCGTCAAAGTCCACTGACTGGCTGCATGGCTGACGGATTAGATGCTGCAATGAAAAAAAAAAAACACAGATATTTTATTTCCTCACTTTCCACAGAAGAGCTGAATCTTTTTTTTTTTTTTTTTAATATATAAGGTGACACCAGTTCTCCACACTCACCCACTACATGCAAAACAAATGAAGTTCAGTTTTTCAGTCTGAGGTAAACCCACCCACTGCTGCCTCCCAGTGGCTGCCATGGCCCCAGTCATGCCACAGCCATACGTCCCCTCAAATCCTTCTCCCGGGGCCCAGTTCTGATAGCAGCCAAGTGTCGACCTGATCCAGAACCAGACGTTAAAGTTACAGGCGTAGCGTAAGCCCAGCCAGACGTGGGCCGACGTTGCATTCTTTGCCTTTTCAGCCACTTTCTGTTGAACGTCTTCGGTGCTAATGTAAACCAGGTCCATGTGATGCTGTCTGCAGTAGCTCACAGCTTCCATCCAAGTCATATTTTGCTGGACTAATACCAAATTTCCTTTAGGGGGATAACATGAGAAAATAAAAACAGAATTAGCATTTCAGTTGTCCGGGTGAAGTTGGCGTTGATCCATTTGTAGTCAACCTCATGCATCTTAGATACTTCATTTTTATTCTTTCATTTGTTGATGGACTGGTGTGTGTGTGTGTGTGTGTGTGTGTGTGTGTGTGTGTGTGTGTGTGTGTGTGTGGGACAGGAGGGTTGTGCTGGGTGGGACTGATTTTAACCTGTACAGCACTTTTGTGTTGCAGCTGTGTTTGAAAAGTTCTATAGTACTAATAAAGTTTGATTTGATTTGACTTGACTTGATTTGATCGTTGTGGTGTGAACCTACCTGGATTCCCAATCTGATCGTTGTCCATTGGCTCTGATGTTGTGTTGCTTTGGGTTGAATTTTGCGATGCAGAAAATCCCTCTGTTACTTTGACGGTCGAGGTCAGAGGCGTCGCTGCCGTGGCGTTGGCCTGTTCTGTAGCGGTGCTGTTGAGCTCGGCGTTTGCAGAACTCGACGCAGGTTCCAATACAGCGACAGTGGTCGTGTCACTGTGGTTCGACTGGTTTGTTGTTGGGGCCGTGGTGATATGAGCGGTTGTTGCGTTGTCTGTAGATGCACTGCTCAGAGGAGGAGGCATCGCAGTGGTTCTTAGAGAGTCTGTTGTGAGAGGCTCCGGAGTGGTGGTCTCTGGGGTTGTTGTTAAAATGGCTTTTTTTGCTGCAAGAGAAAATAAACACTGAGAGAATGACAGAGATACACTTGGTTCTAGTATTGTAACAATGATAATAACAACAATAATAAAAATGATGAGAATAATTTCTTTCTGCTTTTTTCCCTTCCGGGTTCACCACAGCAAATCCAATTCGCATATTTGATTTGGTAGGAGTTTTTATGTCGGATGCCCTTCCTGACACAACCCACTGGACACTCATCTAACCCATGTCCTCTATGCACCAGTCCCGTGCCTTATCAATTGAGCTATCCAGCCAGGAATAATAATAATAATAATAATAAGATTAGATTCCTTTATTAGTCCCACTCGAGGAAATTTCCAATAACAAACTAATAACTAATGATAAGAAGAATACATTTAATTTGAAAAGTGCCTTTAAAATCACTCAAGGACACTTTACAGGCATAGTTAAAACAGAACCAATAAAACAGAAATAAACAGAATAACTGGTGGAACAGCAATCGTAGAAACCATATAAACCATAAAGCCATCAAAAACCATGGCAATTTTAATGAAAATGCGAGTCTGAAAAGTTGAACTTTGTGGGCGGACTTGAAAAGAGGGTTAGGGTATCAATGTTTTGCATGTCAGGTGGGAGTGAGCTCCAGAGTTTGGGAGCAGAATAGCTGAAGGCTCTGCTTCCCATGGAGGTGATGGAGGTGAGTCGGTCAGGAGGGACAGTGAGGTGGACAGAGGAGGAGGATCTGAGGGAGTGAGTAGAGATGACAATGTGGAGGAGGTCGGTCAGAGAGAAAGGGAGGGGGCAGATTGCGGATGGCTTTGAAGGTATGGAGGAGGATTTTGAAATCGGTGTACATGAGGAAGGAGCAGCTACTTACCCCCACGACACACAAAGTTCTGTTTATCGGCGCAGTTCAGATCATTCCACTCCCCGGTGCCCTTGAACACACCAGACACACACTCCTGATCTTCATCATAGTTTGGTTGACCCGGTTTCCAGAAGCGAAATGAAGAGTTGCTTCCATCAGACCACTTCCAAGGGTCTTTAAAGAGGCCGATCCACACATTCTCAGACAAATCCCTCACGGCTTCATTCTCCTCTGCTGAGTCTATGCTGACCAGTTCGGTCCACAGGCCCCTGCAGTGATTCTGAGCTCTCCGCCACGATCTCTTGTTGGCAACAAAAATGTGGCTGCTGTTATCATTAACTCCTGTCGACAAAGTGTTTCATATTTTAATCAAATAAAACAAGTTTGTGTACTACAATGAAATATGACATTATTATATGTATCATGTGGCAAAAGTATCGTAGAACAGAAACGATGAACTGATTCATCAACTCAAATCAATTAATAAACACCATTTTCCATTTTTCTGCTGTTGTGTTTCAAATGGACACATGCCACAGAGTTTTATGTTGTTTCTTAAATCGTGAGTAAGTTGTATACAAATTTGTTGAAGACTGCAGAGCTTCTATTTTTCATAATTTGACTTTGTTTATCCATCCAACTAATATTGATACTTTTTTGTGATTGTTGTTTCAGCAGGTTCTAGAATAAAGAACTATTTGTTTGCCATTTTCACATCTTCACTAGAATAGAATACAATAGAATAGAACTTTTTTCCACTGTTACAAGAAAAATGAAAATCAGTTTAGCAGCTCTGTCTTTATTAGCAAACACTTAAAGTGCAAAGAGAAAACTGTAGTGCAAAAGAGAAAACTGTAAACTGTATATAAAAAAAACAGCTGTAAAAGGACTGTAAAAAGCTGCACTATTTTATTGACCTATTGGAATAACATTTACTGAAATCGAACCAAAGAAAATAATCAAGAGTTGAAACTCTAGGCATTTTGTAGTATAGTATGATGATTTCTTTCGGCTTTTTCCCTTCCGGGGTCGCCACAGCCAATCCAATTTACATATTTCATTTGGCAGGAGTTTTTACGTTGGATGCCCTTCCTGACACAACCCACTGGATGCTCATCCCGGGAATTGAACCCAGGTCCCCTATGCACCAGCCCGGTGCCTTACCAACTGAGCTATCCAGGATTTTGTAGTATAGTATATTATATAGTATATTACTTGACTTACTGTGACAAATGAAGCTTCTTTTTGATTTACAGTCGCTTTCAAACCACTTGCCATCTTTGTCCATCGCTCCACATTTATCTTCGTCAGTCATTTTTGGTTCTCCTTCCCTCCAGTTCAAGAAATCCAGCTTCTGATCTGGCCGAGACCAATGCCATGTCCGCACATCTGCGATCTCCAGTCCTATCCAGGCTCTTTGAGAGTTTTTTGACACTACATTTATCAAGTTGTTCATCTCTGTTAAGTTGTGGACTGAAGCTAAATCCGTAAATGTGTCTCTGCAGTAGGTTTTTGCCTCTTCATAGTTCATAGAGTTTTTAATGAGGTGAAAATCTGAAGAGCCCAAAGTGAAGCAGCAAAATCCTGTGGAATTGGAAGTAATGTTATAGTCAGCATTGTTCCAAACAGCCATTAACATTCACAGCACACAGTACATTTTACATATCGCATAACACAAATCTAATATTTATAAAAACATGAAGAATGGAAAAATAGTTACAAACCTGAGATAAATAGGAGCGAAATAGTCGAAGTGATTGTCATGATGATGCATCTGTAATATGAGTAGCTGAACTACTTTTTTACTGAGCTTATACAACCTGTTGTTGCTCGTAATATTAAGAGAAGAGTCTGTGGACGGTGCAGTGTGTGGAGTAAGAATGCCACTCGGTTTCCTCATGAGCCACTGTAGATAAAGCAGTTTTGCAAGTTTCTCCGTCACATGCACACAGTACTCTCACTCCAGGTGTGGCAAGAGGGAATTCTATATTACTAGTATTAATACAGTACCTGCTGTAAATATCAATGGTCACCGGTATACAACATTACGTATTGCATTTGTTTGTGAAAATACTACCATGAATTTGCTGACAATGTCATAATCTATTTATCTGGAAATATATGGGATTCTCAACTTTAAAAAGGTTTATGCAAATATGACGTGCTTGGTGTGGAATGAAACCAAACACGTTTGTTTTTATTTTTTTAGGTACCAGTCTCAGACATTGACATGAATCTGTGGATCCTCACATTGAGAAAAACAGAAGACAGATGTCCATCACCATCACGAGGAACAATCTGTCCATTATGTGTTTGGGGAAAATGGGAAGTTTTCTCTCTTATACATTAAGCATAAATTCATTTCAAATAGATTAAATTACAAAACTGTTACAGTTAGTGCACGTGTGGATAATCAAATTCACAAAAGGTTTTTGCATTATAGAAAAGTCAGATTGCCCGAATTATTTATATCCAGGATGTTTGTAATCTGATTCTTTGTCACGCAGTCTTTTAGATAATGGAATTAAATACAGTCTAAAACAAGAAAAAGTTGCGCATATTCTGTGAATACCCTCTTGTCAAAGGCAAAAAAAAACATCCCACAGGAGCTGCAGCTAGAGATCACAATCCATGTTGTTTTATCATATGATGCCCTATTTTTGTTTGTTGAATTTTCACTCACGAAAAACAAAATAATGATTAAATCCATGAACCCGTACAGTACTTTCAGGCTGTGTCAAAGCATGGCGCGTATTTTCTGTGTCATTTAACTCCATTGTTGTGTCATTTGCTCCTGTTATTTCCCCTTGAACGCATCAGTCCCTGTTATCCCTGTCGTGTTTCTGCAGATTACTGTGGAAGGTCACAGCGTTTCATAACAGTTTCGTAACAGTGCGCGTTTTTTAATGTGAAGTCCGCGAATAATCAAACGATCGAATGCGGCGTCCCGGTTGCACCGAGGGTGGGGGTGTGGCGGTCATATGACTGCTGTTATGGGTGGTCCCATGAGACATTTTGGCTCTGGGGATCCTGGCTCTGAGCCATCATGGCCTGTAAACAACAACAGCGTCAAGTTGAAGTAAACTGGATCTGAGCCTCGGCCCCGCTGTCTGGGACGGTCTGGGAAAATAACCAGAAGCAAATAGCAACGTGTTTTTTTTGTAACAATGCGTCGAAGGTGTGTCTGGTAAGTAATACCTTATAGCATCTAATATCCAGCGTTAGCTATCTTGTCAACAAAAGCCTTCACAGACTGCCGACCTTACCCGTGCATTTAAGCTAGCTAGCGCTAAGCAAATTAGCTAAGTTTGAAGCTAACAAGGTAATCGCAGCTGACGAGGGAAAATGGATTATTTCGCGGAACTGTTGTAATATCTCGTCGCAGGTCGAGTAGTCCGGCTCCGCGTGTGGTATTTGTTAACTGGGAGTGTTAAAATTCATCGCCGCGCTGTTATATCATCGGCTGGAAGTATGGCAAGCAAAGCTAACGTTAGCTAATGTATCCTAGCTATGTTGCTCCACTCGTTTAGGTGTTCCATCGAAAGCTTTGATTAATTATCTGCAATAGTAAACGCAGCGCGCTATTACGCATTGCAGTGCTATTTATGTAATAAAATGCGATACGAAATATATTTGAGGTGGAGCATTAGTTACTGCTATCTACGGGATTAAAGTTGGAGTTAGCCTGGCTGCATGTCGTTAGCAAACGTGTGACGTTATTGCCATACCCGCTAACATGTTTTCAATGCCCGTTAATTTAAATGTATTTTGCTAACGTTTTTGTGTCTGCAACAAACGTTATCTGTCAAACGATGTATGATTCAAGTGAATTGATCGTTGTAAATCTCAGTCTGGTTGTATCACAATAGCGGAAATAATTAGATTTGAGGATTTAAATGGCCGTGTTGGTACAAGCAGGAAATGAACTTTGTTGTTAAGATGAACAGTAACCATAAATTGAATCTTTGTCCACAATAAAATTAAGCGTTCCATAAATTTCGCATGATAGTTAAGATAGAAAAAAACCCCCACAGTAATCTACAACTGATTATTAGGATCTCCCAAGTTGAGTCGTTTGTTCTATAGTTGTTGCAGATGAAAGGCTGCATGGTGTTTGTATCTTAATTGTTTTTGTCTCCCACAGATTGATATCCTGCAGCCGGGACATCATCCTTTCTACTGGGTAGTGTAATAGCCATGTCCGCACAGCAGCCTAACAGCTCAGCGTCCAACAGCCCCACCAACATCCTGGGTTCTCCTTTCACAGTTATTAGCCCCTCACTCAACTCCCCCATAGTCTCGCCATCTCTGGGATTTGGACCCATCAGCAACATCCAGGTATTTCCCAAATACCAGAGCCTGCTGCTTTATTCCTAAGAGGTTTTCATGCATTTCTGAATAATCCAGTACTCATTTGAAGTTGTAATAGTTGCAGTTTTTTATGTGTCTGCACAAATGTATAGATGATGTGAGTACTGAATCTTTTAGTAAGGTTAGCTGCCTGCTTGACCTGTCTTAGCAAATCTAAAACCTCAGCAGTGTTTTTTTAAGACAAGTTGATATGCTCTTTTTATACATAAAGGCAATGTAACCAGTTAGAAGCAGTATGCGTTTATCAGTAATTGTTAGACTAGTAAAGTTTGAGTTCAAATAGCATTCAGTCAACCACTGAAGGTGTTTTAATCATCTTGTGTGGCTCCACCCTGAATCCAGATTAGCTCTTCTGCACCTGTATCAGGGATGCACTCCATCAGCAGCTCCGAAGATGTCAAGCCTCCATTTGGCCTGCGTCCCATGCCAGCTCACAGTCCTGGAATAATGGTGTCTCAGAAACGTCTCTGTGTTATCTGTGGAGACCGCTCCTCTGGTGAGTGAATGGGCTAAAAGCAATATTAGCAGATGTTAAACATCATGTGAAGACAGAAAGTTGACACCGCTGTCAGTTTGATGCGTTGACTTGGCTCAATTTTCCCAACTGTATTGTTTTTTTTGTTTATGTAACACACAGGCAAACACTATGGTGTGTACAGTTGTGAGGGTTGCAAAGGCTTCTTCAAACGAACTGTGCGCAAAGACCTGAGCTATACCTGCAGGGATAACAAAGAGTGCCTGGTTGACAAACGCCAGCGCAATCGCTGCCAGTACTGCCGTTACCAGAAGTGCCTTGCCATGGGCATGAAGAGGGAAGGTATGAATTGTAGGTTCAACAACAAGTAATTAATATATTATTGTATTGTAATGTATGTGATTATCATGATGGGTGAGGGTGGATGTCGGATTAGAATGGAGTTAAAGGTTTGTTGTTGATCATTCCTTTAGATTCAAAGTTTTTGTTTATCGTTGATTCAGTCACTAGATGTATAGGACACACAGAGAATTGAGATGCTGTTCCTCTTTCACTTTGTTATTGAGGTGTATTTTTTAAGAGGTAAACACCAAATAAGAGTAAATGGTATGAAGGATAAACTGTAATACACTACAGAGGTATATATCAAATGTATTTACACGAGTGATAGTGCAATTTTGAGGCGAGGAGGTGCATAATGCAGCAAACTAGCAGCAGATTTGACAGGAACAGAAATTCCAGGTTACAGCAGCAGAATAATAGATTACAGCACACCAAAGATTCTGAAAGATCTGAATGCAAAAGGAAAGAACAGTGGTGCAACAAGATTCAAGAAAAAGTAGAGTAGGTACATGAATTGTCAGTTTCTGTTATAACACCTGACTGCTGAGCTGCAGGAACGACCTGCGATACTTCTCTTTCACACTTGGGGTGTCTCAGTCTGTCACTAATGTAACTCCTAAGTGCAGTCAGTGTGTGTTTGAGGGGGTGGGAGTCTCTGACCAAGATGGAGGCCAGCTTGGCTGTCAACCTCCTCCTCCTCCACAGGTGCCAGAGGGCATCCCAGGACAGAGCTGGCCTTCTTTATCAGTTTGTCCAGCCTCTTCCTGTCAGCTGATGTGATGCTGCTCCCCCAGCAGACCACGCCATAGAATATGACAGGTGCCACAACAGAATTGTAGAAGGTTCTCAGGAGTGCCCCCCGCAAACCAAAGGATCTCACCCTCCTGAGCAGATACAGTCTGCTCTGCCCTTTTTTGTAGAGGGCGGGTGAACACCCAGGTACTTGTGTCACCATCTCTATGTCCCTATTTTCAAGTTTCTTTTGACTGTATCCCTTGTCTGAACCAGCATTATCATTTTTATGAATTTCTGTTGATGTATTTTGTAGTACTTTACTCAAAAAATATTGTGATCATCGCAACATTCCCTTTTTACTGGGTTTCTGTGGAATGTATATCCCCCACTCCATGTATGACTAACATTTGACCAGCATTAGGATTTGTGGCAGTTGTCCTCATGAAGCCCTGGGTTGGTTAGGAAGGGTAAAAATGATTGAGTTTGTTGACTGAATGCAGAGTGTGCTGGCTTATTTTGACAAGATGGTTGGTTTTCATTTGATACCCATTTTTACCCCTAAACGGTTTTTCAGACTTGGGTTCCACCTTTTTCTTTGCACTCCTTCTCCCACAGCGGTCCAGGAGGAACGCCAGAGGAATCGAGAACGTGAGGGAGAGCTGGAGTTCAGCGTCGGAGTGAATGAAGAGATGCCAGTGGAGAAGATCCTAGAGGCAGAGACGGCTGTGGAGCAGAAGACCGAGCTTCACACAGATTCAGGCTCTGCAGGGAACTCTGTGAGTGGTTAAAACGCCGTAGTCAAAAGATTTCTACAAGTGACTTGACTGCACAATGATGGATTTGCGATCAGAGCTGTAGAATATCATGATGCTGTTCTGGTTTGGTCGTAGCCTCAGGATGCAGTTACCAACATCTGTCAGACTGCAGACAAACAGCTGTTTGCTTTGGTTGAGTGGGCGAAGAGAATCCCTCATTTTTGTGAACTGCCCCTTGACGATCAGGTCATCCTTCTGCGTGCAGGTAAGAAAAACGCCACGCAGTCATGTCTGAATAAACAAGACTTCACAAGAAGCACATTTGGACGGCTGAGGCCTATAACGTTGATATGGTTGGCAGAGCCACAGTATGTTTTGTTGAGGTTTCCATTGTGTTACTGTTGTCAGTTTCACAAGCTCAAGGTGGAGCTGTCCAAGTGTGTTGACAGTGTTGTATGTCACCGTTTGAGCTAAAGAGTAGTCATAAGTGTGGAGTCTCACACAGTCACCTCAAATCATATATTGTAATAACATGATATATTTTCCTTCTACCAAAAAGTAGTACATAGTTGTGGTTCAGTCATTTTTGTTTTGGTTGTTTATAGCACCTAATGTATGATTATGTTTATTTTTTATTTTATATTCAAAATACTCCATGTGCAACCCCCCCCCCCCCAGCATCTTTCTTGTACCTTTGTACAATGTATTTGACCTTTTTGCACTGCGGTGTTTTTTTTTT
>JAPTHA010000009.1:8956909-8981682 GCA_029814585.1 Gymnapogon annona
TCAGCAACTGTGCACTTTTCTATTTCCATATTTATTTGTGTTATCAGCTGACAATCTATGACATTTCGTTACCAGATCCATTGTGTGTGTGTGTGTAATGACAATAAAGGAAGTCTAAGTCTAAGTCTAAATTATAAGAAGTTGATTCTGGGTGTAATTTAAAATTCTGACCCCTAAATTGTCAATCATACAGTCAAGACCAGTCTATATTAGCCATTATTGGATCTAAATTGAATTGTTAGTGATGGTTTGTAAAACTCTCTTGTATGCTATTGAACACTGCCGTGAAACAAAGCCAATAATGTTATTCATCAGAGATTTGAAGTCCACTCTGGGCCACCGTAAACACAAAGCGAGGGCGCTGCTCCTCCTTTTTACAACTATGTAGGTTTTCTGGTTTTATAAATTGAGTTTTTTTTTCTGAGAGAGAGGAAGAGAGATTAGTCTCTGAGTGATAACACCCGACAATCACAGCGGGCTTAAGGCAGCTTTTGGAAAAAAAAGGGTTTTCCAGAGTCGGTGATAAACAGCACTGTCAGAGAGAGAGCGCAGACGCAGCTTAACTCAACAGACTCGGTGTTCCGCGCCAGAGGCAGATAACAACCAACATGGCAGCACCGGGGAGGGGGTTGTTGTTGTAGTTTTAGTCATATGAAGCGTGCCGCACCGCTGTTGAATGCGGAGTGTGTGTGTGAAAAGTAAGTCAGTTCAGAACTCCAGTTCTGAAGGAGTCGTACTTGTCTGTCTAAAATCGTTCATCACAGAGACATTTTTAGTGCCTGAGTGACATGAGCGCCGGTCGGCTCAACGGGGTCTTTGCTCGCAGTGAGAGCGTGGCAAGAGATAAGAAAAAATAGAAGCAAGACGTAGACCAAAAGAGGACAAAGAAAGTGTCTCCTGGTTCCCACAGCACATGAGGTGTCTGATGATGCCAGTGTTTGCCTCTGGCTTATCAGCGAGGCAAATGTCTCAACAACAAACACTCTGTTTAGAGCGAAAGCAACCGATTGGGCCTGTGTGAACAGCAGCTCCAGGACTGTGTCTGTGCAGTTAAGGAATCTTGTGACCGGGGAGACCTTACACACTCCACTGAACTCCACTAACATGCAATCAATCACTTAGTTGTGCTGCTATTTTTGGTCAAAAATACATTTGACCTACATTTGACCAGAGTTTCATCACAGGTATGTCATATTTAAACTAGTAGTTATTTCTTTTTTTAATTGTATTTTTTATTCGGGAAAATGTTTTCAAACATAGTAAAGCAAAAAAAAAAAACAAAAAAAAAAACACAACTGAGTACATCAGCATATAACTTCTGTAAAATCTACAATGGCGTGAGATTTAACACTAGGCATTCCATACAAGCTTCAGAAAAAGAAAAAACAATTCTAATTCAAATAAATCTTCCCCCTTTTTTTTAAAAAAAAAAAAAAGTTAAATAAACCCTGGTTGTGTCAGGAAGGGCATCCGACGTTAAAAACTCCTGCCAAATCAAATAAGTGAAATGGATTCGCTGTGGCGACCCCGTAAGGGAAAAAAGCCAAAAAGACTCATCAAATGAATGAATGAATTTTCCTTCGGCTTCTTTCCCTTCCGAGGTCGCCACAGCGAATCCAATTCGCTTATTAGATTTGGCAGGAGTTTTTACGCTGGATGCCCTTCCTGATGCAACCCACCGGACGCTCTTACCAGGGATTGAACCCCCTATGCACCAGCCCGGTGCCTCACCAACTGAGCTATCCAGCCGGCAAAAGGACTCATCAAATAAGCAAAATTATAACAGAAAAAATATGTCACATTTCTCCTCTTATTTTCATTATTCTTATTTCAAAACCCCACACAAGTTTCAACTCCCATTACATTCAACCAGTACAAATAGACTGTAACTTGTCACTCCCAATTAAGTTAAATCTGGACTAAATGGGGCCACTAGTTATTTCTATTGTGCCATAAACTTCATATCTGTGTTGTAAACTGCGCCTCAGGTTATGACTCTCTTACAATAAGCAGCTATGAGGTAAATGTGACCATGATTACACATTGTTATAATCATGGTCACAAAACAACGAGAGCAGTTATACTTCTCATTGTGTAAATGTGTCTTCATGACCGAGTGCGTGACGGCTCTTAAGTACTTTGTCACAGATAAAAAAGAAAAATGTTTATGCACCACAAGATGTACAATGATCAAACTGAACACTGTCCAGCAGGAATTTCGCAATAGCCACACAATAGGCATGACTGTGTTAGCTTCAGATCATTACTTATGTAAATCCACGACTTTCATCCTGGTGATATTTATCTTCCAACGACTTTCATCATTTGCAAATTTCCAGGTGGACACAATAGTTACCTGAGCAGCGGACGCCCTGGGCGATGAGGCCCCACATAAAGTTGGCACAATATTCACACCAGTGTGGCCCTCGAAAGGTATGTACCTGCGGTTAGAGATTACATGGTTACACAGAGAAGCCCATGCGTGTGCCCTTTCCAGTCCATTCTGATGGGTTTGGTTAGAGATTACATTTTGATCCTTAGCTACAGTGGATGGGATCTTTCTCCAAATGAGAGCATTTGTGTATACAGGACAGATTAAAGGATTAAACTATAATGTGTCCAGCATCTGTTCCTGGGCAATCAGATCCATGCAGGCAGGCCCAGAGGCAAGCCTGTGAGTGAAAATAACAGATGTACATCCTATAAACACAGACGGGATGGCCAATGGAGACACACCTGCATTCATGTGCACATACACACACACACACACACACACCTTTTAACAGGCAAAGGGCCCTTTAAAAAAGGTTGTAATTGACCGACGAGTGAAGACGACATGTGGCAGGTGGTGAGTGGAGGGGTTTTGTTCGGTTTCAAAGGATAAGTACACAAAAAACTCGGGGTCATTATAATCAGCCTGTTAACTGAAACCCAAGACACATTGCAAGAATTCAGAGGTACCCCAAGGCTAAGTATCACTTTATCCTCTTAGTAGGTATAAACTACTCTCTTCAACATGCCACAGCTTACATCGCACTTCCAGGATGGAAACAGAGAACTGTATTCTTGTTTTTTTTAAATCTTTGAACTGTTTTAACAGCCTCAAAGCAAGTGAATGGAAGAGGTTCGAAATCAATGGAAGTCAATGCACTCTGCTGTTAATAGTTTGTCATGCAGCGTTTCTATTAGTTACCCTCAGTGCATATGGGTGTCAGCTGCATGCATTCCCATCAAAACAACACACACTGTGCTTTAGAAGAGGACAAAAAAAAAACTACTAAGACAAGCAAAACCTGAATCTCTAAGGGATGTGAAAAGGAAGAAAGTTGCTGAAATTGTAGTAGTTTTTTTTTAAGGAAAGCTGCAAACAAAGCAATCAGCACAAGATTCAAAGTCTGGACAAGGGAACTTTTTCTTCACAAAAGCTGCTCACCTTGAAATTGTGTATCTTCTCATAGGAGCACTGCTTCTCTGGAGCTTCTTTCAATACATTCCGCTGCACAAGAGGTGAGGAGATCTGTGGACAGGAGGCCAACAGTTTAATAGGCTTCCACAAAAGAGTTCCTTTGCTCCCCAGTTTGACTCCCAGAGCCAAAGCCAGCAGCTCCTGACGCTTCCGATCCTGTCTTTTAGACTTGTGGGTTATCAGCTCCCCTGCTAAACCTCCTCTGTTCTCCTCAGCCTCCATGCTGGTCTGGTCAGGATCCCACAGACTGTCCATCTCCACTGGGTTGAGGTCAGATGGGGAGACTTGGGCGCTTGCGAAGCACACACTGCCGGCTACAGCTCAGCGCAGAGGCAGCAGCAGCAGCAAATCTCCACAACCTCGCTGAACCCAGGAGGAGGACCGATGACAGCCAGCACTGGGTTGGCTTAGCATCAGATCTGAATCCAGTCACAGCAGTGAGCTCGAAGAGGAGCAGGGGCAGCAGTGGGCGGCCTGAGGGCAGGAGTGTGCCTCATACAATGGCCCTCTTTCACACATCCAGAAAGGAAAGAGGAAGAACAGGGTCCCTGACAGGGAGGGGCCAGGAGGTTGAGAGCGAGGGCGGTCGGGTGCTGTCAGGACTGTTTCACACAGCTCAACAGTTTTGTAAAGCGGGATCAATAGTGCAGACACCCTCTTTATAGAGCAACACACACCCCCATTAGTACACTGCCTTCCGGATACACTCCTCTTCACTTAGCTGGAGATAATACTCGAATGCCAGCAGTCTTACATCGGCACAGCACGCGGAAGCACACCCTAAAGGGGCCACAGGCCATCTCAGCAGACGCCAGATTCTTCAGTTTGATGGAGCTGACACTGTGTCCTCGTAATTCCAACAGATCTTGACCCCTAGCTACGACTGTCTGCTGGTGGCATTCCACACACTGCTGTCCAGACTGGATCCTCCAGACTCTCTGACTGCAGACCGCTCCCGCCAATCATGATCATTGGTCTTGCAGAACCAGACCATCAACTGGGATCGAAAAGGATTACGGCCATAATCCCTACACACGGAGTAATCCCACAGTGCCCAAATCCAAGTCCAATCCCAATAGAAGCTCATTTGGACATCTACAACCATATAGTACTTGGCCAGTGGGGAACTGTTGTTATGCTCATGCTCAATTTGTCCCCATTTCCACTGCTTGTAAAGAAATGAAAAGGGCTGAAATGCTTCCTGCTTATCTATTTAACCAATGCGCTCTGAATTAAGGGACTAATAGTCGTCCAAACTGCACGAGCACCCCATGTGACAACTCTAAAACTAGACATCTGAAAGACTCAATCAATCAATCAAATTTTATTGATATAGTATGTCGATTGTATGTTTAGGTATGTGGATTATTTTGAGGTATACATTATTGTACATTTATGTGTGTGTATCTTTTTATTCTGTGTATGTATAGATGTATGTTTGTTTAATACCGTGGTGCAAGTTTATGTGTATGTATGTATAGATGTATGTTTGTTTATTGCTGTGGTTTATGTTTGTTTGTGTGTGTATGTATAGATGTATGTCTATTTATTGCTGTGGTTCAAGTTTGTGTGTATTTATGTATAGATGTATGTTTGTTTATTGCTATGGTTTATGTTTGTGTGTGTGTATGTGTAGGTGTATGTACATTTGGTTGGTTGTTTCTGCTGCCGTACCAAAGAAATTTCTCCTTGAGAGACATTATCGTTTCGTAAATCGTATCATATTATCACTGTATTATCGTATCGTATCATATCATAAAAAATGAAAGCTATCTCATAACACTTGACATATAGAGCTGGTCAAAACCAGAGTCATAAGCTAAGGACTGTCGATACAAACATGACAAACTAAAAGTGTACGTATCTTAAAACGTATCATTTGCATATTTTAACCTGATGAATCATATCGAATATTTTCTGACGTTAGTGACTTGGAATCATTAAGCACGTCCTCACTTTTCATTGGTAACACACTGAATGTTGTATAATATAAGTCAATAGGTTTTGCGATGTAGAGGAGCTGGAGCCAAAAAGAGAGGGGGTGGGGCTGAGCGTAAAGATTCAAGGGCAACTGCAAAGCTGAGACAAAATGAAAAAAGTGGGCGGCTTACAGACAAGCTAAATTTTTCTGAGAGCCTTTAGTACACAAGTCATTTTGTTTCTCCGCCGTCTGTGACCACAAGCTTAAATAGGGTGATGATTGTAAGAGTGACAGGACAGGTGAAACAATTTGTCATCGTGATTGGCATTCTTTAAAAAGACCTACACATACCACTCCATACAATGCAGCTCAAACTGGACAGATGAGGAATAGGCCGCTCAGAGATATTTCAGCGTGAAGAAGGTAGGAGGGAGAGACGGGCGCTGTGTGCTTTGTCTAGAGGCAGATGGCTTCTTGTCTCTTAAAGAAGGGCTCGGAAGAAAGGATACAAAAGGTGGTCACACAACAAGCTCTGCTTTCTTTTCAGTGGCCTGGCTCTTTTATTCCCTCAAGGCTTTGTGAGTGCACAGCTGAGCAGACTCTGTTGTGAGGGAGTACGTGGAATCATGGGAAAACAGCACAGTGGGCGCTAACACAGTAACACAGAGAGAAGACAACGACCACATCCTAAACAAAACATCCCAAACAACATCCCTAACAAATACTGTGAAGGGTATAGAAGTCAGAACACAGTCAAATCCATCCATTATTCAAAAGTGGAATAATCTGCCACTTGTTTGCAACTGAGAGCGTGAAATTGATGGATTTTACTCCACGTGAAGCTCAGCCCAACTCAAATAGTCGCAAAAAAAAAATCTGCAACAGTAAATGAACACAAACAATTCTGTGTGTGCTGTTTTCTTTCTTTCTTTCTTTTTTTTTTTTAACCACTGAAGACACAAATAGCTGTTTTTCGTGTTTTATAGCGTGAAACTCTCAGGGTATAATAAGTAATTATCCTAACAAACAGCAAAACAGTTTCTCTAGAAATGTTTCTTCCAGGATAAGGAGGCCAGCCCATCAAGAGTCCCACTGAGATGAAACCAGTGTGGTGAGTGTCGGGAGGAATGTGGCGGAGCTTTGGCCACTGAGTAAATTCCTGCTCGTGTAAAAAGAAGGAAACACAGTAGTTTGATCTGGCGGGTTGAGTAAAGTACCTCTCTCACCTTCTGGGAGCTTTTTCATTACACGGGCACGGCCAATATAGAAAGTATCAACCTGACACTGGGTAAATAAATGGGAATGTGGACTACACAGTGAAACTACTGTGACTGTTATACCCCCGGGGTGTGGCTGTGTAATCAGTAAATACGACGTTCAGCAAGCAACTCAAGCTATCAGGCCAGATTTCTGCTTCCAAGACTCATAATTTACAAGCAGACAGAAGACGTGTTAGTACGTCTTGCGCAATTTTGGAGATGACTGGCAGGTGGCTTTGAAAAGCCGCTCAACAAAGACATCCCCCATCATCACAGCTTTCGCCGACTCAGATCTTAGTGTTTAAAACTTGGCAGGAAGAATAAAACACATTAACTGACAATCACTGACATTTAGTTTCAGGCGTGCACCAGATTTATTTGTAGAAGTAACTGTAGTCCGGAAGACTTTACAGATCATCAAGCACAAACCAACGGGATGCTTTTCAATGAAATAGTGCGCGTAAAGTACACATAAGTCGGGTTCCATGTCTGACAGCAGCATCTGAGGTCAGATGTTTACCGCCAGGGTTTCAAGTTGGCGGTGACATGTACACCACTAAACAAGAAGTGCAATAAGTCAATGCACCGCGGACTGACAAATGGCTATTAGGTCAAAAAATACTGGGTTAATGGGTTATTTCTCAAGTTACAAAAACCAAACTGAAGACTTATGATAATAACACTGCAACTGATGCTTGTGCTGACAGGCCTGTCATGAAGCTGCCATTGACTGACTGTCAAACTGACAGACGACAGGCTGACACTTTGAAGACACACTATCCCCCGAGCAATAAATGCTGTCTTCAAAAGACATAAAAGATACAGCCCGTGAAATGTATTTTTTGTGAAGAGAAAACACAGAGAAAAAAAAAAAAGACCTCAATGTCAATCCGTGCCAGTGTCGGGCCAAATTAATAAGGGGAAAGAAAAGTTAAGGTTGCCACCTAGTGGAGGGTTATCTGGGATTCTTCCCGAAAAGAAGGGGACACTCCTCAAAAATTCACGGGGTAAATCATTGATAGACTTTTATCCGACAACAGCTCAATGAACACAATGTGCAATTTGTCTCACTCAAGATCAGTGTGTCTGATATGCATGGCAGACAGAGCAAAGTCCCAGTCCCCTTGGTCATCATTACCTTTCAGAGGAGCCCATGAAGCATGGCAGTGGCGAACACACCCGGGGCTACGTGGATAATGTAAATCTCACTCACAGGACAAAGTGTCCTCTCAGAAGCCATCCCATCCTACTGGATATGTACTTGAAATGCTCAGCGGCGTGGAAGCGGATCAAAATCATGACATTATACAGTGTCTGTCAAACAGCCGAGAGAAGTGTACTGATTTTACACTTACATGTCCTGAGAGCACAGACAGACATTTATTTAAAGGGATTTTTTGGGGCTCTAGATGTGACATAAAAACATCCAATCATGAAACTAGACTTCCACTAAGGCCTAACAGCCCACACTTCCCCTTGTTGCACAATATTATTTAATCGCAAAATTGTGTATCAGTTCATTCCACAGGTCAGTTTATTTTTACGTCAACCAAGGTTATGTGGCCACTTTCACCGGTCTGTTCATCTGTCCTTTCATTATCATCTATGCATGAGTTTTTCCATGATCCTGCTGGCAGACAGACCGGCGTGCTCACGTAACTTGGATGGCCTATTGTATGTGTCTTTTACCGCCGGATTTTAGAAATGTCAATAAAAAGTCAATAAAAGCGTTTTATGGTGCTCCAACTGTTTTTATACTAAAGCACTGAAACCTACTGATGCCAAAAAGGGAAGTGCAGGATGACGGGCGGCGAGTTGGAATGAGCAAATAAGGCATTTAAGAGTCATAGATGAACATGTCAGTCAGTTACATAAACGAAGCTGTGAAACAGTGCTGCTAACAGCACATGTACCTGAACTCCGCTGTTAAAAACCCCGCCCCCCGTTGACAGGAGCAGTAATGAAACTCACCCGCTCGTCTCTCTGGAAGGTGACCCTGCGTGGCTCAGTGCGACCCCGGCTCAACCTGTGCACCATTTTGTCCTTGAGCAGCGAAGTGTAACCGAGATGCTCGTAGATAGGGTTCGTGGTCATTTTGGCGATGTACTCCGCCGCCTTTGTCTCGATGTAAAGAGTGATGAGGGCATCTGTGACCAGATCGTGAACTGACTCAAACCTCTTCTCTCCGACAAAGTGTTTTCCATCATAGAACAAGCGGTAGTTGAGCGTCTGGTGGCCAAACCTGGATTGAAGATACACAGATGTGAATGCAGGAGTAGGGGGGAAATACTCTAACAAGCCCTTGGAGAAAATAACCTACTGGATGCAAGAAAGAAGCAGGATGTTTTATAAGCTATGGAGCCATTCTTACATGAAAAATTTGCCAGCTCTATATACCTGAGCAGGAATTGTAGCACTTAGGAGGTGTGAGGTCAACATACAGTATGTCTCTCTGTGACTCAGACGGTTCACATATTTCTGGATTTGTTTAATTTTGTTTTGTTGTCTCACACTGTCATTGTGTGTCGGGAGCGTCGTCTTGTGGTGTATAAACGTAACTGCAATACTGTCCAATGAAAAATCGAAATGAAATATTATAAAATTTAAAAAAAATAACAACCTGAAGGTGAAGAAGTTTTTTTGCCCTCGGACAGGGTTGATCTTTCAGGTATTTTGTGGTGCATACCGATGCTGGTGCTGCTACCTTAAGGCCAAGGTGTGTGTCCCTGGCTGCCTTTGACTCTCCCTGATGAGGTAAGCGCCCTCTGCTCCTCCCAGCAGCTCATCTGTATATTCTCGAGAGATCATGGCGTGAAATCTGCAAAAAACATATTACATCTGGCATCAGCATCCACGCCTCTTCCATTTACCCAGAAGCACAGATTTAGATTTTAACTTGTGATTTTCATTATGTTGCATTAACTCACCTGGACTCAAGTCTACTTAACTCTACCCACGTTTACTTCCAGGTATTTCGTAAATTCCATTGCCCAACAGAAAGCAGCTCATTGTGATAATGATCTATGACATGATCTACAACTGAACCAAGGGGTGCTATTCTTAATTTTCAATATGTGGCTGTCAACCACCCTAACCCTAACCCTAACCCTAGCCAAATATACTCGGACCCCACCCATCCCCATCATGGACTGTTCACCCTGCTGGCGTCGGGCAGAAGGTTGCGCTGCATCCGCTGTAGAACTGCCAGGTTCAGTGACAGCTTCTTCCCCCGAGCCATCAGACTATTAAACTGTACTTCATTCTGTGCAGTGTTTACACTGTTTATAGTACTGTTTACATTGATATATATTATATTATTTATTCCTTATTTATATTGACTGTATGTGATGTCACCTTTGCACTGCAACCAGTCATGCCTTTGGACACTTAAAATAATTTTGCACGTTTGTATTTTTTGTATTTAAGCGGTGTTGTCAGTTGCCAATTAACGACATTTCATTGCCAGATCCACTGTGTGTGTCTGTGTAATGACAAATAAAGGAAGTCTAAGTCTAGGTCTAAGAATATTTGGTTGATAGAAAAATAAAAACAACTGAATAGAATCGAGTTGTATTGTGTTGAGCCGGTATGGCGTGATCCGTCCACTTAAACCCAATCACATCTGTCGCACACCAATCACAATCACAAGTCCTTTTCCGCCGTTATAGCTGAGGAAAAAGCAATAAAAGAATGATGACAGTAATAATTTATACTCACTCTCTGCCATAGTATTTGGGTCTGCTCTCCATCTGCAAACCAGAAAAGACATATTGGCTGGAGCGACATGATATGAAAGCTCAATTAAACGGCTTTGTGAATTGTTCTTACAGCCCGTGTGAAAGATAAAGCCGCTCTTCACCACAGGACAGATTATCTCCATCTGTGCCCCCGCATTTATTCGCGGCTACCAAACCATAAAACCAAATCATAGAGTGCAGAGATGAATTAGACGCACTGCGAGGAAACAGCTGGTGATAGGTAGACATCTGCAAAGAATGAATATTTAGTATGTTGCTGTCATAAGATAGGATGTACAGTATGTCTGCATCAAAAACACTGCCTGGGACGTCCAAAAAAAAAGCAATTAATCTTGTATTTTAATATATTGTATTTAATATATTTTATGTATTTCATAAAATAATCAGCAGTGCATAAGCTGTGCTTGATCCTTTGATGCTTTGTGAGACATATTGTGCCGTGCTACTTATGTCTGAGTTTTCTTACACAAATAGCATAGATAAGTTTGGACCATAGTTAAAATCCGCAGCTTCCTTTCTAATGACTTTAGGAGAACACTTTGGTAATTGTTCAATATTATTTTACTGCATTGGGTTATTGTAGGACAGCCCGATGCGTTCCACATGGCCAGTCCATTTCCTTTCTGAGCTAAAAAAGTATAGCCAACTTAGATCCCTTTTAGGAGGACGCACAATAAGAGAGTGACATTTTTCTCAGTCAGCTGTCACAGATCTACAGAAACATGTTCCATTAAGCGATGAAATGCCAGCCGGGGGAATAGAGCCTACGCCGGTAGTCATTTTAAAGTGATTGTGCACTCTGTTTGTACACAACAGATGAGCAGCAGCGCTACCTAAGCGCTACCTCAACACGCATCTTTCCCACATCGGATGGGAATAAAAAAAACAAAAAAAAACACTTCTCGCAGACACCGATGGAGTTTGTTGCCAATTTTTGAGTGAGAAACCCCGCAAACTTGTTGAAAATTACAAACAAAATAGAAATTAAAGCTGAAATTGCAGTCGAAAAGAGAGTTGGTAATTTTTTTGAAGGTTTGTTTGAACATAAAATTAAAAGAAAGAAAAATAAAATCAACACTTTGCTTACACGTGTTCAAAAGGAGTGGGCAGAAGTCTAAACTTATTAAATCCCAATCCCTCTGCACTATGTTAAATGTCTATACATACATACATACTGTACATACATACATATACAGTATATATATGTGTGTGTGTGTGTGTGTGTGTGTACACCTGCATTATGTTCATTGTCTATCAATCTTCCCAGAAATAACACCACTGCCTCCACAATGCTCTTGGAAGATGAGGATTGACTTCATATGTGTTCAGCTGGTTAAAATAGTCAGTGGGGTATCGGTGAGTCATTCCTAATAGATTACTGATTTGTCTGGCTTCCAGCTGCCAGGCTCAATCATTTCCCTGTGAATGTTTCCCAAACATGAGTGTGAATGCTGAGTTTCCAGTATATAACTTGGCTGCAGTGCAGTGGGATGGTTATCCAGGCAGAAAAAGAAATCCTCCCGCCTCCTGTCAGAAATTGCATCTTTTCACTGCACATTCTCACATATCTGGGACTTGCACTGGTTGGTGATGAAATGGATGATAAGAATGATTAAAGGTTATATAAGACAATCGCACACTTGTTTCATTTTTCATCACAGACACATTTCTCACCGTAATGTGACTTTTGTGTCTTTTTTCTTTTTTTTTCATTTTGCCCTTGTTTCAACCATGAATAAGAATCTCTGGTAAGAGCGTGATGGCCAAGGCATGTAATGCTTTAAGTCATATAGCTCCATACTCAGCAGGCAACAGTAACACCATTTTATTTTCGTTGTATTGTATTTTACAAAGGAAAATTAAATAAAATACCAATCACGTGTGGTGCAAATGACCAAAATATGCACATAACAGAACGTATACTGACCTCCTGAGGACACGTGACCCTCTTTGGTCTTGGAGCTTCCTGCTGTAGCTGGTACACTGTGTACAGAGTGGTGTGAAAGTCAGGTAAAAACCACATTCTTTCATACTTATGAGTACAAGTCCAGTTGAATTTAATACATAGAAACACACTTTACATATATTACTTCCGTAGCATGCCCTATTTACGAAGATTTATTGAAGATCAGAAATCTATTGACAAAGAACCAAGTTATGCAGTTCACTTTCATACACTGATATCTATCTCCGCTCAATAGTATTTCGTTTAACTGTGACAGTGCGAGGTAACCAAGTATAAAAAGAGCCTTTCGTTTATGTATGCGAGGCGAAACTGTCAGCGGTTTACGTGACGGAAGCGATATATCTGCTGTCCATTTGTGTGAATTAAGACCTGTTGTGCACTTAACCTAATGTACTCTAACAAGCACAGGCTATTCCTTTTGACAGCCAAACAGGAGTACTTACACTTAAGTACACACGTGCTGCAAATCTAAGCTTTTTGTGTTGGTATTGGGGAGAGGCGAACGTAAATCAGTGAAGCGGAGTGTAAATGGAATTGAGGGATTTGTGGTGGGTTAGAGTAATCGCTGCAAACACCTCAGGAGCTTCACAGAATTACTGCATTATTATAGTTAGTGTTTGGACATGGAAAAGGCCGAAACACTGCTGCTGTTTCTGCTGCTGCTGATTCCTGCATCTGAATGTGTAGCAGCATGAAAATACACCACAACAGAAGATGCAGCAGTGGTCTGTGGTTCCTTTTGTCATTTACAATTTCGAATGCTTCATATGTCTAGACTTTAGGTTGAGTCATTTCTTCCCGTTTTCGCCAACCGATGTGTGTGTGTGTGTATGTGTGTTTTTTAAACCAGAACCTTGACAAAATTCCTGCAGGAACATCAAGAGGCCATGGGCTACTTGTTTTATTCAATATAACAGTCACTCCCGGGTACTTGTTTAGGAGTCTGTAACCTTCTAGGAAGTGCATGAGGGCTGAAGACTACAGCGGCGTTTTCATTACCAATGACTGATACGACAGTAAAGAAATGGCTGTGTGAGGGGGAGCGAAGTCCTCGCCACAGCAGATTCTCCAAGCAGGGGAAGGAAGACTCCTGACTGTGAATTTTCATGTTTTTGTCAGGCTGACTTAAGCCAACCGGCAAGACCTGGACAGCATCCATTCCTATGACACAGTGAGCTCTAAAAATACCTCAGCAGAACACCAGAGGAGACTTCAGTAAAACAGCAGTATTGGAAAATTACACAGAAGACACCTTTAATTATGGTATAATTGCACATTAAAAACCAGTCAATTACAATCGTAAAAGTCAATGTAAACATTCTGGCGACAGACAGTTTCCATTTTCAGTCAACTCGCACTGAAATGATTTGTGCGCCGCAAAATGCCTCACATCTATTCTAAGGAGTCATCCCATTTCCTCCCACACGGTGAAAAACACCGTATAATGAGGTGGGAGTTCTGAAGACCCCATTTTAACTGAGCCGCTTTGCAGGTAGAAAATCTTATTTTCCCTGTGTGAGAGTAACCTATTTTACTCAGGGATCAGGATTTCACTGCTTTGCATTTTTGCATGTGTGAATGAGTTGTGTGGGCGAGTGTGTGTGTGTTTTTTGTGCATGTGTGTGTGCGTGCATGCATTATGGAACTAGCAGTGTGTCTAATTGCACGGTGTTCAGCAAATCCCACTTTCTGCACGTACAGAAGCAAAGTCTGTTTGATATTAAAGGTGGTGTTTGTGAAGGCGTTCACTAAAAGGCCAAAATCAAGTTTGTTTTTAGTGAGAACATTTAGAGGAGGTACTCACGGTAGGACTTCCATATGGGCGGTTGATAATCCTCAGGGTCTGTAAAACACAAATCAGAATCGGAATACTTTATTAATCCCGAGGGAAGTTGTTTTCTTGCAAGCGTTACATGACAGTGTAAAGACAGAAAAGATGTAAAAAAATGAGGAAGAGAAATATTTGCAAAGAGCAATATGTAACAATGTAATAATAATATACTGATGTGTAACAATATGTGATTCACCATAAAAAAGACTGTGTACAATGTATATACAATGTATAGACCATTTACCCATAACAATAAATATATATACATATAAATATATCTTTAAAAATATATAAATATATATACATATGCATACACGTTATTGGTTAAAAAAGCAAAGCAAATTAAATGAGGTTCCTGTTATGAACTCAATATGGTGTATAATTGTACTCTTTATTTCTGTACTCTTTCACCATGTTTATGCTAATTAGTGTGTAATCTTATTATGTAATCTAAATTTTTAACTGATGTGAAGCACTTTGGGCTATAATTCTTGTTTTTATTATAATTATTTTATTATTAACAGACTAGTCCTGTATTCACTCATTAAAATCTCTGTTTCTCTTGCCTTTCCCAGCAGACCCACGGGTCCTTGGCCATGCTGATGTCACTGTTGTTTATCTCTTTGTTGTAATTATGCGTTCGGCTTCACACTGTGCAGTGTGCCTCGTGAGACGCACTAGTGAATGCACTCTTTAATCAGTATCTGTGCTTCAAGGGCAATCAATACACATTGTCCGCTTGTTTCACTAAACACTGTGCGGCACACACCTGATCTGTTGGACTCAATGGTCATGGCGTCTCAATTCTGCGACTGAAAAGTAAATACATTCTGTAAATAACTATTCACATAAAGGTGGGAGCTGCAGTGTTACGAGAAGCTGTTTTATAATTATGAACACATTCCTGGGATGAATGACGGAGAATGTTTTTTTTATTAGCTTTGAAAGTGTAAGAGAGCTTCTTATAGTGATGCCCTGCAGCAACTGGTAATTTATTGTAATACCTTGCGGGTTAAGTAATAACCTGTAATAAAAAACTTTAGCACAGACCATAAAAGCATAGTATTAATCACGAAATGCTAGTAAAATCATGTTGCAAATGTAGATAGTAGATGTTAATATTGCTCCATGTCAATGAATGAATTACATTTTTGGAAAATATTACAGCACTTTTGAGACAGTCAAGTAAATAAAGATAGTACGATGCTGATTATGTACCATTATTATTTTTTGTTTTTTTTTTACAAGCAGTGCATTTTAGGATACAGTTTAATTATATGATTGACGAAAATTACTATTGTCACATAATTCAAGTGTTTTAACTAACTTTACTGCTACTTGATTAAACAAAAAAAGCTATTCATATCAAAGTTACTATGATAGCAGACTGACTTGCTTATCTCCACATATACAGTATAAATAGAATGATTTGTTGCAGGTTGTGAAGCAAAGACAAATGAGTGTGGTTTGATCCAACACAACAGTGGAACAGCCTATTTAGTCAAAAAAACAAAAAACAAAACAAAACCGCAGAGCCACCATCACTAGACTGACGTAATGCCATAACGGCAGTTACAAAGGGCAGAAAAGAGAGCAATGCCTGTTAAAAATAGTGTTTTTTCAAGACTGGGAGGTGACCCATAATTCCATATAGGTGGCCACCTGTTACTGCGCTGTTACAGGTTGACACTACACACTGACCTCAGGCCTAAGGATAAACACTGCCTGGCAATAAAAATGAAAAAAAAAAAAATCACACAATATTTAGCTCTAGGTGTGTCTACAGTGGCATCATTTATGCAGCACAACACTCATATAACATCACAAAAAGTATCCAAAACCCTTTCTTTCTGTCCGGAGCTGTATTCATTTGGTCTAATATGCTGTAATCATATCATCAGTCACTTTACCTTCCCTGTCACTTTACACACGCATCTTCGCACTTTAGGTATGTATGGTGGATGTGTATGTGGATACGTGAGTATGCATGCACGTATATACAGTATATGCAGGTATGTGTACATTAGATTAGATTCCTTTATCAGTCCCACTCGGGGAAATTTCCAATGTGTATTTGTATGCAGGAATGTACATGTAAGGATGTGTGTATATATGCTTTGCTTATACATGCTTATTTATTGACACATGCCACAACACATCCACAAATTCATACTGTGTATGTAGCACAAGAATTCAATTGAATGTATACCTGCCTGCTCTTATTCTCTGCTGTGTATTTCAAGCTGCTGTAACACACAAATTTCCCCATGGTGGGATCAATAAAGTTCTATCTTATCTTATCTTATCTTAATGATGGGAAGGTGGGATCGCTGTGTAAAGTCTTCTCCTCACGTCCCAAAGATTGTCAATAAGTTTGGGAGATGTCTGCCATCCTTCCACTCATGTTCAGACATGTTCATTCAGTCTATTCAGGTTCAGCTGACCACATTTTATAGACACCTACACTTGAGGATACGCAATAAGAATTCCAATGCATCTGTTTTAACTTGTGCACGTGGCAATAAAATTCTATTCTACTCTATTCTATTTTATTCCATTCTAACACTACCCCCAGATGTTTTGCACTGTAGGCACTAGGCATGATGGGTAATGACTGCATCTGCTTGTCTTCTCTCACTGATGCAGCCATCACTCAAGGTCGGGGTCCAACTGGACTCATCAGACCACATGACCTTTTCCCATTGGAACCAGTCCTATCTTTATTGTCTCTATTAAACTGATGGTTGTTAAAGAAATGAGAAGACACTCATTGGATCACTTTGGATTAGAGTACGTATTTTGGCTGAGACATATTAATCACTGCAGAAATTATCCAGTGGACGGCTCTGTTTACTGAGACAAATCCAGGTGACCTTTATTTTGGCCACGCTGTGCATACGAGGCATCACGTAGGCAGTTCCCTCATGCAGCATTACACCTGTGATGAAAGGGTCAGAGTCATCCATCTAACATGTTTATGCTCGCATCTCTCTTAAATTACTGCTGGTTTCACTCTTTCTGGCAACTTAATTGACTGTCAAAATAATGACTCATTATCGATACATGCTTTGATACACGTGAATCATCGGTATTTGGCCATAAGGAATAAAGTGAAACACCCATGAGAAGAAAAGGGATGAGTTTTTTTTTTTTTTTGCGAACTAGTGAGCACACGCTGGACACCGTCACTGTGACGCAGACAAAACAACCAGTGAAACCAACTCATCACCAGGGTTCAAACTAGATCACCAATGCCCTTATTGTTGTGATTTCCTTGTCTGTTTAACTTATGGCACTGCAACCGAAAGCAATCAGTGTTATTTCCTTCGTGCTGTTTAGGTTGACAAAAGGCCAGCGGCGACATTATCAATCACGGCAACGGCCTATCAGCACTTGTTGTTATGAAAGAACTGTTACTCCAACGGAGGGCTGGATTTATGACGCTGGAGAAGCTACATATAGGTGCGTGACTGAATACTGAATATTCATGTAAGTGATGAACAGCAAACAGCTGGACTGTCAAGTGCGTGGTTTTAGGATCAATGGTGGTGCAAAAAAACACAGAAACACAGATGTTTAGTGCAGGGGCTTCAAATACAGCTTCAGGCTTCATTTGTGGCCAAACTGCCTCTGAAAATGTATTGTATCCCAACTCTAAAGCTTTCCCCCCCCCACTGTGTAATGCACCGGCAAGAGTCTGAAAGATTTATTTCACTGCAGCTTGTTTAAAGAATGTGATTTAATCTGGACGGCTGCCAAATATTCTTTTTCAATCGGATTCTTTTTAATGACGAATGATATTTTCGGTCTGTGAGTTTTACGACAGTTTTTCGATCGAAGGGGAAAAAAAAAAAAAAGACTGATGCAAACACTGGCACACGCTTCCACAAACGAGTACATATATTAAGCTGCACTGTACCTACCGTCTGAACTGAGCACAAACAAACACACACACACACACACACACAAAATCCAAAGAACATCAGAAAGAATTTTTAAGCAGCTCTGAGGTTTTTTCGACGCCGTCTGATGATCAGGGAGGATGTTAAAATTCTGCAGCAGCCACGGGGTTCTTCCCCTGAAGTAACAGCTATTAATTGTGTTGCCCTCCATTACTCACCAGTCAGACGCATTCAATAAAATAATTACCGGCGGGTGTTTGCTTTGGTGACAAAAAGAATACGTAATGAATAAAGATCGGCTAAGGCTTTTCCCCCTGAGATAACGTCTGCTCTGGAGTCTGTGAAGATGAAAAAAAGAAAAAAGAAAAGAAGAAAGAAAAAAAAACTCTACTTCAGTACATGAAAATGGAGGCAGTGAAGAGACGATAAATACTTCACAGCTCGTCATATTTAGGAAGGATTCGGTGACCTTTGAGGCGCCGGGTTCAATATCACATGAAGTCGTTTTATCAAAAAAAGATAGACGATAAAAGTCGTTACCAGATAAACAAACGAGCGCTGTCGTTTTATTTCTAGTCGTGGTTAAAAGCTGTGTTTTGAGTTAGGGCTCTACATGCGCGACGTTACGAGCAGAAAAAGGAGCATTTGACGAGTTGGAGCTGGAAATATAAGAAGGTGTAAGAATAGTACAACAGCATGTGCGGAAGTAGAATAGAATCTGATCGTATTTCGCCCGCTCATTTTCAACATTAGAGATGTAAACATTGATCTGTTGTCGGATAAGGCAGACAACAACCATCGCAGTATTAACCCTAGGGCCTGGGCTCATTTTCAGGGGAAATCTCTGCATCCTTTGGTTTCAACGGTATGAACACCTGTTCATATTGGGTTTGGGTTGAGAAGCAGAGCGCAGGTGAGATTCTGTTGTTTCGTTTGTCTTTTTTCATTAAAGCCTGTGGTGGATCAGAGCAATAATATCATCCGTTATGTTAATCTGGACATTTCTGATGACTTATAGAAGGTAGTTCAAAAAGTAGAAAAAAAACCCAAAAACCTATAACAGCGTTCCCCTTTGGGCCACTCATGAATGAGGCAAAAAATAACTAATTAAAAATAGTAAAAAATAAGAAGGTAAAACATCATGATTCGTCCTTAAATTAGATGGAAAGCTTGCAGACAAGCTCTATATACAATATATATACAAGCTCTATATACATGCTCCATATACAATATACAGTATATACAAGCTCTATGATGATGATGATGATGATTTCTTTCGGCTTTTCCCTTCTGGGTTTTGATTTGGTCGGAGTTTTCACAAGCTCTATATACAATATATATGCATGCTCTATACACAATATATATATATAAGCTCTATATACCTGAGCAGAACTTGTGGGACGTACAAGGTGTAAGGTTAGCATATGTCCCCCTGTGCTGTTCAATTATTTATAGTTTTGTTTTGTTTTTTGTTGTTGTTTTGGCTGTTGTTGCCATTGTGGGTCGTGAGTGTTGTCTTGTGGTGTAATATTTTCCAATAAAAAATACAAATAAAATATTAAAAAAATCAAATAAAACATCACAGTTAGTCAATGCAGCGGAAAAGCGTTTGACTGATTCTTTTTTATAAATTCAAGTTGTTTTCAATTATATTTTCAGTATTATTACACCCACAACAAAATTAAAAAAAAACAATGGAACAAAAAAAAAAAGGGCAGACAGGCAGCGCCAAAGATAACAAATGTCAGCATATGAAGGGCAGACCATCATATGCTGATATTATGTCTGGAAATGTAACAATACATTTCCAGACATAACATCAATATCTTTACTTGATCTGGCTGTTTCCATTCTGACGTGCGTCGAGCCAAACCTCACCCATAGTTCATTAGACATATCATAGTGACAATTTCATCTCCCCAGCAACTGTTTCCATCATCTGAGTTCTCCACATATTCAATGTTGGGAGTTTGAAGTTCCTTCCAGTGCCTCAGAGCGTTTGACTGACTCTTGTCACTGTAGTCGTCAGTCGCTTGTTTCTATACGCGACCTGTTTGAAAAGACTCGGGACTGGCCACAACGTAGCATAACAGGCTGGATTCTCTTAAGCCTCTGCGTGGTCTATATAAAGAGCAGGTGCAGAAATGTCGTTTCCTGTCTGCCGTCTTTAATAACATCGAGCTGAGACGTCACTCTGGACTTCAGGCCAAATGACAGCAGAACCGCAGCCTATAGAAGCTATAGGACAGCGGCGACAGTGGACAAATTGACTTTGATGTATAACACAATGAGCTTATATTACATTATCTTGTTATCTACTTTGTCATAGAAAAAAAATCATTAAAAAGAGACAAAAAGGAACCGCTACAAAAATATGATCATTGCTTTTAGGGTACTGTAGGGTTCATCAAGATCTAACAAAAGACATGAACTCCACCATAACATCTCTGTGCATCATGGGATGCAAATCCGGTTGAACATGTGACAACAAATGCCTTTAATTACAGCGTAATAAGTTCATTTAATATATGAGTTTTTTTTAATCCTAGTGCCACTGTCTTGTCTCTGACTGTTTTTATTTTTGCACAACTTACTTTCTGAATAATGATGATCATATTTTTCTCAACCATCGCTTTTCAGCCTTTTATTTTTCGTGCACCCCGCCCCTGTCCTAGATAACCACCAGATTTGTTTCTGCAAACATTTGTCTCTTTATGTTTTTCGACGCAGTGACGCTAATACTACCAATTCGTTTTTTCTTCAAATAAATTCACATTTATTCATCATGAATCTTGACGCAGTGGATTTATAATTAATGAAGAGCCGATACCATTATCACAACATATTATTAGGTCTTCTACAAAGAGGATATGTTCCTGCTGTGCTCTCTTGGTATATACTATATAGCAACTGATTTTTTTTTAACTCTTTATCTTTGAGGAAATACAATTAAACTTCATTTAGATTGGCACACTGATAAACTTGATAGATATGTCAGAAAATATAGCTCTGTGTTTTTTTTTAAGTTATTTAAAGGCATAAATAACACAAATAATTAAAGGTGCTGTAACTCAGAGGGCACATAACCATAATACTCTCTCTCTCTCCTCAAAGTACCGTGTCAGTGGGATGTAGTGGAGCTGCAGCCGGGACACCATCTGTGTATTTCACTGATCCAAACCTAACATTTTGACACCTCTCTCTCTCTCTCTTTCTCTCTCCGCTGACCAGATAATCTGTGACAGGTACAAAGGTGCATCTCTGCAGCATGTTTATGGTGCCGCTCTGGTTGTCACCCTTTAAAGAAACTGTACGTTTACGCAGCTAACAGGGCCGTGGCTGAGATCAGATGAGGGGAAGTATCATTGGGTAATTTAATTCAAACCCCCCCCCCTTTCCCGTCTGGTGTCTGTCACTGACAAGCGTCTGGTCTCACAAATAATACCGGATTGACCACAGCGATATCAGCAAAGCAGATGGGGATAACTCAGACAGAGAACATGTGCCTTTTGCTGATGCTGCAGAACATGATGTAATGTCAGTAAACAGCACAGACTAAATGCCCTACATAATACACAGGGGGGAAAAAAGGACAAGAAATGAAATGAGTGGGGGAAAAAAAAAACCTCTGAGGTAAAAATCAGCATTTTGCCCAAAACGTGCGGGATCGTGTTGAACGTACAGCGTCAGCCTCGCTCACTGCACACACCACTGTTATACGCGGCTGTAATTCTGCCTCCCTGACCAATTTTGTCATTTGAAGGTTTGCGGTGGAAGACATACTTTCATGCTCTGTCCCTCAATTTATTTTCAAAGCTCTGTTTCCTGGAGCCGTCTGACAAATGGTCTGCTGTACAGTACACGCCGCCTCCAGAGCCACCCATGCCAAGAATGTGTAAGAATCTCGCCGACCTGAATGAATAACCAGAAAACATCCTTCTGAGGGAAGAAAAAGATTACAACATGCCATGTACTCTATGTTGCAATATCGTCGCAATGCTGACAATATTGCTGCTCCTTTTGTTATCAAATCAAATTGATCTTTATAAGCCAAGTTTGTTTACACAAGCAAGGAATTTGTCTTCGGTTAAGCTCTCTGCTCACTGTTCAGGCATTCTTACAGTTAAGATTAAAAAAGGGAAAAAAAAGTAAAACAAAACATTTTAAGGGAAATGAAGATAAATAAAAATAAATGAAAGAAGGAACATAAGAGAAATAAATGAAACTATAATTGATATATACAAAAACTGGTTGTATGGGCAGTTTTAGGTGCAAAGTATGTACCAGATATAAAACGCACTGATATTTTACTTCATTAACATTCTTACAGTTAAAATAAAAAAAAAACACGCACAACAATTTAAGGGAAATGAAGACAAATAAAAATAAATGAAAGAGGGAACCCAAGAGAAATAAATGAAATTATAATTAATATATGCAAAATCTGGCTGTACAGACAGTTTTTGATGCAAAGTATGTACCAGATATCAAACACACTGATGTTTTACTTCATGACCATTCTTACAGTTAAGATAAAAAAAAAACAAAAAACACACACGGCATTTTAAGGGAAACGAAGATAAATAAAAATAAATTAAGGAATGAACATAAGAGAAGAATAAGTTAGATATAGTAATATGTGCAAAACTGGCTGTATGATACAGGAGTTGAAGAGAATAGTGCAAGTTGTTGGACTGTACATGATACAAATAATAACATTTCTACTGTTTCACCAAATAATCATCAGTTTGACACTGATGATGTGATTACCCATCATGCCTCGGTCCTACAGTACAAGCCTGTGGGGGCGGTGTTATGATCATGGGTTGCTTTAGTTGGTCAATTCTAGATCCAATATCATCGTGTATTGAATAGACTTCTTGCCTTTTGGTGGACACATATTCCAGGATGACAATCCCAGGATGCATCAGGATCGAATTATGGCGGTTCAGGAAGTACGAGGCATTATTTTCATCCATGGATTGACCACCACAGAGTCTGAACCCCTTTGAGAATCTGGACTAAATGGAACATAATTTTTGCTCCCCACATCATTACCATAAATCACAAAAAACAAACACATGGACAAGATTCAATAGGCGGCAATAGTATTATAACATCCAAAAACTATTGAAATAAAACTGGTTCATGACATCCTCAATAGAGCTGAAGGAGTGCAGTTAATGGTTGATGATGAGTTCTTTCAGCTTTTTCCGTTCCGGGGTCGCCACAGCGAATCCAATTCACATATTTGATTTGGCAGGAGTTTTTACGTCGGATGCCCTTCCTGACACACCTCTTGTATTTATCCGGGCTTGGGACCGGCACAATGAGACATTGAGACTACAGTCGTAGGTGGTAGTGTGAAGGGTCTTGCCCAAGGACCAAACACTGGACGCTCATCCCGGGAATCAAACCCAGGTCCCCTATGCACCAGCCCAGTGCCTTATCAACTGTGTGGTTTATTGTCTGACTGAACCAATTCCATAAGATGGTGAACAAAAAATGCCGATGGATGTCTTGTTTAATCCACAGCCCAGTGTCATTCAGTTTAAGGGTCCATTAACCTGGGTCAATTAAATGTTGTTTCAGACTGATAAATCACTAAATAATGTTGTTAGCAGTAAATATAACAGATGTCATTTAATGAATTAATTGAATACATGTGTGAACACCCCACAGGAGAAGAAAGAAGAGTGTTTGATTTGAGAATAGTATTGGTTTTACATTAACTCAACTCAGGTGGTCCCTCAGATCAACTCCTAACCGTAGGGAAATCTTGTCACATGAAGTAAAGTGTACGTAAAACAGAAGCTATGGATACACTGTTGTTGCTTTTTTAAAAATTTTATTTCAACGATTTGACACGACGCGGGGATATAAATCAGTTCTCCCTTCCATGGGAGTAATTAGACTCACCACAATCATAGACGTCTACCCAACACAAACAGCTGCCACTGTGATTTTTCACGCAGACAACTTGGATGAACTTTGTTTACACACTCTCCCTCTAAGCTACAGCACCCCTAAACATGATTACAAGATAGACTTATCATTAGAAGCAGCTGAAATAACCACGCCAACAGCACTTTGTTTGCGGCCAAAACAGTCGACCTAATATGGAACAGAAATTGAGCGGAGAGATTCATTTTTTTTTTTTTTTTCTCGAGTCATGTGCCTCATAGACAAGATTATTCAAATGTTGTGTCTGACTGCCAAAGAGCTCTGCATGAAAATAATAATACCCTTGTGACAACCACTCTATCCCTGGCTGCGGCTCAGCTTGTAACCTCTGATAATTATATTGAGAGCCCAAAAGTAATGACAACCCTCCGACGCCACAGAAAGAAAAGACTTTCCTCTTAAAGCAGCAGTGGTCAAACAGTAAATCTGCTGCTTTCTGAAACGCACACATGAGATAATGCTTTGTGAAGCTTGTGGTTACCACGGGCTATATCAACTTGGAACGAGCTGTCTGTCCCTCCCATTGGGCAGTACCTTGGGAAATGTGACTCTGCTGAGGGCTGTGGTGGAGACGTAGAGAGAGTAAGAGAGAGACAGTAAGAACGTTAAATAAACCAATTTCCCACAGGAACCTTCCCGAGGGATTAATAAAGTTTTTATCTATCTATCTATCTATCTATCTATCTATCTATCTATCTATCTATCT
>JAPTHA010000009.1:9001171-9011454 GCA_029814585.1 Gymnapogon annona
GAGGGGGGGGGGGGGAATGGGCATCAGTGAGCTGTCTGATAAGACGGTGTTCGTCCGCTCGTCGTCGACTAGACGTGTAAGTGTCCTGACACACCTGGAAAACAGCCAGCCACCTGTCCGCTGTCACCGTTCCACGGCCATCAAAGCCTCCTGCCTCCAAACAAACATCTATACATTACCTCCAGCAGTTATTCCACGTCTGGCAACTTCCCCAAAAACAACATCTGCTTGTGCCACGTGCCCTGAGAGCCCGTCTGTGGGCGTCAGGAGCGACTGAGTGAATGAGTGACTGGGCTGATTCACCGAGCTGCCCACCTTGTTAAAGAGGTGTCAGGAAGCAGTTTTCCACCGCCCACTTCCACTCAGACTAACTCCACCAGACACCGTCAAAAGGCCCGTTTCTAAAACTCTACGTGCACTGACAGATCTTGACATGTACTTGGCAAGGTCAAGTGTTTTCAGTCTTCAGATCATTACCATTTTTATGAGAACCATGGAAAATACAAGCTGCTTTAACGGCCCCTGTGCATACACCGAGTGTTGTTTTAATGCCTTAATGGTACATTTGGAACATACAGCGAATTGCAATTCTTGATGCCGGACAGTCCTTCACCCAGAATGCCTGGCATTGCAGCAGGCGTTCAGACAATGCAAGGACAAAGTCTCTCACATCATGTTTTTTTAATGTTCCGAGCCATGCCTTTCTACTATACTTTCTTTCGATTAATATTAAGCTAAATATATTCACAACTAAGATGTTCCAGCGCTATGAGCCAAGGACGTCTGCTCAACATCAGGACCAGCATTTATAAAACCTCCGCTTGAGACACCTGGAGCATGTTGTGGCCAGATAATAGCAGTTTGGCAGTGAAGGAGGGCGTGGAGCATAGTTTCCAAAAGACAGTCCTGAGCATCTTTCATAATAGCCAATTTATGGCCGCTTCTTGACCTCTTCCCTCCATGGCAACTATTTCGACATTGACCTGCAGCTGACCAACGTCAACGGGAAAAAGTCACCTTTGAGATGGTTGCCAGGAAACTACTTGGCACTATGGCCACAGCAAAGAGAAATGTGTTTGTCCAGTGACTTACTGTGAATTTGGAGCATCGTTTCAGCACACCTGACCACTAATAGCTGACTTGAAAACTGCTGAAAGGGCGACTAAAGCACTGCCCTGTTTTAGTCACGGTACACAGTGGCTTCCAGCTATATAAAAGGTTTTAATGTGCACTGTAGTTAATGTGTTATTGAACTTGTGGCTTTGCCTTTGGGCCGTCTGAAAGCTTCTGTTCTCCTGGGAGTAGTGCTTACCTGTGAGGCGGAGTGCATTGGAGGGTGCGGCGAAGTCTGGTGCGGGTGACCTGGATGGAGGTGAGGATTGTGGGAGTTGTGATGGGGGTTGTGTCCTTGTGGGTGGTGGTGTCCTCCCTGGCTGTGCCCCTGGTTGTGGTGGTGATGTCCGTGATGCTGGTACGCGTGGGGAGGGGCTTGCAGGTGCTGGTGCGGGTGCGAGTGCATGTGGTGGTGGGCGCTTTGCTCCTGCCGCGATGACATCATCTCCATCATGTGGCCCATGGAGTTCATGTTTCCGTTAGCGATGGCACCGGGGTGGTGTGAAAGTGCAGCCTTCAGCCTCTGCAGACACAGAGATGGTAATAAAATAAAACACAAGTTTGCGCATGTTGCTCTATCAGCGTGCTGATTGGCAGTCGTTAGCGAGTGGACACTCCTGAGCGCCAGATGATGAACAGCTCCATAAATCCAGGTGTCAGAAGAACAAATCAAAGCCACTTAGCCTGTCCTCTATCTCTCCTTCAATCCTGTCACTCTCCCTCTTTACCTCCCATGGTTCCCTCCTCCCACCAGGCCCTCTTTTCATATTCCTAATAGCCTCTTTTCCTCATAAGCACATGCATGTGTGTGTGTTTCTGGATGTCTGCCCGTGAGATGAGCTTGCTGGCAGGGTGTGAGTCTCGGACTGCTCCCTCAGTGTTGACCCAGCAGAAGGTTTGTTGCTTTAACCATGTGGTCTACTTAGGCCTGACGGAGTGGGTGTCTCTGAGCAGCCTGGGAGGGAGACTTGGAGAGAGGTGTGCGTGTATTTTTTTCTTTTTTTTTGTGTTTACCAATGCAGCGCTCTTCAAGAGTGTGTTTTTCTGGGCACTGCATGAAGACAAATTCAAGACCGGGAGAAAAAAAACCCAAAATACAATCAAAACATACAAGTGCATACAAAATATGTCTTCAAGCTTCTCGTTTGATCTCGAGCTTAGACGTAGCAAAATATAAAAATAAAAATAAATCGTGTTCACAACCTGTTCTTATTTTTTTAGATTCTTGTGATTAAAAACAACACGTCCAGAGTGTTGAGACTAGAAAAACCATCATTTTTTACAGCATTCTCGATCATAATAAACTCTTGTTGCATAAATACGGTCCAGTTTTAAATGGGGTCAGAACTGAAAACAGCAGCAGAATGGAAAACAAAAGGCATTCATTTCAAGGCTACTGTTGTGAATTCCACAAAGTTTTCTATTCTCTTTCCCAGGTCTCTTTTTCCTTTCTGCGCTCCCTTCCCCCTTCTCCCAGCTGCTGTCAGTAAGTCCACGCTGTGTCCAGGGTCCATATCTTTTAACAACCTTCACATTCATGATTCCCATAGGGAATGGCATCCAGCTGGTCTGGATCATAGAGCTAGGACATGACCACAGCACAACATCAGCCCGTCACTCCTCGCTCACATTGTCTATGCATGGAAAGCTTTTTACCAGAAGGGAGTCTATACCGTGTACTTTAAATCATTTTAGTAATGGTGCAGTCAAAAGAAGGAGCATGAAGCATTGATTTGTGCAATATTTTACAAAATATGCGTTTGTACAATCATTTACTACTGCATATTCTCAGCTGTCCCTGAACATTTCATCCATTAAGGAAAGAGTTACACATGAAACCAGCACTGTGAAATTATGAGCTTGTCAAGCCTGTTTTGTATGAGTGGAGTTTCTGTCCGTCATAGCAAAGAATGCCTCGCACACCGACACAAGTGTTCTTTCTGATGGTACGGATTCTTTCTTTCTTCTACGTTGCGAAAAACATTTCCTCTCCCAGCGTGTATCTCATCACACCGTAACACCTGGCAACTGACCGAAGAACAGCCTCATCTTTCAGGGGTCCACATCCCCTTCCCCTCTTTTGCAACCACTGCACCGAGCTCACCAAACACAAATAGCAGCCTACAGCTTCAGTCACACTGAAACTCGAGGTGACACGTGTCTTAAGGGACTTACCCCTAGTGCGAGTGAAGAATTAGCCCCAGTCAAAAGCAAAGCTGCTAAGACTAATTGTCATTTGGAATACCTGCAAAGTTTTGTTTCTGGATTCAAATGAGGCACTATATGTATCTAGCAAATAAATTTAAAGGAGCTTACAGATTCATCATAGCCATCCGTGTTGACAAGGACATCTTCGGTGTATCACGGGATGAATACTGAGGGTGACAGCCTTCACAACACACCTTCGCCTCAGCAGTCAGCTTGTCAGTCAGCACCGGAGAGGTGAGGCCCACCCCTCTTGTGAAACAGAAAACCAATCAGTGTTTGACAATCTCATGCCACTCCGTTACATAGCAGGCACTCACCTGAATAAACGGAAGCTAAAGGAATCTGTAGACTGCCTGTTTACCTGTGCGTTGTAGTTTTGTAATTCTACTCGTGTGTGTCAGTATGCAGCTGTCAGAGATGGCGGAGTCCTTGTCAAAAACCAGACCAGAAAAGAAGGACAGAGGAGGAGGAAAAGGGAGGCGAGGGGGACAGTGATAAAGAGGGAAAACTAAAGGTGGGGGTGGGTGGTTGGGGGGGAGATTAGATGGCTTCTAGTGTCTCCTCCCCACACACCATCAGCATAAGACAGAGAGAGCTCATTTATCAGTGCCTGAAAGAGCAGTTCAGCTGGCAGTGCTGTGCTATCTGTTTATTAATTGAATTAGCCCGCATCAGAAGAGGCCCGTGAGTGTCAAAGTACAGACGCGGGTCAAAGTGCCTGAACCACTCCACCAGCCGCAGTGGAGATAATATACATGACAGACAAGAGAAAAAAAAAAAAGACAAACTAAAGGGGCCATCGTGCATATGTACTAATAAGATGAAATAAAATCGGACTAGGTTTACAAACCGAAATGTAATTCTATTTAAAGCAAACCATATCTCGCCGAAACGAAATACAACACCAAGAAGAAGAGCAACAAAGGACTACTGCATACTGAAAGGATGATGGAAAAGCTGGTCAAATGAGACTACTGACCGTTCAAATAAGTGGTAGGTTTTACAAGATCGGATGAAAATTCAACGGCAGAGCTTACAGTGTCAACTACAGTTAACTTTTGGTCAAAAGAGAAAACTCTTACCCACAGTTTATGCTTATTCCTGAAGTTATCACTGGACAAGTGCCTGCATCTGCTCCATCTGGGGTTGAGACACAGCTCAGTTAAACCCAGCTGGGCCAAACCTTAAGTCTTTGTATCCAGAACCACAGTGACGCAACTAAGGGACGTTAGCAGAGCGATGATGAGCAGGCTGTGATTCCTAAACACCTTCATCAGGCTCCCTAATGCCTCTTGAACACATGGTTGTATTTCCCCAGACTCGACTAAGCACAAGAACTTAACCACCACATGCATTTCACTCTAATAACACACACACACACACACACACACACGTACATATACATTTCTCCTGCAGCAACATGGCCGCCACAGAAAACAGTCATTAAATCAGTGCAGGTGTGAGCCTGTGGTGGTGCAGGGCAGGCACAGATGGGATGGCACAGACTCAGACCAACCACTGTCTGCTCCGCTGGGTCATATTTTAGAAAAGTGTTGGAAAAACAACAAAAGAAACAAGAAGAAGATGAGTCGTCTGTGACACCATAAAAGCACGGTCAGCTTTTGTGGCAGATAAATCTAGAAACTACCAACTATTATTTCCGGAGTCGCGTTCATTTGACACAACATTTCATACATTCTGTCAGTGCACTAAAAGTAGTAAGCTTATTGATTTTCCATTGTTAAAAACACCATCCCTGCTCCAGCTCTCTTCTGCCCGGGGGGCGGCTATCTCCTCCCAGACCTTTGCCCCCTGACCCATCCACTCTCAGTGCTTTTTTAGGTTCTTTCATTTATGTGGTTTCACAGATACCAGGTGATCACCCATTAATGATATTTATTAATGGCTGCTTCCTCTCTGACACGAGGGGGCTTTGAGTGATGTCCCTGTGAGTGCTCTGGGCACATCCGGAGAACACACTCAGGTTTCTGCTCGCCAGATGACTTCATATCTATTAACCCTGGGACGAGAAAGCAAGAGCATGGAGCAGGTACAAAGGGAAGGGACCACGCCTGCCTCAGGATGGGTAAATCAAACCCTGTGAGGTCAGGGTGAGCACTTTTATTCCCCTTAAAAGTGGAGCAGTGTAGTATCAGGGGACCTGTGGCCCTCTGGCGCCTTAGAAAGATTTAACCAGTCTGTGGAGTCACCAATTAAGTGCAAAAAAAAAGATCTGTTTCAAATGAGATCTGCTGCTTCACATAGACTATAAGAGTTGAGAGGGAAACGTTAAAGCCTCACTTGACCTCTCTGGAGAGCAGAATGAGATGTTTGGCGATCGCGTTTAAGACACACAACTCTTCCACCGCTACGTAGTCTGACCGAAGGAAAAACTTCTCCCAAGATGACACCGCCCTCGTCCATAGCGCAAGGGGTCACTGAGTCTTTAAACTCCAACGAACACCTACAAGGGATTCCAGACACGTTAGACAGTGCTCTCCACTACAGTTGACACAACACCAACTGAAGAATGCCATTGCATCCTTCCTAGCAGAGTTAAAAATTCCATTTGTTATGTATCTGTTCTGCTCTGTTTTTTCTACTCTTTGTGTTACGCTGCTATATCTGGAATTTCCCTTCGCGGGATGATTAAAGGTATATCAAATCAAATTTAAAAAAAAAACCATATACTGAAGCGCTTGAATTCAAAATTCAATCGTTGCATTTCAAGTCACTTTGCTGATTAGGCGCACACCAATTAGAAAGCAATGTCAAGCAAATGCGTCAATCAAATGATTTTGCAGCGATACAAATATTTGTTAAACAGACATTTTAGTGCCTAAAATGTTCAAATAAAAGCTACAGACACCATTCAGGCAGAGTGTACATTCATTTCATGGTACAGTAGGCCAAGGGCCACCTCTGATGCTACAAATTGAAAAAGTACCTAAAATCAATCCCATGCAGAGCTGTTCACCGTTCGCATCGTACAAAGGATATAAACGATTTTTCCACATAAAATCCCGACAAGGAAAAAAAAACAAAAATCAAGATGACTGTAATTCCTGTTAATCAGGCCGAACAACACCTAATTAATACACATTTGTTGCTTCATAACTATATACCATAACTGTACCTTAGCAGTACGTCTGTAAGCCTAGGCCTCAAAGCTCACACTCTGGCTTCACATCTGCAGTTGAAAAGCAGGAGTTTGGCTCTGCCGGCCGCGTTGCCAAGCACTGAGAGGATCTAATTCCATCCTCCTCATCTCCTCCACCACTACCCACCAGTGCCGGCCTGCACACCCACATGCTGTCCCCTAAAACTCCACACCCCCATTAGTTCAATTTTATTAGATTTCCCTCTCGCCCAGAGAGGCAGTAACATCCCCCCCCCCGCTCTCTCTTACTCGCTTGCTCTCTCTCTCTCTCTCTCTCTCACGCACACACCTCTTCCCTGTTCCTCCACCCCCTCTCCCTATGCTTGCCAAGAGCTGGGGACTGTTAAACTGATTTCCTCAGGGAACAGCTAGGCAGACAGTCTGATGGGAGCGCTGGGCTATAATGTCGCCCCCTCTGTCCTTTCCTCGAATCCCGGGCCAAAATGATCATAGCGGAGCCGACAGGGCCTCACCGTGGTTCCAGACACAGACGGAGAGATGGACGCAGACTGGCTGTTCTGCCAGGACTAGACCTTCTGGTGGTGCTCAGAGGAACCATGGCGGTATGGGCGCAGCAACACACACGCCCACTGAGGAGCATGCTCCAAAGCATGCGCTCATACTCTTGGCAGCTTCTCCACCCTGTCAAGTTAATGGATGGGCCTCTGACTCCAGTCTGTATATCCCCACTGTTCCCTCTCTTGTAAAGCCCTGCTCCAGTGCAGCCTACATGGTTATCGCTACACCCACTGCTATAATCTCGAACACTGGGAATGTCTGAGTGAGGGAGTGTGAAACAGCACGATAATACATGCCGACATAAAAGTCTTAATTTGTAACTTCACAAATAATAGGCAAACCGATTGATTAAAAAAAAAAAAACCTTGAAGTTTGATTCATGAAAATCCCTAAAATTACAGGCTTCTATTGTTTGTGTTCATGCAGCCACATTTATGTACATTTATCTAGTGAGTACGCAATTAAAAAAAAAAAAAAACTCCTCGTGAGTTTTTTTATCGGGATCTTGTAACAAACAATTCGCTTTCTTGTATCAAACAAACAATTGAGTCGTGCTGTTTTGGATTTTGTTTAGATTTGACATTCCTTTTGTGCTCCAATATGTCAATCAGTTTGCCTTTCCAAATACAAAAAAGAAGAATTTGGTGTAAAAGTAATCACACGAGGAGAAGAAAACACGTCAACCTTGAAAGCACAAAGGAGTCCAACTTATTTGAGACGTTGGGGTGTGACCTAACTGATCAATACTGGTTATATTTTATCAGACTACATAATCTTGCTGCAATCACCCTCCAGTGTTTGGACGGTTACTGTGGAGTCCAGCCAGCGTCTCAGGCTCCGGGGGGGGGGCACTCATGGTGCCTGGACCAGTCCAGTCTGGCCCGCATGGTGATGGCAGCTGGTTTACCCAAGCTTGGCTCAGCCAGAGCTCGATCCTATTCACGGTCCCTGAACCATGACCAAATGGCCTTCACATACACCTCCCATCAGCACAGTTAAAATAACAAGCAGTCATCCAAAGACAAACAGATGCAACAGTCTGCAGTGCAAATGCAACCCTCGTCCGTAACCCCACCCACGCACAGGCGCGCAGAGATGGATACACACACAGAGGCTCAGGCATCACCCTCACACACTTAACCACTCAGATAAAAAATGTACACACAGAGCACAATGACAGCCTGAAGTTCGTGAATAAAAGGCAACAATATTAACTGCAGCCACCCTCGGAGAGTGCAGACCTCCATCAAGGCCAACGGTCCACCCTTCTTCTTGTACCACAGTGTTACTGAATTACAATCAAAGTGCTAATCCTGATTCATGCTTTCCACTTTTGAGTCTGATGGTCCCGCTGGTTGGTTTAACAGATGATAACAAATGCTTTCTCATATTTACCTGGATATAGTTAGAGGATATTTTTTTAGTGTTTTTTTTTTAATTTATTCAACTGGCCATTTTCATTTTTGAGTAATGTTGCAGCTAACATTAATAAGAAAATGAAAAATAATTCCAGGGTTCCTTTTAATGGAACAATAGGCCGTTTGCCTTTGGCATGTGCCCTACACTTCAAGTTTGATTAAAATTAGACCCATTGTTTATGTGTAATCCTATTGACACATGTATGTGCGGTCAGAGGAAACCGAAAACAAGGGGGAGATCATCTGTTATGACCAATAATCATAGGGAATATGTCACACACTTAGCCATCAACCAGTCAGGAGGACATGACATCCCATATACAGCTGGACAGTGGACTTCTAACTTCATTATTAAAACAGTGGGATATTTTAGCATTACAGCCATCTTCACACACGCACGCACACACACACACACATAGAGAGAGAGAGAGAGAAAGAGAGAGTACTATGACTGCAACCACAAAGTCTAAATGAGCAACGCTAATTAGAACATGCAACAACCTCACCTTGACTATATTTCTATGTTCATGGCACAGAGGAAAAACAAAACACTAGTGCCAATAAAGTACAAATTGCAATGAGTCCCTGTTCTGTGTCCAGCACTGATTCCCTGGCCCCGCTTCTGCTGAAACCACTTGCTTCCATAGCAATAGCAAGAAACATGAGATGTTTATCGTTTAAAACCTTTTTTGTATCCAACATCCTGACATTAAATGCTCTCTGCGTATCTTAGTATCATCACAGCAAGTATCCTGTGTCCCTGTTTAGTTGCTGTTTATCACACCAACACTTCCATGTGTTTACTTTACTAACCGCATATATGTACATAAAAGATCTGTATTCAAAACTATGTTCAAACTCCGACTGGATGGTTCGCTGTGGCCGTCCTAGTCCACAGTGAATGTGGGTCGTGGTGCCAATTCAATGAAAGAAAGCCACACACCCAATCACGTGCGCCTATGTAAACATATACAGTCCCACGTACTCTATGGTTTGGTGAAGTACGGTTACAGCGCCCAGATTCAGCTGTGCTCTTAGCTCACCGTCTCTCGCCAATGACATCACACCCTGACAATGCCACCATTCATACAGATGTTGCTTACAAAACCTAGCGTTAGACTCCTATTGTCTGCTGCTCCTCCTCACAACAAGACGTTTAGCCAGAGGTGCTCCCCTACTATGGCGGAGGAAAATAAATGGAACACGTAATAGGGTTACCATGTACAAGTCTAATGGTTTAACCGCTTACAAATGATTTCATACTGAGCTAATCATTCAATCAATCACCATGACGCGGAGTTAAGACCCGATACAAACACGGGTGCTTCGTTGCTTTTTCGAGGAAATTTCATTTTTCAACGTGCGCTTTATGCAGCATTCTCATTCTTATTTAACAGTTAAGGCCAAGCTTTAACTTAAGTCATCTGTCAGCTGGTTGCAATCCTGTACTTACACAGAAACGTCGAAACAGTAAAGGGTGTGTAAATGAAATATAAAAGTTACACCGGAGTTGTAGAAACACTTTGATTATTGGTCCTCCTGTGTACTATGAAATGTTTCTTTAAGAGACGCACTGTTTTTTTCCCTTCCTCAAGTAAAAAGGAGCACATTTAGACCATGCCAGGAATTATGTCATCCACCCATCTTATGCCAACACCACAGCCAAGAGAGCTGCAATGAAGGAACATATAGTATTGTTTACCTCATAAAAAAAACTCAGCACCTAGCCTGATGCTTAGTGACAAATTTATTGTCCTTAGTAACAATGTAAACAATAGATAATTGGGAGATAATAAATAACACATTTTGTACACCAGTCCCAAAACCATTTCAAGCTGCCTCTGTCTGAAATTAGCAGGCGAAGG
>JAPTHA010000009.1:9011554-9026877 GCA_029814585.1 Gymnapogon annona
CATCCCAAAGTCACCAAGGTTATGTCTGTTGGGGGATAAGTCTGTAGTACCAGGGTTAACAAAATGTGAGTATGTGGGAGTAAAGGTGGGGGTAATAACAGCAGCACCGGTCATTTTGAGTGTGTGGAAGAATCCATCTCCTCCTGTGTTTAACATATGGAAGGAAAATATGTTTAAAATTGTTTCATATGAAAAATTACTGGCTAAAATGAATGATGATGTGGATAACTTTAACGAAACCTGGAGACAGGTGTTGGAGTTATAGGTCAACTCCTTTTTTTTTTCTCTCTTTTTTTTCTCTTTAATCCCACTTTATATTATTATTGTTTGTAGGCTTTGTATGTTTTTGTTTTGATCAATGCACAGGCACTTTTTACTTTTTTTTTTTTTTTTTCTAAGTGTTTGGTGGGCCCAAAATATGCAAACCTGAGTGTAATGTGCACTGCTGTCGGTTCAATGTTCAAAAAAGATATGCAAAAAGAAAATAAAAACTTGAATTACAAAAATCTGCCGTCTTCCCTTCCAGGAGTATCAGAGCTTTGGCTGGTGGGTCGGAGAGAAGAATGGAGCCATAGGAATCGTCCCCAAAGAATATCTCATGGAGCTGTACGCAATATAAATAACAAACTAAAAGCCGGTGTAAGTTGTTCTGATGCACAAAACACATTTCACCTGTGAAGTTATTTGCTGGGTTTGAATCTAAAGTATCAAAAAATGTACATGCTTTGTGTTATTTTACTTGAACAATCCCTCACACGTGCACCGGAAGAAGACCCCAGATGAAAAGAAGACCCCAGATGAAAAGAAGACCCCAGATGAACAGATGTATTTTTTTAAACTCTGCTGTGTTTATTTGTATTTATTTGGACCTATCTAAGATAATTCGTCCCCATAACATTTCAAGTTCTGCTTTTGCCAAATGCACATAAATAAAGCTTTCATCCTATTATCCTTATCCGTTATTTATTTACCTGCGTGTTGAACCACAAGGTGGCAATAGAGTCTCTTTAAAGGTCACGCATCCTTTTCCATCTGAGATCAGACAGAATCACACACCTGCAGTTTCTTTCTTTTTTTTTTTTTTTTTCCCCTCATGTTTTTGACACGACGAAAAAAGTCAATTCGGTAGATGGAGAAGTTAGGCCAGTTAATATTTATTTACTCAAAGATTATGTCACGCAAGCTGTCAAAAAAAAAAACAAATTTACGACATGAGTATAACCATCATTTATTTATAAAATACTCAACAGTTGAATCATGTTGTTTTTCTTCTGGGACCCTTTACAGTTCAAATAAGATGACAGAAAACACTAAAAACCCTAAATCGTAACAAAATCTGCTTGAAGTATTTACCCAAAAAAAAAAAAAAAAAGAGTATATTTGTTTTTGAAGACGGGTTTATTTGTGTGGTCTGCACTTTTGGTCCAAGCATCGAAGGGACACTGTTTTGTTATGGCACCTGAGAGATTTTTCTGGGCAGAGGATCACAGCGCGGCAGATGGTTGGCTGTGCTGTGTGGCTGAGTGAAACGGCTGAGGTGCACTAATAAGACAGCCTACCACGCGGAGAACAGGGATGCTTATTGCCCTCTGAGGGGCTGTTTGACAGCAGGCGAGGTGGTGTAAGCCGGGCGTATCCCTTCGAGGTTGCATACACACTGTAGGTATCTTTTTACAGTCTCCTCACTGCGACTCAGACCGGCGGCTCCCGTCTTCTGGAGTCAAATTCCTCTTCTTTGGCAGCAGACAAAGAGGACTTGTCAAGGTTTTTTCAAGGTTATGAGAAAATGGGGAGGAAAACGCGTTCATTAACCAATAACTCACTGTATCGTTCTCTCCCCGTTCCCTCTTATTTTTTTTCCTCACTCCTGTCTCTCCGTTTTGTTCCTCTTGAGTGATGAGCAAGTCCACTGTCCTCTGGGTGACATTCAAAGCCAACATAAATCTTGGCCTTTACGGCGTAGGGCAGTTATAAAGCCTCTCTGCTAATTGGAGTTGTAATGAATTACCATAATTAGTTATTGAATATACCACATTGGATACAGAGCGGAAGGCTTTGTTTTAAGGCTGGAATGGGATGTAATGAAACGGTGATATTCAGGCGGCAGACCTCATCAGATGACATTTTGACAGCATTACCCACAATGTTCCCTGCATCATCTAATAATTTAGGCCAGACGTGTCCAAACCCTGGCCCTCGGCCCAAATGTGACCCGTTTTCAAATTTCTGTCTTAACTCATGATGATTTCTTTCGGCTTTTTCCCTTCCGGGGTCGCCACGGCGAATCCAATTCACATATTTGATTTGGCAGGAGATTTTATGTCGGATGCCCTTCCTGACACAACCCACTGGACTGTCATGCCGGGAATCGAACCCGGGTGCCCTATGCACCAACCTGGTGCCTTATCAACTGAGCAATCCAGCCGGGCCTGTCTTAACTCATGACTACCAGGAAAAAAAAAGTCCAATCACAGTCCCCAACCTTTGTAGATACTAAAGTCCCACTCCTTCATATTTGGAACTATTGAAAAGCCCTAAATGAACTCTGTCCACGACAAAAGGAATTGGTTCAGTCGGATGCAGTGGGTAGGAGATATTCAAGTTTACTAATGTCCTGCACAGAGAACAAATTTGAACTATTTGTAATCAGGAGGACAGAATCAATAATACTGTTGCCTACAGAATAAAATACACGCATACAAAAAAAAAAGACAATTTTATATTTCAGCACAGGGGGGGCAGTAGATTTGTTTTCGCACTCTGGCCACTTGACTCCTGTGTAACATTCTGCGTGTTTTTATCCATTTCTAAAACGGCAACTAGGACAAAAACAAAAACAAAAAGGAAAGTTGTTTGCAAGGACTGTCGTTTCCAAGACAAGTGGAAGTTGGAATATTTTTTCCCACTGACATTCGAAAAAAATGTGTCAGCTGAATTTGCCAAGCGACTATGGCTACTTTCAAGGAATTCAATACAAAGAGTCAATACGAGACCAAATGTGCAAACTGTGAAAAGCTAACAATGACAAGCTAACTGTGAAAAACTAACTGTGACAAGCTAACTGCATGAAGCTAACTGTGACGAGCTAGCTGCTACAAGCTAACTGCGAACGAAGACACAGAAATGGAAGCATCTGGAAGCTGTTTTAGTGGCACTGCAACTGTTTTTTTCACAAGAGCCGGTGAGTCACATGACATTCTCAGTTATGAACATTAACGAGAACCGTGTGACGACAAGACTGACTGACTTCTCAGCAGGGTGACATCTTGAGTTTTGGTGCCAGACCTGCTCAATTTAATGCACTTGACATCTCCAAATCACCCTTCACATCAATGCAGGGAAGTTTTTTATTATTTTTTTATATTCTTCTGAGGTGAATAAATCCTAAAATGTCAGTGAATTTACTTTTTTTGGGATGATCAAAACCACACATTTGTCTCAGATTCCATTAGATACTTCATTTGCATTTCATTTATTATCTTTACCTTCATTCATCCAATTAAGGCAATAGACAACAGATGATCATTTTCAATGTTCATGTAGCTGTCAACAGCTGCAAAGCAAATACAAACACACGTGCAACAAACTGTAGAAAGTGATATATGGTAATGGTTCATAGAACGTCAGGCTGAATAGTCCCCATGCATTTTCACCTCACCACATCTGGCCCTCTTTGCAAAAAGTTTGGACACCCCTGATTTAGGTGATTATGAGGCGCTTGCATTTTGAATGAAATCCATACACTCGTATATCTCTAGTGCTGACAAAGCTTGATATTTCCCCATAGAGCTCTCCTTTTAGTCTTAAGCTATGGGTTAGGTGCGTCAATGGCAAGCAAGGCTAAATATTGCCTCTCATTTTTATGTGCCAATAAAGGATTTCCTTAATGGATGTCAACTACACCCCCTTCCCCCTTTAGATTTGGACAGCCATATCTTCAGAATATACAGGTTCTTTTATAGCAATTTAACATCAAGATATAATGTTTCATAGATAAATGCCACTATGCTATTAATCTAGTGAGCATTAAATTACACTAATGATACCGGAATATCACTAATTAATACTTGCAACCATAAAGATACACTTTTACCAGCCAAATATATATAGAGATTGAGCTGCTGAGTAATAATAAATAAAACTGGATTTGCTGAGAAAGATGATGGAAGTGTTTCCCTTTCCAGACACTTTTTGGTCCTAGATGTATTTTGTATGTAAGCTGTGTTTAAATGCAAACCTCCAGGGTAAACAACCCGCAGAGCATATCAGTGTACCAAAGCCCTTCTGTTTGCGGTGATATTTACTCATCTTCGTTACGGATTAGCATCACTTCATAGCGGGATAAAGACTTGATCTATACCACTTTAGAGAGGTAATCTTGATCAAGCTGTCAGCTGTTCGGCTGCTCTTTAACCAGGTCACTCCATCATAGATCACCACACAGCTTCATAGAGAGTTTCTGTCAGGAATAACACAGCCTTATTTATGTGGTATCCCCTGGCATTTTGCAGGAAATGTATTACCTCTCCAACTGGCCCTGTGTCAGCATTCCATTAAAGCCTCTCCCCTGGTCTAAATCCTTAAATCTGAAATAGACATTTTTTAAATGCAAGTCACTCTTAATTGAGGTCAGTTTCTGTTAACATAACTCATGGCAGCTGACAAATTAAGGTTTCCTGAGCTGCCTTATGACATTGGGAGAAGACATGGTGTATTTAAAGTGAAAGCTTACAAAGATCCTGACAGGCCGCTGTGAAAATACATATTTCTGAAATTTGAAGCTTAGCAGGTTTCCATTTCTTTCAGTGGTTTTTCAATATCTAATGTGTAATATTATGAGCCGCAGATTGGGGTTAGTGGCAGGCCAGTAAATATGGGTCTAGACAAGCCATTTATTACGAGCTCCACACCCACCTCTCTCACACGTTAACAGTGATGTTCTGCCTCCTTGCTAATTGCCTTCTGGGAGCTGCAGACAGTGATGTCTAAGGATGACCTGTATATCTTACGAGCAGAAGCAGGAGACACAAGTGGCTCCACTGTCTGAGGACAGATATACGTAGATATATATAAAAAGTCCAGCCTTAAAAACATCCAGTTAAATCTTGGACGCATATCTTCGCTGATATTTTACACTGATTAAGCCATTACCGCTGCAGAAACGCTTGTCATCTCTCTCACTTACTGTACGCTTCACTGTTACACACAGGTTTCATGTTGCCTGGGTGTAGGGTTGGCGATCCTGGCTGTCACGCTCAGCAGAGCTATGTGCTGACATGTCAGTCAGGATAAATCAGGCTTATCAAAGTGACAGGTGTTTGTCCACCTGCTATAAACATCTCCCACACCTTGCTCCTGCTCCACCTCCTTACACATTATTTACAAGGCTTCGGCCTCCGTATTGGGGCTCTGTTTACTCTCTCTAGCCGTGGTTCTAATAACAGGTCAGTGCTCCACCACTGATTTACTCTACTAGTTAGTGGGGTGAGTAACGACCCTGGATGCCCTGGGAGGGTAGTTTCTAATCAGGGGACGTCAAAGATGGGACTCATGCTCTAACTATAATTACCACCCTCTCTATACCGTCCCCCTTATACCTCAGTGCAGCTGACTACCTGCCAATCCTCATGCCTTTCGTCTCCTCTTTTTCCTTTCGACCTCCCACCGAGTTATACGTTCCTGAACACTCTGACCTCAAATGCTACCGTGGACCCATCTCAATGTCAACTCTTTATATAGCAGCTTTATTTGTAAGACAACCCCTTGACGAGGAAGTAGAGGTATGAGGGTTGAGTTACAGCGGCTTGCTGAGTCTCTGGATAGCAGATTGCTGCCATCACTCCCATTTAGTGTCAGCTTTGGTATGCGTCCAAGTACAGGTCTTGCCAGGTTAACCTGAGCTAATTTAGTGCCCAACATTCACATGGGGCTGCTCATCAGTGTAGAGTGACTGAACACGGCGTACAGAATAACATGAGCAAATCATCGCTGCAAACACCACAGTGATATGTCTTTTTAAGTTAAATGCCATTTGTCAACCACTTAGGCTGTACCTGTATTTCATTTCCCTGCTGGTTCGTTGCTGTGTGTTAGGTTGTCCCAGTCGTTTCTGTGTATTTATGAAATCACTTTCACTCCTGTAGTTTGCTCACAGTAGATTTGACTTCTTTGAACGGCTGACACAGCTTGAATATCTTCTTCTTACCTGTATCACATTGTCTAATGCGACTGACAACCAAACCTTGTTGCCCCGTTACTTTAAAGAGTTAATGGAGTCGTATTACTTCACCTTCTCCCTGAGGCTTTTACAGTAATGTCAAATATGTTTAGAAAATGAAATATAGATTGTCTTTCCTTTCTTAATGTATGTTACATGTTTGTTTAGTTGCATTTTTGGGGAAGCGTTCTCAGCATAGTGAGTTATAATATTAATACAGTCATGGGAAAAATGATTAGACCGCCACTGTTTTCTTCAATTTCTTGTTCATTTTAACGCCTAGTATTACTGAAAGTACATTTGTTTGGACAAATACAATGATAACAAAAATAGCTTTTAAGAGTTTAATTCAAAAGCTGATATCTAGCCATTTTTTCATGACTTTCTTGAGAATAGCCAAAATCACTTGTTTTTGGCATTGATTTTTTTTTCCTTTTCTTGTCTGTTTTATCCACATGATATACACAGGAGTTAGTATTTTATTGCATAACTATTGTTTTTGATGATTGCAGCCGTGCGTCTTGGATTGCTCTCCACCAGGGTGGTCTAATCATTTTCTCCATGTCTGTAGATACTGAAACTGGCCATACAACCATCAGAAAAGGGAAAGAATTTACACTCCTAAAACAGCAACTGGAAATACTAAAATAACTCCACTTACAGGTCTTGACAGGTGCAATATTCATTGTCAGTAAAGAGGGTGAGTTGTGTGAAAATGGGGACGGTGAGAATGTAGAGGTAAGCGGGTAGGAGGAAGTGCACTATTCTGTGATAAATCCCACTGTGTGACTAAAGCAATGACAGGACTCCATCAATCATTAACCACTCAGTATAAAGCTCCCTTTGATAAACATAGAATACTTTGCTAAGCAGAATATCGTATACTGTACATCTGTCCGGTTTGATTTTTGAAAGGATTGAAACCATGAGAATGAAATCTAAACGTGACGAACAACATAAATATGATGCACGTCAAGCCAACTGTAGAGCATAACAGCTTAATTTAGGTCCATTTGTTGGGGGATCCTGTTGTTATCTCTGTAAACTGCTCAGTGAACATTGACAGTTCGGTTGTAATTGCGGATGCTGAGGTTAAGAAATAACTTCCACGCTCCGATTAAGAGGGATGTTTCAGTCTAAACATGTTGATAAACCCATTTTAAGGGTGTTGACCCTCTTGTGTAGACGTCCAGACAATTTGGTTTAGTAGTTGCTTAACATGCATATTAATGAATTTCACATGGGCCTATTAACATACCGTGAATGATAATCATGTGAATTTAGGATACTCATTACATATGTATTACATGAATAGTAGGTGGGGTAATTTGAGTAATTTGTGGCTATATGCAGACATTGAGATGATGGACGGTGTCTAGAAGACAAGCCGAGCCGGCCAGTGGATCTACTGCAGAGTAAGGAGAATTTAGGCTCATCATAAAAGATTTCTCCTTGCCTCTTATTTCACTCGGACATTTTTATGTTTTTTTTATTTTCTACCTCATTGCAGCCGTGAGCTGCCTGCTGATTTACACACACTGGCAACGAAGCACAGAGGCCTCAAGAGACGGTGCCCTCTACCCCTCCATTTTTTCCCCTGTTTCTCCACCTCTGTCGTCCTCTCGCTGCCACCACCGGGCGTCTCTACATTCACTGAACTGGGTCTGACCAAAGAGCTCCCCCTCTACTCGTTCTTCATCTCTAACAAGACATTAGTCTGCAGGGGTTGTTATTCACACATGATCTTGTGACACACAGAGGGGCTGTTCCCCTGTGCCAAGACACAAATCCACACAAAGATGAGCAAAAGGCAGAGACCGAAGCTATGCTCAGTATATATTAGTGGATTTATATAGTATTTTGTTCATATACACAGTAAGCCTAGACATACAATCTCAACCACGAGGCCCTTCCTTCTCATCCATCTGTTTTAAGCTGCACGCTCCAAAGGGAACGTGTCTGATTTTACACACCACATTATTTCAGGAAATTATGAAGCAGTGATCTCAGCTTCCCTTTTCCCTTCAGGCCATGTGTTCAAGGCAGAGCGCTTGGTTTCACGCTGATCAGCCCTGATTCCAGGAGATGAGAAGCTGTTGCCCGCCTTGGTACAGTGATCACGCCCGTTCCCAGTAATTGCTACATCCGTGCACCCAAAAGGTGACAGCATGCGGAGGGGAAATGGGAGATATAGCCATGCAGAACCAAGGAAAGGTACCGGAGCTCCTGGGCTTGATGAATGATTGATGGCTCCAAAGTCAGCTCATTTCCATGCCGTACAATTGAGTGACAAAGAAAAATGTTTCAGCCTTGACTGAAAGTATTTTTTCACCAGACTAAGACAGGTGGTAAGATGGGGTTTGTCTCTGAGGTTGCGCGTACACTAAAACACAGACGCACAAGGGCAGATGTAGCGCCTGAAACCCTTTTTTGGCTGTCGGGTGGTGGGATTTTTTTTTTTTTTTTTTTGTGGCTGTCACTAAATCAGCGTTCAACGTTGCCATGAAATGTAGAAGACCTTGAAAAATCTTCTCAGCCAAGGTGATTCAATTAATTTTAGATTTCCAGAGCCTTCATCTGCCCCAGCGGCAAACGCGATAGGGCCCGAGCATCAGTTTTACCCCCGTGCACCAGTGTCAGATAACTGTTGTTGGTGTCAGATCCTGGCATCATCTTTTAGGTCCCTATCTATTGACAGTGCAGCTGGGCTTCTCTGATATCGACTCATCCCGGTTCCACTGAGTTGCAGTCACAGAGATTTAATATCTCGAGTGGTGCTGAACTCCTATTGCTACTAATGGATTCTGCATAATGTGGCACTTAAAATGCATGAGCAGACTCTGATTTATCTGTAATTTGCCTCCACTGGAGCATATCTGCCTCAATACTTCCATTTGTTTTTGGCTGTGCTTGGTAGAGGAAGTCTGATTGGGATTTCATATTGTTACAGTTGAGTTTGACAATTTCAGTCTCTCCAACACATAAAATGGATTTTTGTGATTCTGTGTTAATTACACCACAGAGGGAATTGTAAGTCAGGCATGAGATCACAGACTTGAGTTTATTTGAGCTGCCTTGGCAGAAAGACATGCTGACTTGGTCTGAGGCAGATGGGCATCTCCCCGAGGGGCAATTTTCCTTTATCTTTTCTTCTACTATTTTATGTGTCAAACAATAAGCATACTAATTAGGTTAAAACGAGCCGAAACAGTTGTCACAATAATGGAAACATGATTTGGCTTTTTACTTTTCTGAGTAATTCCAGTGAAAGTCAACTCAAACTCTGCAAATGGCAAGTGCTTTTACTCCCTCTCTGTTTTTTGCTTTTTTTTTTTTTCTTGCTCCATTTGACCTCCTCTGGGTCATGCAACACGGAGCAGGAGGTTGTTAGCCAATCGATCTGATGGACTTAAGCGTGTCAATGTTGTCATGGTAGCAGAGCCACACTGACAGGCTAGGCTACAGTAGCTCAAGGTTAACCGCCACTGGACCAGAGACACAGACCATTAAAGGATGGTCAATAGCCCTGGAACGGCCGGACTAAAAACACAACCTGAACGTTTCAATCTACTGGAGCGAACTGTAAAATTCTTTGACGGAACTGTACACATAGGCACCTGCCTTTTGTTTAAATCGCATTTCCTAACACATGAGCTATTCTATAGGAGAGTAAGTTTCGTCATTTTTCTTTCTACTTCTATTTAAAAAAAAAAAGCCAGCTTTCTCTTGACACGAATAACATTTTCCTCCTCATCTGTTAAACAAATAGCATTTCTAGTTCAAGGATTTAGACTCGATCATAAAAAACCTTTCTTCAGATTCCAATTTCTGGAGGTATAACAGGCCGTTTGATGTTTTATATTCAGCTAAAGCAAACATCTGCAGCCTTGCCAGTGCATATGCATATATGTGTGAAGGTTAAGGGTAATTTTGCTTCAGTCAGTTAAGCACCAACAAAGACGACACCTTCATACACTGCATTTGCATTCACGGCTGTGCATGAAAACCTATATACTCCCACCCATTTTCCAATTTGTGTGTGGGCTTCCCCCCCTTGTCCAAGACGTTGAGTGCTCAGGAGCGGGTCTGTGGTGACGTCACCTGTCTTTCCTCTGCACCACCAGCCTTTTGTCTGTTCTCTTTGTGAATTCCTAACGAACGTGGCAAACCGCTGCAGAGAGACAGAGCTAATCTAATTAGCTGCACAGATATGCCAGTCCACTGTCTCTCTGTTTAGTGGTCATTACCTCTGCATAAGCACGGTGCCTCTCACTATGGGATCACACGTACGTCTTCATAGTGCACACACACACACACACACAAAAACACGCACACATGCAGAGAAAAGGATCTGCACAGAACATGGTTGGTGAAATGCAAAGCCGGGGAGACATTTGGAAAAGGTGGCCTGTCAGTGCAGCTGGCATTTTGCTCAGCTGGGAGCAATGTAGCCTGTCTACCTGCTGGACCTCTAAGACAGGAGCGAGTCCATTGAGATCCCGCAGGACCTCCTACCAGCCACACACCTGACAGGGGGGGCCGTCTTAATACTCTGCAGAGACCCTATTACACATGTCACACTGCTAAGCACTGCAGTGGCCACCAGATGACAAGCTTCCTGTGACGTACACTTTAATAGAAGCCAGAGCGGAGCCTCAGAGAAAGCCATTTGGGTGTCATGGCTTAAATTATTGCATTGTTATCAGCACATATTTGGCAAATGATGCCTCCTGGATAGTGATATTTTATGAAGCTTTTGTGAGATTTGTTTATAAGGTAAATATAGACATTTATAGCATATGCTCCTTGAAAGACTGAGCACACACGGGGAATACATGTAACAACACTGCCATCTTCAGGAAACCTCCCGCTGCCGTCACTGCACAACACATCTACAGACACAGAAACATTTTATTGCCATGAACTGAACATGCCAGTTGAATATATTAAGGAGAACACAACTATCGTTTTTTTTTTTTTTTTTTTTTTTACAGCAGTGAAATGTTTAGGAGATATAACACAAAAATGTGGAGTCTGAAAGTGTAACATCCCTTCCTCAAAAATCCAAATTGCTTCCACACAAGCTTTCAAGTGAGAAACACAAGATTTCAAGTGAAATCCTGCCAAAGAAAGATGTTTGTTGTTGTTGTTATTTTTTTTTTTATGTCGATCCAAATGGGCTGCTCAGGGTTTCCTCCTGGCTGATTCCTGCGAAATCCAATAAAGGTGCACTCTCTGATTTGTTTAGTGCCAAGTCCTTAATCCGTGGTTCCACATCTCTACTCTCCGAGCTGAAATAACAAAAGAGAACACAACACATAGAGGGATTTTACTTTGAAGCAATCATTCTCAAACAATACAAGAAAGGAGAAATGATTCTTTTCTTTTTCGCATGCGCTCCGGGGGAGTTTGTCTTCAGTAAATTCCCACATTATGATACCTGTCAGAGTCAAAGTCACAAGACAAGCTGATGTCTTTCCGCAGGTCCTCCTCAGAGTGAAACCGTCGTAGGCCACAGCCCTGCACCGCCTGGGTCACAGAGTAGTGGGTTCTTCCAGCGGCACAAGCCTCCATCTTGGACACATTGAGCTGCGACTGCAGGAAAAGGTGAAGGCAGCTGTCAGACAGCAGCAGAGAGCTCTGGAGGATCCTGGAAAATGGGGACAGGAGAAATGGATGAGTGTACAGGTTAGGGTTTTTGTCATTTCAGTTTGAGTCCAGCTAGACAACGCCGTGGTCACATGGAAACTCTGTTCCATCCAGAGGCGGAACTAGGTGTCATGAACATCCCGGGGTTGGCTCCAAATCTGGTCTGGTCCAGATCCTGCTATGACAAGTACATTTTTCCCCTCATTTACAGCACCTCCATGATATATTTATATTTAAAATGTTCAAAATAGAAAGATATTAGCTTGTTTAAAAAATAGAATTGCAATAAGCACTTGACTTATAAATGATAGATTTCTGTCCAGTTCACAATAGTGATTTCATTACGTTTGTACTGAAATATTCACATTTTGGTAATTGACAGAGAATGTAGAAAATCTAAATCCATTGCATCAGCCGTTTGTTCAGAGCTGCAGTTTAAGATAAGATCAGATAAGATAGAACTTTATTGATCCCACCATGGGGAAACTTATGTGTTACAGCAGCAAAAATACACAGCAGAGAATAAGAGCAGACAATTCGATTCAATTCAATTCTTTTACTACATACACGGTATGCATTTATGGATGTATGGCATGTGTCAATAAATAATCAAGTAAGCACGCATAAGGAAAGCGTATTAGACTAGATTAGATTAGATTAGATGTACCTTTAATCGCATATATACATACATATACACATATATGTATTTACTGTATATACGTGTGTGCATATTCATGTATACACACACGCACACATACAAATACACATACACATACACTATGTATACCTAAAATGTGAAGATGGGCGTATAATATAATATGCGTGTGTAATTTAACACTTCATTGTACCACCTGTTTTTAACAATGCAAATTAGTAGTAATGTTCTCATGTATAATTACTGCAGTGATTAATATGTTTCAGATAAAACATCAACTGTAACTGATGCAGTGAGTAGCTCCTCATTTCTTAAACCACCATCGGTTTATGAGAGAGCATTAAAATTGGACTGTGTTTTCGATGGATAAAGGTCATGTGGTCTGAAGAGTCCGGGTTGACCCTGATTGATGGGTGCATCAGGGAAGTGATTACCCATCATGCCTAGTGCCTGCATTCCAAGCCTATATGGGAAGTGTTATGATCTAAGGTTGTCAGAAAAGGTTCAATGACATTATTTGTCCAAAAAATTATGGAAATAAATGTTGTGACATTTCATCGTCTTAATTAAATGGGACACTTTTGGCTGCAAATATCTTGACAATATTTATTTTCAACCTTGAAGACTTAACGCTAATAAGAAAATATGTGGGATCTGAGTCCCAGGAGTTGCTCTCGTTCTACCTGTGTTTGTATCAGTTTGTTGCTGTGGGGATGTAGCTCAAAGGTCACACACACATATTGATCAATGGAAATATTCTTACGTCTCCAAAAACCTCTGCAGTCCCTGCATTCGTTCACTTATTTGACGTGCATTGTTCAGGCTGAAGAAGGGATTCTTCGGGGGCAACTCTGGTAGCTTTACCCTGAAAAGACACACACACAAAGTATACATTTAGACTAGATTAGATTAGATTATATATACCTTTATTAGTCCCACTCGGGGAAATTACAGGTTACAGCAGCACACAAAAGACACTCTGAAAATTCAAACAAGTCCTAATACTAACAAAATATAAATAAAGAAAAAGAACAGATTGTATAAATATAAAAAAAACCCAGATTGATTGCAACAAGATCGAGAAAGAGACATTGTCAAATTGTCATTTATAATCTGAGCTCAGTACAGTTTGCCTTTAAGGTGAAAACTTGTGTCAGGCCTTTTCAATGCTATTTTCTGAACACACAGTGGACTTACATTAACAGTGAGTTCTCCTGTAGCTTATGCTTCAGCCATACAAACTCACTGTACCTCCTCCTCACACTCGAGATCTTCTTTGTGAAGCACACGCTGTTGGTCTGGAAGAGTAAAAGTGTCGGTCACATGTACACAGTGTTTAAATATTGACATTAAAACTCTTCTCTGACGGACTACTCACGTGTAAGCAGATTTCATAGTCCATATAGGCATGCCAAAAGTCATTTTTGCGTATCCGTGGGTCTCGCACCCAGACACTGACGATCTGCTTCATGGAGTAAGGACAAGAGACACTGAGTAAAATGCACCGTGTTGTGCAAAAGGGAAGTTTTTCTTAGTAGATAGAGGAAGTGTAGTGACCAGCAAAGCAAAAATCAGGAATGGAAAACCCCAGTGAATATCCATTGTTGTTGAGGAGCTGAGACTGACCAAAGACATTATTATTGAGGCACATTGAGGTAGCAACTCTTGTTTAACTTGTATAATAACTCTATTAGATTATAGATCCAGAGAGTATAGGGTTCAAACTCACCTGATTTACTTCGTAGTCACCTCCTTCAGTCATGATCGCAAGGTCCTCAACATAAAATTCCAATAACTCTCTGTCAGCCTCATGTTAAAACACTGCGTGACTGCATTTTTATTTTCTGTTTTGGTTCATAGGGAGGAAGCCCCTCCCATTCTGTTAACTCCACCACCACAGAATTCCCCTGTAATCACTAGAAAACAAACCAGGTATTCTGACTACTGCCAACACGACCACAAAATGTTATTTCCTGGCATTCAATTGTTTAAACGGTCGGCAGAACTGAAAATGATGCAAGTTGGTTTTTTTTAATATCACTTCACCAAACACACACGCTGTCACATTAACACAAATCATACATTTCATTTCGTGTTATTACTTCAGGTTCGAGTGTGTGACAAATGTGAATACACACAAAAAAAGATTCACAAAAAGCTTTCTTTTATTCACAGACATCACAGATCCACGGTCAATGGTTACAGTAAATTCAGTAGCAGGTGCAGTTCAGCAGGTTTAATGTACAACTCAAGTCTCATTAGAGTCATGGGATGTACATGAGGTCAGGACAGTGCCATCGGGATACTATTACCATACTGGAAGACAATGCCCTGCAAAGTTGGATAAGCTCACATGTTAAAAGTGCTACATTTCACAATCTGTTTCAGGTGCAAAAAAACAGGTCAGTCTGTAAAACTCAAAACACTTTAGAAGAGAACAACAGAATGCTCCTTTTTTTTTTTGTACTTTTAATATCACGTAAGACCACTTCAGGAAACAAAATGTAGACTAAATTACTAATTACTTTTTAAAGTTAGATCACATTGTTGCTAACATTCAGTTTAGGACAATATTTGGTAGACAGCAGCTGATTGGCACTGTGGAAAAATTTCTGTTTTGGAATATCACAAAAGCAAATGTGTGTATTAACAGTTAAGGGTCGTATAGAAACACAGAGAGACGCGGGAAAAGCTGTGGTTTCACACACTTCACACAACAACAGACGCTCTAATGAAATGCTACGCAGAGGTACAGGTCTGACAGCCGTGAGTTCACTCAGTCTACAAAGTGTAACACACACT
>JAPTHA010000009.1:9031007-9049287 GCA_029814585.1 Gymnapogon annona
TATATAGTAATTGTATGTAGTTTGGCCGTAACTAGTCCACATTTGTAATTCAAATTGTGGACTCTGATTCTGCTTAAAAGATCCTGATATGATCTTTCCACCAGACCACCAGCATCAACAATGAAACCCTAAAACAATGGCAACATTGTTACCTGAAGAAGTGGTTGTTGCCCCATAAAATTCGGTCTCCGTGCCACAGATGCACCAAAGCATCGATCATTGTTCCATTCACACAGGTCCTGTTAAAGCAGAGAAACTCAACGATAATGAATGCGTTAGATGATCATTTTAATGTTCAGCTTTGTTCGGGAGAAACTAATCTAACAATTCTCTTTGTGGTGGGAGGCAGACATGGCTCTGATATCAAAGCGAGGAGCTCAGATCATAGATTCCTTTCCAGTGAGGTCATGTGAAACACCGAGGTCCAGTCATCCATGAAGGGCAGAGACAGACGCAGACAGATAGGCCGCACGTTGGAGGCAGCGGTAGCGCAGCTCACCTGGCATTCTTGATGGGCATCAGGGTTACGTCACCGTCTGGGCACAGCTCCAGAACGCAGTGCTCCGACTGGATGCCGATCCCAAAAAGTTGGATGTCCTGAGATGTGTCTGCACCCACACGCGTGTGCTCCTACACACAGGTGGAGGACAGATTAAACAACACTATAATGACAGACTTGAAAATAATTACATCCCACATCTCAGGCCAAGTTTTTGGTCATAGCCTCGAGCACTGGAATATATTCACTGGAAGGAGAGCCCTGAGCTTTAACCTCAACCTCCTATCATGTGATACTACTCCTACCTCTGAGTCACTACTACTACTAGTACCACCACTACTAGAACTACCTCTACTACTACCAGAACTACAACCACTATCCACTACAAGAAGTGGTAGTGTCCACTATCCACTACTACTACCATATTTATTTATATTATTATGACTATCTCTATTACCACTACTACCAATACTGCTAATTAATTGCCGGGATTCCAACCTAATATTCGGACATTGGACAAGACACTCTACTAACTGAGCCACAGCAGTCCCCACTACTGCTACTATTTATTATATATATATTTATTATTATGTTGTTTTATATATATATAGATAGATATATAGATATATAGTATAGTATACTATCCACTACTACTACTAATACTACCACTACTACAACGACGATGACTACTATCCACTACCAGGATTATCAGGGTACCACTACCATTACTAGGATCCACTAGCCAGGATTCGACTTCAATAAAACCACTGCCACTACCGCTACTCTTACTACTATGACTACTATCCACTACTACTACTATCAGTACCAGGATTGCCGGGTACCACTACCATTACCAGAACCTACTAGCCGGGATTCGAATTCTACTACCAGTGGGAATATGACAGGCATATGACTTATAAATGAACCCACAAAAGAAAGTCTAAGTGCAAAGACTTGTGCCTCTTTCTCTCATCACAGAGTGGGTGGTGTTAAACAAACATCCCGGCTTCTAGAGGATGTCCTACCCTGCAGAGAAATAACCCACTTCACATTTCTATAGTCATTCCACACTGATATGCCAGGCTGGTCTGCATAGCCCAGACAAAGGCCTGTTGTTCTGCACAGACTGTTTTCTCGCATGCCTCTACTCTTACACGTCCAACCAGCGCGTTAGTGGTTCAATGCAGTTCAGAGCTGCTCTTTCTGGACTCCTGTCGGCTCTAACGCTATCATCTGGGGCAACACTAAACATACCGAATGCGCTACATTTCACAGTCACAGTTAATGGTGAATATTACCTCTGTGGTGCCAAGAAGGCATGTGTTAATTACTAGTATATACCCCCGGGCCTCCTAAGGTATTCACTTGTTTTTGCCAAGATAAAGACATTACATTCTGTTTTGGATTCAACCCCATCATAAACAAGTTATGTTCCAATAAAATTAAGCTGAAAAATGTTGATGCTTGCTACTACTATTGTTATTACCTACTACTACTACGACTAGCTGGGTTTCAAACCACTAACCAATTGGCCGTTGGATGACACGCGCTACCAACTGACCCATAGCAGCGCCCATTACTACAAGTATTTATTATATATCATCATGTAGTATGCAGTATATAATTACCACTACTGCCACTACCTATTACTACTAATACTACCAACACTACAATATTCTTTTACATTATTACCACCACTACCATGACTACTTTCCACTATTACTACTGTCACTACTACCACTATATTTATTTATATTGTTACCACCAATATTCACCCCGGGGACTCCTAAGGTGTTCGCTGGTTTTGGCCAAGATGAAGATATTGCCTTCTGTTTTGGATTCAACTCACAAACACGTTATGTTCCAATAAAACTGAACTTAAAAATCCTTGTCATTGTGGAGTCCAGAAGTTCACATTCCAGATCCTATTGGTTTAGGCACCAAAACCAACTTGGTTATGGTTAGGAAAAGACTGGTCTTGTTTGAATATTCATAAACACAACGTGACTCCCATTTAAATGACCTCTTTACTGACTTTTTCTGTATTTAACCAAACCCAGGCATCTTACATAAACTCTAACCATGTGTCTCCACTGCCTAAAAATTCTGAACTGTAATTGTGTAATTAACCACAAGAAGAAATAAAACATTAGTGTAGCGAGCGACACTATGAGACGTAACTGTGTTTGCAATTTAGCAACAAATGAACATAATTTCCAATTGAAATGATTCTAATAATGGTCATAATCTTATATAAAGTAATAATAATGATAACAATAGAATCTTATACAAAGTCACTTGCAGTTTGTGTAGGGGTTTAGTGCTGTCATGGTTTACTTTTGATGTTTGATTTTTTTTGCATAATTATAGATCAAAAGTGTTACAATATTTATCTAAAATTGTTGAAAGGAACACAAAAGGAATGTATTCATTGATGAAGTCAACTTGCATTTCAAAATTAGTGAGCAATAGATGGCCTGTTCTTCTTTTCCAGTGAAAAATACAGGCTAATATAACGTCTCTTCTTTTCAGTGGTAGAGCAGCTGTCTGTCCTTAGACAGGGTTCTGCACATGAGTCTTTTGTAGGAAAAACGGTTCTCAATAAGAGGATAATGTATTGACAATACCTTCAGGTAGTAGACCAGCAGCTCATTCAAGGCAGGATCAGCATTCAGATTGACGAGGAAACACTTGTCTTCACCCACTTTGATGCCGGACGTCTCCAAGGAGATGCCCATGCTCTCCAGCTGCTTTTGACGCTCCTGCAAAGACACATAATGAACGTGGAGCTATGATCATACCTATGTAAATAGAAATGATCCTCCGAGTGACTGGTGTCCATACTGTGGCTATTTCCTCTGTCTTCCTCAGCTTCTCCTCCCAGGTAATAGTCATCTCCTGGATGAGTTTCTCAGATTCATGCAGTTTTTCCTTCAACTCTGGAGCCTTCAGTGACTGAAACAATGGGAGAACAGAAAAAAAGAGCATTAGTGAATTGAGTAGCTTCATAAATCTATATGCAATTCTGCAACTATTTCATGAATTACAGCTTTGTTAGACGGGTAACCTCTGCCCACCTCTGCCTGAGAGAGCTGAACCTTTAACTTCTCCACCTCTTCCCTGAGCTCTCTGATGATCCGAGCGTTGGGGTCTTCGTTCACTACTGCGTGGTTGACGATTCTCTTGGCCCTGTCTGCATAGCGGAGTGTTGACAAAGTCTCCTCGTAGTTGTCAGCTGCCGGACTCACGGTGGCGATCATGGCTGTTTTGCTGTTGCCGCCTAGATTGTCCTGAAGACCAAAAACAGCCGGAAAAGACCAGTTACACAGGTATGACAGAATGCAGGGGGTTAATAAAGTGGAATGCGTGGATCGAACCTTGAGGAGCCAGGTGAGGACTGAGTCTCTGTAAGGCACAAACTTCCCCTTTCCCTTGGCTCCAGACTGATCAGCCAGAGCAGAAATCACACATCCTAAGGTGGTAAGAGACCTAAAAGCACAAGAAACCAATGTATCTGTGACACATCATCAACTAGCCTGGAGAAAAATAACCTACTGGATGAAAAAAAGTAGGGTTTACGACAAGATATGGAACCATTTATAAACTACATGGAAAATTTTCCAGCACACCACATTGGTTCAGGTCTATATACACACGAGCAGGGCTTGTAGGACTTAGGAGGTCAGAGGTCAACATACTCTGTGTCTGTTTGTGACTCATGTGGTTCACTAATTTATGTTTTTTTTTGGGGGGGGGGGGTGTTTATCAATGTACCCTCTTTGGTGTTTTTTGTGTTCTACATGTATATATATTTTTTGTTTTTTTGTCTGTTGTCGCTAATCTTGTCATTGTGGGTTGTGAATGTATGAATGTAACTGTAATATTGTCTTGTGAAAAATCTAAATAAAATAATGTTAAAAAAACAAACAAACCCACTTGTTTATATTGCTGCCCTCCTTGAGTCTTTCCCCTGCAGCTCCAGTCTTGGACACTCGTTCACTTCCGGCCAAGTCGACCAGACTCAACTTGCTGACCTTCTCTCCTGAATTCTGTTTGTCACCATATTAGAGTCAGAGTCAGAGTCAGACCCTTGATAAAACAAACACTTATCAGTCTGATATCCAGATTTAGTACTTTGGGAAATAATTTATTGTGAAAGGCTGACCCCGGATTGCAGATCGTAGAGTGTTTGTGTAACGATGATACTGAAGACGGCGTGTGATCGGCTGCTCTCTTCATTCATGTTGGTGGCTGCGACTGTCCGTGATTTGTTCCCCTCTGACATCAACACCTCGATGTCCTACAAAAACACGGGGGTTACTGGAGACTATCACAGATACTCAAGGGTGAAGGTGGGGGGGGACCCTGGACAAGTGGCCAGTCCATCACAGGGTAAAATTATATATATCTATATATCTATATCTATATCTATATATAAAATGAGACTAGATTAACTGGGTTATGGACAAAACTTGTACATAGAAGATAATAAAAGCAATAGAGGCAGGCGGATTAAACATGACTGAGAGCCATGTGAATTAGTGGGTCATAACAGGCCCTGGGAAACCCACTGAACTAATATCAGCAACAACAGCGCACACAGGAACAGGGTGGAGATGTTTAAACTTAATTAAGGAAGGCCCTGCCAAGGCTTGGCACATAGATGACACAAAAAACCCCAGGAGTACAGCCCACGTCAGGAATATGTGTCATTAGGGTTTCTGCACTTGGGAAGACTGGAAACTAAACTCTCATTCCAAATGTAAATCACTGACTTGACAACTGTGAATATGATACGAGTGCAATTCTGCTCGATTATATGAATCATCCTTCAGCATATGTGAAATATCCTTTGGTCAGTGGCACAGGGGATTCAGCCTCGCCTCTGGTGTGACGACAGAAGGGTAGAGGACACACCTCAAAGCTGGTCACAGCCAGTTGAGACAGACCATCCACGTATGGACCCAGGACTTTGTGTTCTCGAACCTTGAGCGACTGTCGGCTCCTGAAAAACACATGCACGAAACGGAAGTAATCAGCACAGAATGCCAAGAATAAAATAAATAAATACAACTATAAAGTGGCTTTAAACTGGAATCTCTTCTCTGTCTTTTTCTCTAACAATTCTGGGCTTGTAAATTCCTTCATTTCCGCCAGCCTTCAGTGTATTCACATTAACATTTCGCTGAACACTTCAGGGTTGTTTTTTAAAGCTCAAAAGACTTATTTAACAATTTTACAGGAACATTCCATTTAAAAATACTTTCCATGAAGACATTTTTCCCTCAGCAACATGTTTCATGATAAGTAGACATGCACATTATGAGGTAAAATTACAAAGGGATATAATATTCTTCAATACTCCAATAACGATAGGGCTTTGGGGACTACCTTAACTGACACTAATGATGTAAATGTGATGTACTGACAGAACTGTCCTTCCTAAACTTCATTTCTCTTCAAAGTCACTATCGCGAGCTCATTCAAAATGAATGGCAATTGTTATTTTTGGGTGTGTATACATACATGACAAGAACAATTATGATTATATTCAATTTCTGTATTTATATCCTCCTAAATACAGGTGTACAACGTATAGATAATGCACTTAAGAGACAGATTACTTTACATTTGTGTGTTTGTTTTGAGACTCTTAAAGATCCTGACCATTATTTTTATCTTTAAAAAAAAAATCATCTTTCTTGCTCCAACTGACATTCAGAACTTGGTGAGCATTTGGTGTATTCATCCAACAGAGAATTTAGCAAAAGTGTAGATATTTCGTGTAAATTCATGGATTATATTTGTGTGTATTTCTGGAAGACTGTAAATTTCAGTTTTTGTTCTTGAGCTGGGGACCAATGCTCAATGATGATGATAAGTTCTTTTGGCATTTTTCCCTTCTGGGGTCACCACAGCAAATCCAATTCTCTAATTTGATTTGGAAGGAGTTTTTACGCTGGATGCCCTTCCTGACGCAATCCACTGGATGCTCTTACCGTGGATCGAACCCGGTATCCCGCTATCCAGCCGGATGGACCAATGCTCAATACTTTTCTTAATAAGTGCATTCCATAGATGCATTGCTATAAGTTCTCATTTTCAATTGCAAACATCAATGAGTTACATTCACTTCAAATCACAACTAATCTCTCCATGAACAAACAGTCCAACCTAAGCATAATGCAGACAACAAAACAAACGTGCTCCTAACGATCCTAAAGACATGGTCTGATTTAGGTTTTGACCTGATAAGTCAGAATTCTCAACCTAAGCTCCAAAAAGTCAGATCAATGTTTGCATTAACGGTGGAACACGCGTTGGCCATAAATGTAAACTTGGAGCCAGTGTGCATCTCATGCTGTGGCACAGGTGGATAAAGTGAAGCTCATGCTGTCCTGGCTGCCTGCATGCATTGGTGGTGAAGAGAAATCCTATAGATTAGAAAGTGTTGATGGGTTCCTCTCCATGGCAACAGAAGTACTGAGGTTTGCAGAAACCAATCTACCACCCACTGCAGCAAACAAGAAAATACAAAGAAGAGCAGGATCTGTTAACTGACTTCACACAACAGGGCGGACTCAGAGGCCGATACTCTTCAGATGACGTTTAATCTTTACGTCTCAGCGACGGAGAGGGAAAAGAGAAGAGATCGAAAGGAAAAGAAAGCCGGTTATTTAAGCGAGAGGAAGTCGCTGTGGAAAAAGGCCTGGCTGTATTTTCAGACATCTGCAGCGACACAGAGCACTCCACTGTAGTCCATCTCTGGGCTTGGGCTCGCAGGTTGCTGTGACTGCTCTCCTGCTCCCAGCTTCACTAACAGATGTCCCTGAGACACACTCGTTCACAGCTCAGCCTCCCCTGCAGTCTGTCTGCCAACCCACATCTGACCACGGAGGCGAAGAATGCAGCGGTATCAGAGGACGACACTGGATGCTTCTGAATGGGTCAAGCTTCCTACTCACTTCATTCTATCGTTACACAGCTAGACACAACAGGAGTTATAAACAGAGAGACGAAGCGGGGCAAAGTGGGAGCTGGCAGAGAGGTCTCTGTACTCTCTGAAGCGATTCAAGACTCTGAGAAAATCACGTTGTTATTTGTCCAACCAGCTGTGTCTATTACCCCGGGGTTTGAAAGCATTACTACATCAGGCCAAAGCATTAGCTCATAGAACTGAACACACAGATACAAGGGACATGTTATTCTGGAGAAAAAAAAATAAAAATAAAAAGATCAGGACCACACACTGGACTTACCCTTTGGGATCCAGCAGGTCACGGACCTTCTCATTATAGATCTCCATGTAGGAAACCTCCACCTTAAAAGTGTGGGCCTCATTCTCCTCCTTGTGGACCCGCTCAAACAGTGAGCAGCAGAGTCGTGGGATCAAACCTGGTTGTTCCCCGTTCCCCATCATGGAAAAGGACTTTCCTGAACCTGGACAAACACAGTGAACATTATGACGTTTGAGCTCGGCCACAATTTGACAACAATTCTCATAATCATCGACCCAAAATTTACAATGTGCACAGGGTCATAAAACTATCCATCTGACTGAGTCCAGTGAGAACAAGCGTTTTCGAAGTTATGTAATTAGAAATTCCAAACCGCAAATTGTGTGGTTTTCTAGTTTCCATTATGACTGAAGTGTTCTGGCTCCGCACAGAAACATTTTTTTCTTACATCAGGAGACTGACACAACACTGAGGTACTGTACTCTTCTCCTGCAACAGTCGACCAACTGTGTAAGGTTTCCTCTGATTCAGGAAGTGGGGATAAAGGAGCTAATCTGACCCTAGGTGAGGAAGGATACGAGTTAAGTGATTCCACAGTGATCACAAATATAAACCTTTCTGTCCTTTAAACTTTGTCAGGCCACATCTGAAGCCAACGGGGCCTGTAGATATACTTAAAATCATCATTCTTTTTTATTTTGCTAATTAGACTACGACTGCATTTTCTGTTCTTACCCGTTTGTCCATAGGCAAATATGCAGGCATTGTATCCCTGGAATGCATTTTCAAGTATCCCCTCTCCAAGGCACTTGAACACCACCTCTTGACCTTTTTAACAAAACAAAACACAAAAAAAACAGTCACTATGGAGACTCTGGTAAACAGATGGACATATTGTGACATACATGCACTATTTGTTTGCATGGAATACTAAAATTATTACAGAAAAATTAAGACAAGTGTGACCACAACAACAGACAATGAAGAAGAGTCATGACAGTGGACAGATTCTTATTTGCTCATGTGGAAAATGTCCGACTGTGTAGAGAAATCTCTTGTGTGGTTCACTGTCATGCTCGTGCAGAATGGGACAGCTGTTTAATGAGCTAAATAAAGCCTTGGCCGCGGCCCTTGAGGTAGCCCTTCACTCCAACAGATTGCCCTGTCGGCCCAGCACAAAGCAGATGGAAAAATGACATTTCCATCACAAAATGGGAATTGTGTGACAAGCAACTATATACAATGATTATGTAAATTTCCCTCGAGTGACAGGGGTAACCTATTTTGTATGAATGAAAAAAAAAACTGTAGCTGTAACCTTTTCTGTGTGGCGCTCATTAGAGAACTGAATGGGAGCTGAAGAAGTTGAATTTACCATTTCAGTGGGTGTATCAGAGGTGCAACGCTGATAGGTGGTTATATAACCACAAAGACATGCAAATGAGGACAATATTATGTGTTATACAGAAGAGTAGGGTGAAATATTCGTGTGTGTGTGTGTGTGTGTGTGTGTGCACATTATCAACACATACTGACTTCATTGCACAGAACACTGCAACTACAACACAACTACATTGTTTGTCTGCTAAATTCATTCGATTAATATTCAAATTACTGTGTGTACCCACATTGTGCTTTGGTTTGCATTATGCAAAAACAACTTCCAGCCACTGCACTGTACAGAAGGTTGCATGCATGTCTTTAACTTGGAACGTGATCTGTTTGGCGTCAGAACAGGTGACTCACCAGCATATTTGGGAACGTTGGACTCATCCATGGACCAGAAACAGTGGTCAAACGCAAACACCTGCAGAGGAACCAGCACGGACAGTGTAAAAAACCAAACCACTGAACACACACCTGTCTGAGCACGTACAGTGTAACACAATCTCAAAACCTCTTACAAGTGGTCTCGGTTCTGGCAATGTACAACAAACACAGCTATTGTAATATGTGATGCCATGCCATTCTGCAGTAAATCAGCAGGACTGAGCTTGTCCGAGTGAGTAAGATGAAGTCTAACTGTGTATTGTTCGCAGTAATGCTTGTTAAGACCGCGCCGTGACTGTCTGCACAAATCCACTGTTAGTTGTCCGGGTGTTTTTGTCGTAGTGGCTAGACTTAAATGAATTCATAAATCAGGGTCACTGCTCCCCAGAAGAAATTCCAGCACCCAGTGACCCTTGTCTCCAAGGAAACGGGGCCGAAGCTGTTCACGGTGGTGCAGGCTGGCTCTCAGCCCTCTGCGCTGAGTCTCACACACTCCTGCAGCAGAGAAGCTCCCTGTGTCCCAGAGACACCTGCATGAGCTCTGCACAGATTACACAAAGGATGCTCTCTAGGAAACAGCACAGACTTTACTCAATCAAAGACCCTTTGTTTCTCACAGTCAGTGCACGTTACTGTATATGTCGATATGAAAATGCCACATGAGATTTCAGTACTCAAAACCATGACCAGAAATCCGAATCTTAGAATAAGAATATAAAAATTGAAATTTCATTCCAGGGCCCACTCTGTGTACTTGCAAAATGACAATGAAGTTGCTATTGTATTCTATTCTAAAAGGTTAATGATCTGGGTGAAAAATATGAATACTTAGACAATGTACTCTTTTACATAAACATCTGTTCATGAAAATACAATTAGAATTGTCCCAATTATGATTATTACAGAGTAAAGTGGTAATAGCTTGCAGATTCAAGGCTACTGTCTTCATTCACCTGTATAAGTCTGCAGAAGCCTCATACTGTATCATTACACGTGTTTTATACTGTTTTCCATTATTTAAAGTTTCCCTTCTTTTTTTTTTAAAGATCAGATGACTTATCTTGCGACACCTTCTTCATCAAGGCTTTATGGAAGTGTTTAATTGTTCAATACTAACAACAATTGGCTGCGTTTCATTGTTTGTGTTCTTGTGTACAGCAGTTAAGCTCATACAATACTAGTGTGATTAAAGTCCAGAGAAAATTAGTTCCTTAAACATCACTTAAAATTTAATTCTCGGGGAAGCCCTATATTTAGCGGATACAAAACTGATACTTTACCCAGTCCCGGCCATTTTTCTTGTGAGAACTTTATCCAGAAGTCTTGCTGAACTGGTATTGCACTGTCATCCTGCAGTGACAGCTCAGTTCTGCTGCACATGCTACTACTCCTGGCATCGACTGTGCTGCTGCACTGCCAAACCACTTTCCCTTCACAAATACCCCAAAATAATTGAACTCCTCGCTAATCATAAGAGGAGCTATTAGCCAGGGGAACCACTGGTTGCACAGTCAGCATGGGAAGCACTGAGATCACTGAGTGCTTTTGAAAGCATGACCTCCTCTTGTGACTTCAGACAAGTGAGTGGGTGCCATTCAAAGGGACAAAAGTGCCATCATTCTCAATTAGAGCTGCTTTGGTAACTGGGGCTTCAGTCTCCCCTGCTCTGTCTCCATCCAGCCTGAGGGTGTGACTGCACAACAAATTGTTCTGGATTGGACAATTACTATTAATCAGCAGTGCAAACGATGATGAAGCTGATAAGCACAATGCCCGTTTTGTTACATGCAGAATTGAAAAGTGGTTACATGTGACGGAATGCAACCTCTTTTTAACCCTTTTCCAATTTAAAAGGGACTCATTTGAGTGCCATTAAAGGTAGCAGATAGCCACGTGCTTGTCTAGCTGAAGCACATTACAGGGTAACTCCGGTTCAGGGGGGCCCCTGAGACCAGGGACGCCCGTGGCCCGCGCTGGCGTTTCCTGCTCCTGTCTGTAGCCAAGTGTTGCGCGCACAAAGCCTGTCCCTGGTGTTTGAAACATCTCTGAGCGAGTCACCAGTGCGTTGTCAGGAGGGTAGACGGGGGGTGCAGTCCAACAATGCAGCTTTGAATGTGCACACATACTGCCCCAGTGTCCGCGCTCATCCCTCTCTCATTGTAGAGCCTTTTGTGGCTGTTCACGAGATCTTACAGCGCTGACACATTCACACGGACATCTATCCGGCTCCTGCTGACCAACAAGACTCCTAAAATACTCTCAATCATGTCCCTAGAAACAACGTCACAACAGCACGTTGACCTGTGCGCGGGGCTTCTCTGTCCTTCAAATGGCAACAGGGGAATAGGGTTGCCTGTGCTACATCTTGCTGTGGGGTTTATTTCAGTACCACTGACAATGCCAGAAGGACACCCAGAGAGCGAGAAAACACGACAAAAAACCCACTTTCCCCAAATGTAGCAAAACACTGCTGCTGACGTTGCTACTTTAGGGGAGGTAGATTTTGGAGCAAGAAGAAACAGATGAAACATACATACCTTAGGCTGTTTCCTGTTGTACGAGAGAGGCAATCCATCATAAAACAGGAGAACGGGGAGAAAGAGAGGGGGAAAAAAACAGGATTAGCACTGATTCAATTTGACATTCATAGCATGATCACTCGGTAAAATGCAGCTGCACTTTTCACAGCAAGACACTTCTCATATCTGCAACACTAAATGATAAAAGAAAAACTGGATTTTTAATCGAAAAAAATTACCACCACTCCTTTTTTTTAAAATAACTTTCTGTATTTTATACCTTGTACATCTATATTCACTCTCACTCATTCGTTCACTTCCACACAGTGGCATTTCCTGGTGGTAGGTGCTGCTGTGATTGGGCCCATAAATGGGCCAGTGAAGCGTGAGGAAAGGAAGAGATTTAGGATTCAATGTCCCACTGACTGTTGAGTAAATAGCTCTTATGCCTGTGGACTTAACAGAGAGGCCAGGTTGGGGAAGCTGCACTCAGCAATACAGCTGCCGGAACTAAAGACAAAAGGCTGGTATATACGGTCTGAAGTTGTGCAGGATTATTTTCTTGACTAGAGCTGGGTGTGGGGGGTGGGTGGGGTGTTTCCCCAAGGTATAAAAACTAAAACACCAATCAAGACCATCATATCATTACGGCTACAAAATGTGCCTGTCCTAGCCCCGTCCTTCTGTCCTGTCCTTCAACTGTCAGCATCTCCTGGCACCGAGACAAAGGTGGGCATCACCTTCACACAGTAACTAATACAGGCCCGGCTGCTTTAGTAAGACCGATTGAAACTCTGCACCGAAATGTCCCACACCAACCCAGCTGAGTCACCAACAATAGCACGTCTGAAGAGCGGTGCAACAACACCACCAGAAACACTCTCAGCACTTTGAGTTTCATGTTTTTCTAGTTTTTTTTTTTTTTTTTTTTTTGCTGAAGAAGTCACCAAAGACATGGGAGACAGAAATCAAAAGACAAGGTCAGCATATGACTCTCTGTGACTCATGCCGTTCACGTATTTATGTGTTTTTTTTAATTAATTAATTTCTCAAAGATTTTTGGTTGTTTTTTAGTATGTGTGTGTGTGTGTTTTGTCTGTTGTCTCTAACCTTGACATTGTGGGTTAGTGGCGTCGTTTTGTAGTGTATGAATGTAACTGTAATATTGCCCCATGAAAAATCTAAATAAATTGAATATGACTTTAAAAAATAACATATTTTAAAAAAAAGCAAACTGATGTCTTCTGGCAGGACTTCAGGGACAGACTTCCTTGAAAGAGCTGCGATATTCCTGTCTCTGGACTATTTACAGACCACTTGAGCTCAATCTCATTATAGCGAGGGACAGGGAGAAAGCGAGAGAGAGAGAGAGAGAGAGCATGAGTGAGTGAGTGAGTGAGTGAGGGTCAGAGGAGTAAAATGAAGAGGGGCTCATTTGGGTTCATACTCTCAATCTGGACCACTGACAGCCACTGTGACTGGGCCTTAATCAGGGCAGACAAAGACTGCATGGCCCCGTCCTCTGCTCTGAGCACCACAAAGCGAGGACATCCGTGTCCAGCTATGAAACCCCGATCCAACACTTCCCTGGGGTCAGTGAGGGTGACGTCCCCTCACGGTAGTGGACATGGATGGAAGAGAATAAGATGCAAAAAAAGATCAAAGACAGAAGCTTATGAAAACACACAGAAAGGAATCTTTATGTGGAGATGGACTGGGATGAAGATGGGGTGCAGATTTATCCCGACAGAGAACAAAAGGACAACAGTCTTAAGACCACAAAGGCATGCATTAAGACACACAGAGGGAAAAAAAAATCCAGTTGTGGAATGAGCGTGGTCTGAACTGTGAAGCGGAATCTCTGCATCCGCACGAGAAAATCAAACTAAGCGGAAAACAGAGCCGCTGCAAACTGTCATATACTGTATGTACTGTATATGCAACCAGATCTGGTATGCGGGGCACGCCGGACCAGACACTGGAGGAAACAGTCTCTCGCGGCTATATTTAGGATTTCAAAGCGCCACTTACAATTTCAACAACTGATTTCATTCCAGGCTTGTGTTCACTGTTTCTGACTCGTAATCTTTTCTCTATCACGTGGTTCAGACCCCCACCCCCCAATAGTTGGAAGTACATTAGACCCCAGATCAGCCACCACGTTCTTGACATAATCTCTCTAATCTCCCCACGTACTGTATCTACGCCCCTCGTAGCAATTTTGTCCCGCGTGTACCGTCCTCTCTGACAAGGATTTAACAACATACAGTACGTTTCATTGTTTAAAGCCGAGATAAGATTGTCCTATTATCTATTGTACTGGATTCTTTATCCCTTTCATACATGACATTACTACAGTGGACAGTTATCCAGTCTTTGATTAAAAACGACATTATTTGCAGTAATGACTCCAGACTTTTAATTGTCGCCCTATTGCATTGTCTAATATTTTTTCTGTTCGCTTTACCATAAATGTTGCTGTGATGCTTGAATTTCCTCACTGTGGGATAAAGAAGTCTTATCTTCTCTTATCTTCATGTATCGTTTAATGAACTGAACATGTCATTACACAAACATTCTCTAATAAGCTACAGCCGAGGAAACAGTTTGATCCTAGTTTATTCCTGATAGTTTTTGTCTCGTTGTGCCAGTGACCGAAGTTTCCCAGAACATAATCACAAATTCACAACAATAACCACAGAGAACGGGTACATTTTTCACTGAAATTCTATGTTGTCTTAAATCAGCGACGTCTTCTCTTTGTGGAAAGAGCTTTATGGATGTGTTTATACTATGATGAATAGCTGGGTGCCAGGTTTAGGTTATATATCAATCAATCAGATTTTATTTATATAGCCCTTAGTCACACAAAAGGTCTCAAAGGGCTTCACATGCCCAAGTATATAAAATACAGTATAATGTATAAAAAAATACTAGTTTATTAACAAGTCAAGCATGAAAGGGTTAAAGCATAAATGCAACACCTCTACTTACATTTCATTGTTTCTGCAGTCAGATGTTGAGAATTCACCCATGAAAGCCTCCAGTCATTTGCTAAATATTGAGCGTGCATGTCAAGTGGTAGCTTGAGGGTTTATTAAATCCTGTGTTGTGGTTGCACTAGTGTGTGACACATGTGTGGCACAGAAGTGCCAGATAACATCAGATTCTTGTCCCTTCAGTGGCAGATGCAGGCGGACACTTCAGCCCCAGTAGGCCTTGGCTGAAGTCTAAATGGAGGCTGGTTCACTTTAATGTGTGTGTCATCAAGGCCACAGTCAGGCTCCCACGCCTCCAGCTACCTGATGCCAAGGCATCCATGAATGATTTGGACTCGGCCACCCCCTCTGCTCTCTTTGCGGTGATCCTGTGCCATGGCAGACAGATTACCGCACTACCAAACCCTTATTTACGTCGCTTCTTACAGGACATAACTTCTAATGTTGATTTTTCTCAGAATTGAGGATCAGATATAGTCTGCTCACGCTTGGCTGACAGAAATGTCACATTTTGTGTTCTGTCCATATCAGACTTGAGTTCACTGATGCCCAAGGGGAAGGTATGAAGAGTGGGTGAGGAGTAGTGGAATCCCCCCTGTGGTTATGGAGCAGATTAAGGCCACTGGGTTATTATGCCACTGAAACTGCACTCTTCTAGCCCAGTAGGCAACAAACCAGATTAACCTTATGTATCATCCACCCACTGAACATCGTCTACACTTACAAAAATTACATTGCATGGTTTAAAAAGTGCATGTCTGAATATTATGTTGAACAATCGTGTTAACAGATATTGTGGTGGTAAAACGATGATAATCATTTTTGCAGCTGAAGAACAGGGTTTATAGTCTGGGGCCTCATAACACCTCGTTAATAATGGTATATCGTGACTAGAGCTGCACTTTCAATCAAATCAGTGTGAGGCAAAAAGGAAAAGGCAATAATTTAATTAGATAAAGAATGTTCATGTGTGAACCAGACACCCTTTGACTCTGTGTAAAATGCTTATTGCTTATTATTGACACATACTAATGAAAAGACTAATCTGTCTCTGATTGAGAGAATGCAATGGAATGGCTGTTGTATGATGACATTTGAGAGTGAACATTGTTGATAAAAATTACAATACGCCTTTTTGGTTTTAAAAAAAGGCATATTGTCAGAACCTTACAGTAGAAATATTTCACTTTTTCACTGCACGTAATGCAATTTGGATACAATCTCTTGGTCATATGGTAAATTCCCATTATATTTATGTTTGTTCAGTCAGAGGTCAACTGAATGAATCACAATAACACTGAAGAAATCCAGCTCTTGGAATGTGCATCTTACATCCCCTCTTCTGTTAATGTACCAAGACACAGCTGTCACACTGTCAGATTCATCAGGGTGATTTAAAGAGCCCTTCACAAGTTTCTGGTGACATAATCCTGCTCCTCAAATTGAATATGTAAATCACACGCATGGGGTTCGCATCCCATTAAGACGACATGTTGCAACACACACATCTGCACTGTACACACACACCGCCGTAATTTTTGATGCCCCCCCCCCCCACACACACACACACAGACTCAAATTCCTCTTTTTGATCCGTCGTTGGAACTGTGCCTCCCCTCACCCTTTAAACCTCCATTTCAACCACGCATATGTGTCTTTCCGCCGTTTGGCTGTCGACTTGCTTCAGACAATTACAACTGAACAAAATGCAGAGCCAAACACAACCTTCACAGCCGTGTGTGTGTGTGTGTGTGTGTGAGAGAGAGAGAGCGTGTTGGGTTACAGTGCACTGTGCTCTCACGGGCTACGAGCTAACATTTCAAATAGTCCTCCAGTATGTTTAGAAAAGAACACGCCGGCCCCCGCCCACTCGCACCAGAGGTCACGCCGCTTGACAGACCGGACAGAGCGAGCCGAGTGAAAGAAGAGGGGTGGTTCTCTTGTCTGACCAATTGCACTCGAAGACGGGTCTGAGGGACCGTAGCGCACACTGTCACTGATACCAGTAAGAGCGATTGATTGATTGAGTGATTGAGTGATTCACCAGCAAACGCACACAGGTGGTTAAAGTCAGATGTTTACATACAGGACGTCTCAAAGTAATACCCAGACAGCACCACAGGAAGTTCACTGATGACAGAAGCAGACGTTGCAGAATTGATCCGAGCTTTGGAGACGTTCGCTCGGGACCTCTGAAACATCAGATCATTCCTAGAAGAATTTCTTGAGCCAAAAAAGGTTTCGTCACGCGACCATCTGCATGTTCTGCAAATATGCAGCCTCTCGACTATTTAAACATTTTTGGAGTTTTTTCTAAAACTTGTGTCTGCCTGATGTGGCCGATTGTTCAAACAGCTAAAATTATCCTCCCCTGAAAATATATTTGGGGGGTTTGGCTGAGAGGCATCGCTCATTAGGTCATCTGCACAACTCAAGAACTTCAGCGTATCCCGGCAACGGCTGTCGCTAAGCAACTGTGGTAAACAGGGAGACGAGACAACCGACCAGGCTCATGAGTCAAAGTTTCAATATGAAAAGCCAAGTGGAGGATCTCGGCATCCGTAATGAGTAACACTGTGCGTGACGCTCGTGTTGACTTCTGTGTGGACGTCGAAGTTTCCATAACAAGCGTTAACGTCAACATATGATGCGTCCGAGGTCTAATTGAATCCTCTCCGGCATTTCTGACACCGCTGTGACGATGTGCGAGCCGAGGCGTGTGTGTTGCTTATAAACACAGAGACTGTGCTGTGGACCGCGTTGACTCTGAAGCATTAAATATGGTTTGTTTCAAAGGCATCAAACGAGTGGAAAAAGAATTAAAGGCTTCTGTTAGATAATGCTAAGTCATCCCGCCAAAGGGAAACCAAGTGACACTTTTACTGCCAGGCCACACCTCCTTGACCCCATCTGTTTATTTCATGTCACGTATTTCAATAGATTTGGCGTGTCGTCAGTGAAAGCACAGTGACAACAAAAGGACGAGCATATTTATGAAGTACAAAAACCGGAATCATACAATGTGTAGAGCGCAGCCAATACGGAGGGAAAAAAAACAACAGTCATGCAATTTTACACACGAGTCAAGAGGAGGTTACTTCAAACAACACATATGAACAACGACGACAGCAAAGCAGCAGTTACAAGGCTGTCAAAGCGCATTATTTATAGAGCTGATTGAAATCTTTGACAGACATCTTAGCTTCGGTACCAATTTCTAAATGATATTTTTTCTTGTTTCACATTTTAGCAAAA
>JAPTHA010000009.1:9049387-9060173 GCA_029814585.1 Gymnapogon annona
TGAAATCTTTGACAGACATCTTAGCTTCGGTACCAATTTCTAAATGATATTTTTTCTTGTTTCACATTTTAGCAAAAGAAAATGCCAATAATACACATTACAGGAGATATCTTTACTTTTATTCTTCAGCTCTTTGTCAGTTTTATACACTTACAGATACTTTATTGTGGCGTCAAGTCAAAGCAGTTTTACTAAAGGGCAAATAAAGTTAAAATCAGTAAATAAACATGTCTGAAACCTGTGTGTGTCATCTGTATGCACTGAGCATGAAACCTGGTGTTGTGTGAAGGTACCGAGACATTTTTTCCATATTTGACAATTTCTATTTTGGTGCCTGTAATGAGGTTCAGGTTCTAATTAAAAATGAAAAGCATTTGCACAGACAATGGTATGTGACGGCTTCAGAATATAATACGTTAACAAAACGACTAATCTTAACTATGCCATTTAGGACATTTTTCAGAAAACAAAAAGCTCTACATTCCACATACATCATCGAAGCAGAGCTCGAGCCTAAATGCAAAGTAATTCTTTCCAGACAAACTAAACATGATTTGAAGCTTTTGTTGAATTTTCTTGGCTCTGCTTCTCGTGAACGATACTGAAAGTAAGTCCACAATGAATCCGTCCCGGCGTTAAATTAAACTCATGTGAACACAACAAGCGAGTCCTGTAACTTAAAAAAAAAGCCTAATCTGAATACAATGGCGTAGCGGGGAGACCAGAATCATTACGGCTGAAAAGCACGAGAGGAAATTTTTCATTTTTTATTTTTTTCCTCTTCCAAAATGACGAGACACATCTGAGATTAATGAGACACAGACGTGACAAACACAGCGGGCGCCATCTTTTCTCAATTCTGAGGCCGAGATGTAAACACTGCCCCACCCCCTAAACAAACAGGGACCACGCCTCGGGGGAAATGTTTTACAGCAAACACACAATACTTTCTCCAAATATTAGGCATGAATGAAGTCCTGAAACAAAAAGGGTTCTGCTGATAGTTTGGACTGTAGGGGCCAAGAGAATCCACCAGAAACCTCTTACTGAATGGAAAGGTTGATTATTTGCACACAGGAAAAGACAAAGGGAACATTCCTGAGGGCGTCCACCGGACAAGGCAGCATTGTCATTTAGTAAAAAGCTGTTTTGGGACACAATGATGATGACACCAGAAGATACAACCGACTTCCACATCTTCACCGGCACAAGAAAAGGTCACGGCAGGGCCTTTATCTAAAGTGGGAAAATCCTTTGGTCTCGACATCGCTGCACTACAAGGAACGACAAACAAACAGAGACCGTCTATAAAATCCATAACACACATGTTGACCACATTGAGCCGGTGGTCGGTTGTGGAATGCAAGCAGCAGCACTTTACTAGTTTTTTTGGGTTTTTTTTTTAAAGCCGTTTTGGGTGAAAATTGGTTGAAGCGTCCCACTGTCTCATGTCAACCACAATTCCTCTCCAAACCATTGAGACTGGAACAGAGTAAACAAGATAGCGCAGTCAAGTGGAGATAAACCCCGACCAAGCTTCTGTAACCATTAGTGATAAGGAGGAAGAGATAAGAGTGGGTATTACAAGCTTTGTTAGCGACATAATCAGATAGAGGCATTCTACTGGTCATCTTCAAGTACCGGACGACAGAACGGCAGTCTGTGAGCAACGAGAAGAAGAGTCACATTAACACCTTTTTAATTTAATTAAAACAAAGAGGATAAAGCACAGCAGCTTATTCACACTCTAAACCACCTAACTATGACTGTGCTCATACAGCAGGTAAATGTTGCCTACAGTAGATGTGAACCATATTTGCAATAATTACGTATTAGGCATTTTTCTGGTCAAGAAATAAGACTATAAAAGCTTACTTACTTCAGGGATTGTCTGATTATCTTAATTATTTCAATTTATCTACTACCAGAAATATGTTTTCCAAAATCAATTGTATTAGCTTCATTGAGAGAAGCTAATTTATTTGTGATTTAAGTTGTGTTTAAGCAGCAAACAGTGGATTGTGATGTGTGTATCTGAGTCGTTAATCCAATTGGACACATTTAAGTCTTTTTTTAATGTTTTATAATAATACATGCATGAAAAGTCAGACAGAATCATGTTTCACGTAGGCTAAAAAAAGGGCAGGATTTTCCTAGACTTGATAGCTTTGTGTTCAATTGTTGTACGTTGACAGACGTGCTGGGACATGATCGTGGTAATATGGCCCGGCTGCTTGAGTCCAATGGTATTTTTTTCTTTGCCGTGATGCTCCTCCACTCATCCTCTCCACAGACAGACGCCTCAGGTATTTCTCTGCCTCTCCACCCCCACCCTCATTGTGTCTAAACCCCAAAGGACCGCAGACTGACACGTGAAAATAAAACTACTTTCCCAGAGTCCCATTTCAAATGCGCCAACCGTACCAGGATGGCTTAATAGGCAGATGAAAGATAACACTAAGAAATATGACTATGTACATTAGGAAACTTAACCTGTCGCCCTTAAGTCACAATCTCGTGTTGTATTAACTCACCGAGTATTGTTCATTTCTCGGGAGCGTAGGAGGGAGAGGTGGGAGTCACGAGTGTTTCTATAAGGCATGAAGGCTTAGCCATCAAAGAAAATACCTCACATTTCTTCACGTGTTTCTCAGACCTGTGTGGGCTGTGTAAAATCTGATTAAGGCAGAATTTTTAGCATATCCAGAGACATGAAAATTTGCTTCACAAAGCCCGAGTAAACTTAAAATGATCATTTTCCACTTCTGCATCCAACCTGCCAAAATCGCCAGCCTGTGATTGAATCTGATTTAGTTCCTTCTCCATAAAAATATCTATTACTGCAGTTCCTGTGCCGGAGCATTCCCACGAGACAGAAAAAGTTCCCATGATTGTGGCGCTGCAGCCATATTTGGCAGACTAATACCCACTAAATCTGACACATTTCCAACACACAGCAACAGGTGTCTTCAAAACAAGGCAGCGTCTTAATGATCAGGGTATTCCCTTCTGTGGCTCCATAAGCAGCAGAGAAGAAAATTATATGGTTTAAGAAAACCATGGCAGCCTAAACACAGAGACCCAAATCACACTGAGCACCAGCGCTGGGATGAAGAACGAGTAATTATCCGCCTGGAATCTAGAAAAGAAATGTAACATAATAAAAACCAACGCAAATCATATGTGTTTAAGGTCACAGTTCAAGTTGCGAAAATAAAAAGGAAAATGATGAATAGTCTGAGCTGAAAAAATGTCTGAAGAGAGTGAAAGTGAATCCAGAAGGTTTTTAAATCCTGCTGTAGTTTGTTTGGGTTTTTTTTAATAATTGATTTAGGTATTTTGGTTTTATTGTTATATATCAATTATGTGGTCTCTGCTTTTTAGAATATTATCTAGGTTGTGTGTTTGCCGGTCCTGAGTACAAATTTAGACTTAGACATAGACTTCCTTCATTGTCATTACACAGACACACACAATGAATCCGGTAACGAAATGCCATAGATTGTCAATTTGGTTTTGTGTACTCGTGAAAATGACAACAAACTGAACCTCTGCGAATGACTGATAGAACATCTAAATCTGTTATGGAAAGTTCCACAGAAAAGCATTTGTATTTCACTCAAGAACACGGCAACAGGTAACAGTGGAAACGCCCAGAGCCAGACCCAAAAAACAAATCACCTGAACGCAGTGCAGATGCAGCGTAGTCGGGTGTAAAGCAACCTACATCGGCCGTCACTGCTCTCACCTCTCACCCACAACACTGTTTTGTTCCGTTGATACGTGCACCGTTCCCCATATGTAAGCTCCGAGCGTGATTTGTCTAATTGCCTGGAACACTACCATTGTGTGGCAATTTCTGTTGTGATAATTGCCTTAAATACATGGTAATGTGTGCTACTCGAGCCGCCGGAGGAGCTCATTACAATCTAATAGTGACTGTTAAGTTACACGCGGTAACAGCGAGGAGACGACGTCAGAGTTTAACAAGACGAGAGCACACTGGGAAAATCAGGCTTTAACGATGGATTCTATTGTCGTCTGCAGAAACATTTGTGCAGTTCCAATATTCACGAAGATCAATATATGAATGTTAAATAAGACATTATAATCAATAGCCTTGGATTAAATTTCCACGACATTTAAGTTAATCAAATGTCTATAAAATAGTCACCAATGAGCAAAACCATATATAGATATAAACTATTTAATAACTTTGGACATACTAAACACATCATTGAATATAAATCATTATTATAACGTACAGTTATTCATCCTTTCATGGTCATCACATATGACCCACTTAGCTGTTTGGAGACTTCGTGGTTACCGTGGAAACACCGTCATCTTGTACAACATTGATTCGTCAGTAAAACCCTTGCTTCTGGATCAATGACAGTGGATGGACACACTGGCTTACGTTCAGTTATTGATAGATTTTGCTAAAAGAAGCCAATTTTCTTTAGTTTTTCAAAACACTAACATCGAACTTTAATCTGAGCTTTTATGAACATCCACATGATCAGTAAGTTAAATAAAAGGACACTGAAAAAATACAAAATACAATCCAAAAAAATATCTTGGAACTAAAGCTAATGCAATGCTGGGTCTGGATGGGTTAATCACGTTCCTGCAAAAACTGCAGAAAATTGTCTGCAGCTCTGATGCCCAAACAGTTCATCTCTCACCATCTCAAACAGGCATGGCATTTCCATGACTTCACAAGTTAAAAACTATAATTAGCCAACATCTTCCATTACAATCTGAATGTGAAATCTCAAGCCTGTGGATTTCTCCGGCTTTTTTCGCTGGGTTCCAGTGCATCAGCAGTGTGAAACTACCCAGGATCCTCTGCTCTCCTTGAGTGGCAGAGCTCCATGACACGGGCTGATAAAGTGGTCGGCACCCCCGTTTATCGTTAAAAAAGCTGTGTAGTTCCTACACCCCTCTGACAGCTGCATAACTTACACCAGTACTGAGGCAGATTTATCGCCTTACCCCGGGGCTCCACATTAATCTGTTCGTGTGTCACATAAACTCAACCAGCTCTGAAATTTTTTTTATGTAATTTTTATTTAGTAGGTTTATTTGAGCATAAAATTAAAAGAAAGAAAAAATATATATAAACAAATTTAACATGTTGAAAAGGAGTGGGCAGAAGTCTAAACTTATTAAATCCTACCCCTTCTCCATGCATTATATATATCCTGCTTTCTTAAAATAACTAACACTATCACTACCACCACTAAGAACAATAATAATCAACTTGAAATAAACACATTTTCAGAGATAAATGCATAAACAACATGTCCTAACAGCAACAAAAACATTAAAAAAGGACCAACTTGTACTGAGCATAAATGAATAAATACAAAGATACACAGTAACATAATACATTGAACCTGTATAAATAACAAAATGAAATAACACTGCTGTGATTATCACACTCCAATGTTATCCCTGTATCCCTTAAATATATGACATTTAGATTTTATTTTAAGGTGTGTTATTTTGCGACATCTTTTTAACTCCTTAGTTAACACCACAGAACGAAATACAAAATCTTCTAATGTTTATATGGACTTTATTCATTTTGAAATGATCTTTTCCTCTTAATTGATAACCTCCCTCTCAGTCTCGAAACATGTTGCATGAGCAAAAAAAATCAAAATTAAAAATAAGGCCAACGTGTCACTATGCTGAGTAACGAGTATTGCAAAGTTCACATGAATTACATAACAATATATATCATATTTCCAGCAGGTTGGTGACAGACGGTGCCTCTGAGCAGCAGCAGTGCACACCCATTTCAACAGTTTGGTGTCATATAAATGCAAATAAACTGGTTTAGTCACGAAAGTCTTGAAATCTTCAAGGCCAACAAGGCTAATGTGTGACTGATCTGCATTGCGACTTCATTAAGCTGCTTTTTATTCTACGTTTGCTACGTACAGCGGTACGGTTATATTTTTTTCCTGATTCTCTGTACATATTTCTCTCCTTCTTGAGGAAAGGTACTTTACACTTTGCTGCTGTAATACTGTAAATTTCCCCCACTGTGGGATAAATAAAGGCGTATCTTATCTTTTAAGTTTTGACTTCTGCCCACTCCTATTGAACATGTGTAACACATAGTTGCTTTTTGTTTTGTTTTTTTCTTCCTTTTAATTTTATGTTGAAATAAACCTTCTAATTAAAAAAAATCATACTAATCCTAATAATAAATCTTATCTGAAGTGCTGTAGGAGCTGGAGGGATGCCATATGCTAACTGTAGTTGTTACTATATGTCCAGCAGGAAGGGATCAGGTTATTAAGAGTCAGTTTGTGAGCACAACAACCTTGCAGACATTTCCAAAACAGCCAGAGCAACACACACACACACACACACACACACACACACACACACACACACACAAACAGTCTGTGAAGTGCAAAAGCCTGTTTGAGATGAGACAGTGTGTGAGTGTGATGGGTTAGCATGTCCTGCTAACTGTTGTGTGTAGTTTTTTTGTTTTTTTTTTTAACCAGATCCATTTGCACATATTATAAGTGTTTGGCAGCGTGTCAGTATTGTTTACCTGTTTTCTCCTTTTGCATTTGAGGGCGGTGGATGTAAAACTGTCTGGTTGTCCTCCATATCCACGACACATTTTGTATTCAGTTCAATCTCTGCAGAGACAAGTTTGTTTTTGTTTTGTTTTTTTTTTTATTTGCGACAGTAAAGAAGTCAAAGTGCGGGGGTGTGGAAAGTAAAAGCACTAGCTAGTTTTAATCGTGTTTTTGAGTGTTGTTGGTTTTTTTGAATGTATATTTAAATATTTTTTATGTAAGACGTCTGACTCATAATCCAGACTGGAGCAATGGCGATAAACTAGGAGGAAAAAAAAAACTTTACAATAACTTAGCATACCCCCCCCCAAAAAAAAAAAATTGGCGAAAAAGACTTTGTAAAAAGCAATTCGTCGTTAAAGCACTTACCCCTGCGGTTCATGGGCCGAACTCTCACTGCAACTTTTACCTTTGTATCCGACATTTTTTATCCACTTTTCACTCCCACCCAGCGTCTGCGCGAGCGAGCAGTGAGTGTACACTCCGAGTCCCCGACAACAGGCGCCGATTTGCGGCAGAGGAAAAAAGGCAGCAGAATTTTCTTTTTTGTTTGTGTGTTTATTGATCAAACGGCCCCGTAAAGAGTCCAGACCTCGACCGAAACACACTGAGACATGTTTAGTTTTCTGTCTTTTCTATCCATCCGCGTCGGCTTCTCGTGTAAATCCGTCTCTCGGCTCCAGCTCTACACAGCATCCCCACCGCCATCTTCCACCGGGAGCATGACTGCTCTCCTCTGGCCGAGGGGAGACGGCTGTGCTGAGGGGAGGGAGGAGGGGAGGAGGGGAGGTTCGGTGAGGGGGCAAGGGAGACGAGCACTGGCACTTCGGGGAGGGGCGGGGGTGGGGGGAACACCCGTGGAACGAGGAATGTGAGTCGGTATGACGGGGGTGTCACACTCGTTTTCAGTTGAGGGGCCACATGTGATCTCACACACACCAGAGGAGTTGAAATTATAACAGAGTCACCATCACAATCCATCACAATCACAGTAGTGCATTCATCCCGAGGGAAGTGGTTTAATAACAGGTGCTCCATGTCAGTGTAAAGATAGAAAAATATGTAAAAAAAAATGGAGAAAAGGATCAAAAGCAATAGCAGTACGTATTTGCACAAAAATACCCATATTAAATATAAATAACAAAAAAAAAATAACAATAATTTAACAATGATATGGGGGGGGGGCTGTGGCTCAGTTGGTATAGAGCGGGTCGTAATAGTCGTCCAATGGTCGAAGGGTTGGCGGTTTGAATCCTGGCTCCGACTGTCCACATGTCGAAGTGTCCTTGAGCAAGACACTACCCTAAATTGCTCCCAGTGGAGCCTGACGGGGTGTAGCAGCTGTCCACTGGTGTGTGAATGGGTGAATGAGGCGCTTTGAGTGCCTTAAATGTGTACAAAAGCGCTATAGAAATGCAATCCATTTACCATTTATGTAACAAGTAGTTATAATAATATAATACAATATAATATGTATATAATATATATGTAATATCTAATATATGGGGCGGCCATGGCTTGGGTGGTAGAGCAGGTCAATTTCCGCTCTCTCCTGATCATGTGCTGTTAAATGGTAAATGGATTTCATTTCTATAGCACTTTTCTACACATTTAAGGCACTCAAAGCACTTTACATTAGCCTCGCATACCCAATCACACACCACTCCAGGCTCCACTGGGAGCAATTTAGGGTTCAGTGTCTTGCTCAAGGACACTTCGACATGTGGACAGTTGGAGCCAGGATTCAAACCGCCAACCCTTCGGCTATTGGACGACCCACTCTACCAAGTGAGCCACAGCCGCCCGTTGTGTCTTCCCCAAGTGTCATTGGGCAAGACACTTCACCCACCTGGCCTCCAGTGTCCCCGTATGTGTGTGTGTGTGTGTGTGTGAATGATGACCTTTGCCCTTGAGTATCTGGGATAGGCTCCAGTGAACCCCACGACCCTGCAAAGGATAAAGCGGGTTTGGAAGATGAATGAATGAATAATATGATATAGTATAATATAATCCAGCTGGATAGCTCAGTTGATAAGGCACCGGGCTGGTGCATAGGGGACCTGGGTTCGATTCCTGGGATGAGCGTCCAGTGGGTTGTGTCAGGAAGGGCATCCGATGTAAAAACTCCTGCCAAATCAAAAATGCAAATTAGATTCGCTGTGGCCACCCCAGAAGGGAAAAAGCCAAAAGAAATCATCAATATGATACAACATAATATAATATAATATGGAGTTACAATTGTTTATAGGTTATTATAAGTTTATTATATGGGGTAAGACACTTCACCCACCTTGCGTCTAGTGCTTCGCACTGGTATATGAATGGGTGTGAATGTGTGGTAGTGGTCGCAGGGGCTGTTTGGCGCCGATGGTGCAGCGACACTTGTGTCAGTCTGACCCCAGGGCAGCTGTGGTTACAAAACGTAGTTTACCACCACCAGAGTGAAAATGTGAGATTGAATGGAGAATGGGTCATACACACTTTGAATTCTCTGGAAGAAAAGAGCGATATAAATCTAGTCCATAATAATAATAATAATTATTATTATTATTATCATTATTATTATGCTATGTAAGTTCTCATTGGTCCAGGTCAAAGGCATCCCTAGGCAGATGGATCAGGTCGACTGGACTGAGTTTTGTCTTGAAGACGTTTGGCTCCTTATCCAAGTGGTTTCCTTGGTTCATGTAGGACTACGCTGACTAGTCTGCTAGTTATTATGCATTTATTTTACTGGTCCGGTCCACTTGAGATCACATTTGTCTGTATGTGGCCCTTCGACTAAAATGACACCTTTATCTGCATTTCACAGTCATCCCACCGGCTGGATCAGACCCCGAGGCCTTATGTTCCACACCCCTAGAGTATGACAAGTGGATTTACAGGCACCAACAACACTAAGCAGCTTTACTACCCACTTTATTTTAAATGTATTATAATTTGAGGCTGCATTATGAGGATGCCTCTCTTCCTCCGTCTGTCTCTCCCTCACACCAAATTAAATTGAATAGTTTCATTACACTATTTGTTATCATTATAATGGAAATATACGTAGCCAATTCTTATTCTCATACTTATTTTCCTTATTACTTACTCTGTACTTACTTCCTATTTATACACATCAGTATTCACCTCTGACTGGGTCTAATGATTATATGCCGAGTTCCAGTTACACTTTATACTTTTAGAATAAATGACATTGTCACAGTCATTTCATGAGATGAGGTAAAAAAAAAACATTATTCCAACTTTATGGGCTCCATTACATATACAATATCCTCTGGATAGATGTTTCAAAAGTATATCAAAGAATAAATAACTTTGTAAATATACATTAAAAAATTTTTATTTTCAGTTTAACAATCTTCATATGGTACGATCGTTATTTTAATGTCACATTTTGTCACTCAGAGGTTCTTTATAGATCTTCAGAGCCTTGATTTAAGAGCTTGACCAATAATACAAAACATTTAATGACTCCCGGTTTAATGAAACATTAGTTTAACTTATTTTTAAACCATCTCTTTATTAGTTTTAACAAATAAAGAACAATGAACATGCCCAACATTCACATATACATACAGAACGACAGAGACAATACAAAACAAAAACACACATATATATATATATATATATATATATACACACATATACATATACACATATATACATCAATCAATGCATTAAATAAACAGAAAAAAATAACTAAATAAAAAAAACCCCAAAAAACAGACCCACCAACAGCCAAATCAATATCTAGACCAGTTGCTCTTACCAAGCAATCTTAGTACGTCCTCATTCTAGATGTCACATTCAATATAATTTTGGACTAACCAAGTGTAAAACGCGTCCCAGATTACCCAAAAATAGATCAATATTGTTCTTAGTAAAGTAACTAATCTTATGAAGGTCAAAGTAAAGAGTCATTCCTTGAAGCCATTGTGAAATTCCACACAGTGACTCTTTCTTCCATGAACATGCAATACTGTCACAGTTGGGGAAAGGGAGACACTCAATTGCATGAGATAGGAGGGAAACGGAACATTTATTAACTGAACACACACAACTAAACCACAGCAAATAACATGTATCACATAAACACACCACTTAACACTCAGAACTACAACAAAGACCAGAAACCAAACACACTAAACATGAAAACCCAAACCTTACTG
>JAPTHA010000009.1:9060273-9079142 GCA_029814585.1 Gymnapogon annona
GTGGCCTGATGTACAAATGTGACGGTTGTGTGATGTAATGTTGTAATGTCATGCGTGATGTGATGTAATGTTGTTGTTTAATGAAAAATAAAAAGATATAAATCGAAAAAAAAAAATAAACCCAGTGTGCCATCCACTGGTCATATCTGATGACCACAAAAAGATGACAAACTGTATTTTATACCAATTATTGACATGTATTGATAGGATTAGTGGATCAACAGCTGTTATACAGTTTAGATCAGTAGATGGTTATGGACGCCGATGGATGTTTGGGTCTTATGGGTAAAAATATACTTGATTAATATGAGGATAAAACTGTTTTTTTTTTTTTTTACCTGTATACTTAAGTCTCTCTCATTTTTTTCTGGTTTTGCCGCCATCTCCTTGTCCACCAGGAACAGAAGTGAGTAAAGTGCATTTGGTAGTAAAGCCTGTGAATAAAAAACGCAAAAAAACAACACACCTTTACAGTCTATTAACATGAAAAATGAGACAGACTGGTGCACATTGTTGACGTGAACAAACCTAAACATAGGGCGACGCTAATTTGAAGCGCTGTTTAATGTATGTGTCGTGGTTTCTCAGAGTTACCATCTGTGCATCAGCGAGCCGTTCATCATCACATCATGATGATACGTCTCGTGGAAGTGGGCTGAAGCCAACCCACTCGCAGTGTGAGGTTAAAAACAGACAAGTAAGCACAGGCTTCTGCACACGCGCCCCAAGGCTAGCCTTTTTCACAGAAATGTCTTGGAAATGCAGTCACTACAAATTTAAGGTGTGCCTCTTCCAAAAAAAAAAAAGAAAAGAAAAATGAAACAAGTGTCAGATATAAAACAATAAGAAACGTGTAAGGAATGTAATAGTGTAATAACTCCGAGTGATGTCGTATTACAGCCCAGAAGACAACAGAGGTTTAGCGTGGCCTAAAAAAACCCTCTTTGGGCGTGTTGCAGTGTAATTACATATTTTCCACTGTGGGCTCACCTGTAATTCAGACAGAGATGACAACAAAGCTGGAACAGGCTGCTGCCTCCTACTGTCTATTACAACAGTCAGACCTTGATCACGCATTTCTTTCCTAAAAACAAAGTATTACAGTTACTATCCCATCGGTGACAAAAAACCCCAAACAGGAGTAATACTATATTTTGAGTGCACGGTAAAGTATATGATTACTTAGTGGCAGTTGAAGTTAAACAGAGTAATTACACTATATTTGACAGATAGCTATGGAAAGCACAGAGCCACAATAGTCACACTGTCATCTATAGTATAGTCTATATTCTGTGATCTATAGTATAGTCTATATTCTGTGATCTATAGTATAGTCTATATTCTGTTGTCTGTGGTCTATATTCTGTCATCTATAGTATAGTATACATTCTGTAATCTATAATATAATCTATATTCTGTTGTCTATAGTCTATATTCTGTTATCTATAGTATAGTCTATATTCTGTCATCTATGGCCCATATTTTGTTGTCGATATTCTGTCGTCTATTGTCTATACTCTATCATCTATAGTATAGACTATATTCAATCGTCTACTGTCTATATTCTGTCATCTATGGACTATATTTTGTCATCTATAGTTTATATTCTGTCATCTATGGTCTATATTGTGTTGTCTATATTCTATATTCTGTCATCTATAGTATAGTCTCTATTCTGTCATCTATAGTCTATATTCTGTCATCTATAGTATAGTCTATATCCTGTCATCTATAGTCTACATTCTATCATCTACAGTATAGTCTATATTCTATCATCTACAGTATAGTCTATATTCTGTCGTCTATATTCTATTATCTATAATGTTTATTCTGTCGCCCCAAAATTCACACTTTTTTTTTTTTTACTTTTCTTATTTTTGGAACAAACAGTTAACCATACGTAACACAAACAATAAGGTCATGGACTCACAGTGTACATACAAAAAATAAAAAATATGCATTCTCACACAGATGTGCCATTTAGAAGTTACTGAGCTAAGAGAAGGGTCCACTCTTTCCAACAATCTTTACCTTTATTGTTTTATTTCCTTACATTATAAGCGATCTGCTCAATATGATGTAATTGATTCACAATATTCATGTATAAAGGTGTCAACAGAAGGGCTGTGTTTTGGAAGCTAGCATATCATGATATATTTCTCGCTGGCTGCCATAAAGATCTTTTGTAAATATTAATTATTCTTGTTTGAAAAATAAAAAAAAAACTCCCACAATAACCTGTCTCTCCAGTCTCTACTGTACTACAGTGAGTATTGAAACGGGAGCCCCAGTTGATTTTGTACAAAGCACACAGCTTCTTTATCTCTTTGATATGTTTTCAGTTTGCAGAATTTTTGGCTTCTGGATGAAGAACAATAGACATTGATAATCAGGCAAAGGAATATGTTTAACTAGAAGGTTCTTATTGTATTGGGCAGGGAGGGACCAAACATATCCTCATGTTAGTAAACTCCACCTCGCTGTGGTCTGGGTGAATCAGTGCAGGGAGACGCCTTCAGCTCAGATGAACAGGTTATTTGAAAAGGAAAATAACAAAATGGGCTTGGCAAGTTGACCGGGTTGGAATAGGGTATAGAAGCTGCAATATCCTCAAACTGGGCATCATTAGCTATAGATAAGGCCATAATGGAGGGGCGTGATTGAAAGATACTTATTTTTAAAATGTATTCCTTTTAAATGGGAAACACCTGAGATGGGAATCTTCTTCATTGTTTATGTAGATTTATTTTTCCATTTATGAGAAAAAATAGTGTTCCATCTCTTTATCACAATAATAACTTTAGTTTTTCTATTGTGAACTTTCTTTTTTTTTTGTCTAACATTTTATATGAAACAAATATAATAACAAATATATAACAGTGCATTCTACAATAATTTGCTCAACAAGTGATCATTAAAATTGTCAGTGTCTCCAAATATTGTCAGGACACACAGATGACGTTTCACTGAAACTGACAATCAAAACAAATGCAGAAATAATGGCTTTTTAAAATTGTTGGCAAGCGCATTAAAACTTTTGTCGGTGACAAAGGTTTAAAAGGTGTATTGATGGTTTTCAGTAGTGGAATCCACTGTAAGTATAAGTGATGGTTGAGTTGTTCTTAAAGCACCTGACTATTTGCGACTCACCGCAGCGTGGAGTAGTAGTAGCCCAGTAAACAGGTGAAGTCATTGACCGTGCAGCTCTCGCCAGCCCACACCTGAGCCCTGGTGCACACCTGCAGCACCGCCCTCCCACCACGATCTCGGTTTCCTGGGAAAGACAAGGCCAACGGGTGGGGGTGGGGGGGGGGTTACCGCTGAACTCTCACAAATACACCATATCTGCACCAATACCCAAGTCTGTGTAAGTTCAGCTGCGTTATCACCCAATGTCACCTTAAACCATGATAAGGGACCAATATTAGCTCGGCGCTTAGAGGACATGAACTTTTCAACGTCGCATCTGAACATGAAGAGGTTTTGGAGTTTTGCCTTAGTATATTTTATTTTGATTTTTCGTTAGACGATATTTCAGCCACATTCATACACTACAAGACGACACTCCCCACCCACAATGGCAGGATCACAGAAAACAGACGAAACAAGACAAAACAAACACACAAATAAGATTAACATATGTCTCTCTGTGAATCAGGCGGTTCACTCATTTATGGTTTTGTTTTGTCATATCTGATTTCTCTGATGCTGTCATTGTGTGTTAGAAGCGTTGTCTTGTGGTGTATGAGTGTGGCTGTAACAAAAAAATCTAAAGGAAATATCTTTAAAAAAACCAAGACAAAAACAAAAATAAGTGAACCACATGAGTCACAGAGACATATGTTGACTTCTGACCTCCTAAGTCCTACAAGCCCTGCTGGGGTACATAGAGCTGAACCAATGTGGTGTGCGGGTAAATATAAATGGTTCAAATCTTGTAGCACATCCTACTTCTTTTTTTCATCGAGTAGGTTATTTTCTCCAGGTTGACACAATTGGTAAGTTTTCCATGTAGTTTATAAATGGTTCCATATCTTGTAGTACAGCCTACTTCTTTTTTTCATCCAGTAGGTTATTTTCTCTTGGTTCACACAACTGTTGATTTCTTCTAACCACATCTTGATTGGAAAGGGGGCGGGGTTTAATTTCCATTTTTTATCAATACATTTCTTAATTTTGCCTTTAAAAGCTCAACATTTACTGCCAAGTCTTTTTACCTGGCAGGACGATGGCACCGGATGTGAGCAGCTCCTGATTGACCTCCGACACCAGTTTGGGTACGGTGAGGTTACAGACGGAGGTCGAGCTCGGCGATGAGGTCAGTCTGAAGGCCGTCCCGTTCGCTTTAGGACTGTGCGTCTCTACTCCGTTGTGTCTGTGCCGCCTGCTTTCACTGCTGACGCTGCCGTCGTGTTGTCCTGCCGAGATAAACAAAGTCATGAACACAACGGAAGGGATATTTACAGAGGAATGACTCCACACAATATCAATATACCGCGACAAACCTCCTTTATTGCCTGATTATACTGCTTTCATCTAACAACTGTTCATTAGTGGTGACTTGGCTCCGCTCCAGTAGTGACTTGACACTGACTCATCAGGCGTCCAGTCTGAGTCAGACTCCCGTCTTCACCTCCTCCAGCTCAACACCGCGACGCCTCGGGCTCCGATTATACACATACTTGTCCTGACATTCTTAGTTTGATCCTTCCCGAGACGCACAAATCCTTACACAATATCTGCGTACCCTATTGGGAGAATTTACTGCATACTTCATGGCCGAGGAATTTGATATGTGTTATCTTTGAACTGACCGAACTGTAAATACATGACCTTTTTTGCTCCGTCATTGTGTTTTATGACAGTAAAATAAGATCATCTCCACCTAATTATGATCTTGGCTTGTTTTCTGTTTTGTTTAGGAAAACAAACAAAAAAAAACCTAAAAGATGAGACTATTTTTGGAAATTTCCCCGAGCGGGACTAATAAAGGAATCTAATATAAAGATCAACTCACAACATGTTTCTCCTGAATGCAATGATAACACACATACCATCATCTGCGACACATTAGAACTTGTTTAACTCTACAAACAAAAACAAAAAAATGCACCTGTAATGAGAAAGCATAACATGCGGTGGACTTTTAAAACCCCTCGGCCAAATATAGAGTGAGATTCTACTGAAGTTACTGCCCTATAATTTCCATTAGATTATCTTTGCGTAAATGTGGTGCAGATATCTCATGCTTGTTCAGAAAATACAGTTACAGACAGAAAGACGATTACAATGCCCCTTTGTGGCCAAAGATGGTTGAGGTATAAAATGTAGTACTATTATTAGAAAAATCGTAATTGTGAATTTTTACACAATGTAATGAGAACGGTGCATTTCCATCCAGACGCTTTTGTGTTTCCAGTGTAAATATACAGAAAAAAAGCCCAATATATATGAATTTTAATTATATTACTTTTTGGAAGGGGGAAATTGGTGCATTGTTAAAAGGTTAGTTTGAAATGGTTACATATAATCCAGAGTGTCCATTAATATTAAGAAAAAACTGTGGATGAAAACATACATAAATTCAAACAAAAAAGTCTCTTAACATGTCTGACAGATTTTAAATTGAATGTAAACCTGCCAAGGGATTAAAAAAATGAACGGTCTTTATTTTGATGTGATTTTGAACTGATAAAAAACTGCAATTTTGAACTAAAATATCAATTGTGCTAGTGTATTAAGCCGGAGCATGATCTGGTCACTTGTGCCACCACTATATGACACATCACAGATACTGTATTTATACAAATAGCTGTGGATGAATCTGACAAACCTGTTGCAAATAAATGAATTTTTTCAATAAATCTATGAATTTAGAGTAATAGAGTTTTTAGACCCTCGGGTTGTCCACTTTGATAAGTGAGACATGATGATGGCACACTGATTGTCATGATGATTTGGACTTTATTGGATAAGATTAAACACATCTGTCATAAATCACATTGCTTCAACAAAAAATGCTTCAATTTCTATATTTAAAAAAAATACAAATTAATACATTTAAACAATCAGAAACTTCCAGAGTCTACAATAATATACACTACATTATTTATGTGTGTTTGTGTATAAATGTCTGCAAACAGTAGATTTGCAGTCCTCTGAGGGTTGGAGTAAAAGTAAAATATAGGTGAACAGGAGCAAAAGTGACATAAATACACAGGTACAACATAACTCTGTATTATTTGATTCATTATAATGAGGACAATCAGAAGGGCCTTAACGCTGATATGGATACCTGTATGTATCTTATTCAGTAAACTGTAATGACTCGGTCTCTCTGTTGTCCTCATATTGTTTATCTCGATTATTACCGACATAGATATATGCATTTGAAAAAACATCAGTGTTATAAACTGCTCTGGATGAGTCCGACAAACCTGTTGCAAAAAATAACTCGTTCAAGTATAATTCTTTGTGTTCAGTCTGTCTGACGTGACCATTACAAGCACGGTGTAAAACAGTGGTTCTCAACTGGTCTGGCTTCAGGATTCACCATGAGCCCTTAATGACGAGCCGTGACCCAAATCAAACAAAAATGTCAACTTTTGAAATTGACTTGAGATAACATTCAGTCACGCTTCAGTAAGTGTACTTTTAAAGTTTATTCTGTCACTTATTCTGACGGTAAAACATTAATTAAAAATCAAAAGTGCAAATATAACAAACAACAGTTCAATATGGAATAGATTTAGTGTCTTTGGTTTTTATCCACAAACTCAAATTAAACAAAAAGTGCAGTTCAAAAAAATTCTAAAAAATAAATTTTCTTCTGATGACTTTATCAGTTGGTAAATACTGAAGAACATTGTGCTTTGTATGAAATAAATTCGGTTTCTTCAGTTTTTCTCCACAAACTCAAAATACATATAAAAAAATGAATACATTAAAAAACCTCTTCAAAATAAAAAGACAGATTATTATTATTATTATTATTATTATTTGTACGTTACTTCTTGCCCCGGCAAAGACCTGCGACCCACTGAAAACGTTTCCGCGACCCACTTTTGGGTCCCGACCCACCAGTTGAGAATCACTGGTCTAAAATGTCACCCCTCAGTTGTGATTGTGTACCTGTGTGTGACGGACACCTGTTGTGTGTGTGTGGTCTTTTTTTGGGGGGCCTGTTGTGTTGTGGGCTCAGCTCTATGACAGTCCACCGTCCCAGCTCAGCTCCCATTGTCTTCACTCAGTCCACGCGTTTCCTGTGTGACTGTGAAGCCAGGCTTGTGTTTGCCGCATGTTTCCTAAATTTCTTTGTTTTGAGAGGAAGTGACAGAGCTCGAATAAAGCTCCTGAGTATTGTCCTGTGTGAAGGTCTATTTTTCTCTATATTCTGCCAGGCACTTTTAGCTATGAAAGAGGCTATGTCTGCACTGCTACTGCCTGTCAAAAGGCTGCGTTGTTATATTGCAGAGTTTAATGCTTCATACGGAGTAATTTAAGCCTTTTCCAGGTTATACTGGAGAGTTTAGTGCTTCATACGGAGTAATTTAACCCTTTTCCATGTTCTATTGCAGAGTTTAATGCTTCATACGGAGTAATTTAACCCTTTTCCATGTTATATTGCAGAGTTTAAAGCTTCATACGGAGTAATATAACCCTGTACATACGCTATGAGTTAGCGAGGTTAAATCTCATATGTGGACTCTTATAACATGCAGGAATAGTTTGAAAGGGTCTTTTAGTGGATCCCCTCTTAGTTGATTGGTTTACAAAGGGGGGTTTTAAATGAGGCAACCCATCTGGGATCAGTGCATCCCCTAGCCCCAATAACACTGGAGGGTCACCTTAGTCTGGGCCAAAGGGGTCCCTGTGGATGGTTTACAGGCCCCTTTGTTTGCCGTTTTTAATGTCGTTGTGGGAAACCTGCTCTGCAGCTACTGAAACACAACCCCGTCTGAGGTAATCCCACAAGCACCGGTGGTATTTAACGACTGTCATTTTGCTGACTGGTTTTTGAGCGGACATCTATTAAAAAAATACATTTCTGTAAGGTATTGTCTGGCATTCAGAGATTTAAATAAACACAGTGAATTTTCACTTTAACTTTCAATTGGCGGAAGAAGTCGTGTTTTCTAAAAACAGTGCGATTCCCCAGGTGGTACTCACACACACACACCCCGCAGGTTTCCTGAGGTGCACGATACAGACCAAAACAGACTGACAGTGGTTAAGGCAACACAGGGCTGTGACTAAGGCTTGGTTTCCAGGGTAGGGGCGTACCTGTCCCTTAAATGTGCCAACAAATACAAAATGTGCGCTTTGAGAAACCATCTGTCACCGGTGACAGCGTTAATACCGTTTCAGCTCCGACTGAAACCACCACCAAACCAGCTCATGACTACACACCCTCAGACACATCTATCACTTTGTAACTGAGTTTTCATACCCTCGGGTTGTATACTTTGAAAGATGATGATGACGCACTGGTTGTCATGATGATTCAGACTGTAGGATAAGATTAAACACGTCTGTGATAAATCACATTGCTTCAACAGAAATCCCTTTGCTTCACTTCTATATTTTAACTGATTAAAAAATAACCAGATTTGAACTATTAGAAACTTATAAAACCTATAAAAATACACACCACATTATGTATGTGAGTTTGTGTATAAGTATCTAGTAACAGTATATTTGTAGTCCTCCAAGTATTGGATCAAAAGTAAAATATAAACAGGACCAAAAGTGACATAGATGCACAAATAAACACAAATCTCTATTTTTTGATCAACTATAATGATAATCATCAGGGGCTTACCACTGACATGAACACCTGTATGTACCTTATTCAGTAAACTGTAATGACTTGGTCTCGGTCTCGTCCTCATATTGTTTTTCTTGATTATTACTGAAATTGCAATAAAACAAGGTACCTGTCACAGCATTCACAATATTTTGATCGTTCTTTTAAAGACTGTGTGAGAATTACGACAAGCACTGCTGTACGTATGTCACATACCCGTCTCGTCTTTACTGCTGCGTCTCTCTGAACCGGGAAAAGCTGCCTCCACGTCCACTTTCCCGAAGAGGATTGCGTAGCCGTTGATGAGCTTTTTGGGTGAGATGTTGGCAGACCCCCCCGAGGAGGATCTCTCTCTGTGGCCTTTCACTTGGCCTGCCTTGTTAGTCCTCTCCAGTGACTTGGAGCGCCGCTCTGCCCGTCTCTCTGCGCTGCGCAGGCCTCTCTGCAGGTACAGTAAGGGCGTGCTGGGCCTGGAGTCGTCGCCGCTGAGCCAGCCTCTGTTGCCCAGCCTCCAGGATAAGTGCTCTCTGGATGTACGGGTGTCTGGGCTGCTGCCGGGCGTCAGCGCTCTCTCCCTGTGGTTTAGTCCGGTGCCGTGCTCTGGACTTTCCTCCAGGATGGACTCAGAGCTCGACCCAAGGCTCATGGGGTTCTGCAGGGCCTCCATGTAGGATTTCCTGAAAAGCCTCCTGCTCTCAAACGCCACAGAGTCCCTCGGGAGACGTCGGCGAGGACCTGGGTTACTGAGGTCCGTGGTAAAAGAAAGCATCTTGGAACCCAGTCCTCTTTCTCTCCCAGCACCCTCCTCTCCCCCCCGTCCAAGCCCACAGTCTTCCTCGGGTTGTTCCATGGTAGAGGTGTCTGTTGCCTTTAAGCGGCTCTCACAGCCATGGTCTACATGGTTTCTGTTTGGCGAAGTGGGCTCCGAGAAAATGGAGTCAGCGCCCTGAGAATGCAGCGACTCCCGGGAGCTGCGGTGGCTGTCCAGGGTCCCTGTCGACCCGCTGGTGCTGCAGGTGCTCAGGTGGCCACGGAAGCCGCCTCTGCTGCTGCTGCGCGCTTGCATGATGGCGTCGGCCGTGCTGTTCACAAACAGTGGGTTGACCACGTTCTTCCACGGCGTCCTGTACACGGCGGTACCAGTGGTGAGCAGACAGTTCTGTAGCGGGTACAGATTTCGGTCGCGCGTTACATTCTGTAAGAACTCAGCTGTGAAGACGCTGCCGTACATGCTCTCTGCAATGGGGATTTCTGCAATGGCCTGCCCACTGGCCGACAGGCATTTTACCACGAGCTTGGCAGTCTTGCGGCCTAAAGGAACTATCTGAAGGTAGAAGTCTCCTTGCTTTAGTCGCACCTTGTGCAGAGGGGCGAGTTGTACGACCACTTTGTCATGGATGCAGAGTGGCCAACCCTCGTGATAAAACAGCAACCCCCTGAACCGGACCTGAGAGGAAACAGAAACACAGTCAGTACCCACCAACACCCATTAAAAAAAAAACAAAAAACAAAAAACGCTGTAATGCTTTGCATCATCTTGACTGACACCTGCGAGGCGGTGTTCATACACATGTTTAACTTTAATGGAGAGGAGATGTGTTTTCATGGGACGCTCTGGATGAATCACCCTTCGCCATCTTTTTGACTTCAGAGCCAGAACCTGTTCGATCAGGTCTGGTTTCGCAGCAACAACAGACATCTTCACTATGACGCTAACAGAAAAGATGAAGAAGAAGAAGAAGAAGAAGAAGAAGAAGAAGAAAAAAAAAACCCTGAGAGGAAAGACTCCGGGGTTGGCTTTTTTTTTTTTTCATTTCTTATGAATGTGAAGCCAAAGACTGAGGATGTGATCTTCTTCTAAAGCCTCTCATATTGCCTGCCATACAAAGGGTCTCAGAGCAAGGTATTCTCAGGGGCTAAGCTTAGATGGGACCCGGGTGCACGGCTATCGTCACAGTGTAATCACAGCACACAGATGAATACAGTGGAATAAAGTTTCAGTGCTTCGGTCATAGAGCCCTGACCCGCAGCAATCAAAAGCTTGTGAGAGAGAATATTCAGTGTTGTTTTGGACTCAAGAGGCTCGGGCAACCTCTCCAACAGACAACAGGTTCCCTCTGTTTCCCTATTTGGTGAAGGATGGCTGGTTTTCAGCTTGTTTTCTGAACAATGCACAACTCTGTCTCAGTCTGATGCCCCCACTTCCCACTCAGTAAAGTTATTCACACTCAGCAGCTCTGCGCTCACATTCTTTGTCACAAGAATGTTGTCCATTATCAGATAATTTGCTTACCCATCCGTTTAAAAAAAAAAATATATATATATATATATATATATATAGAGAGAGAGAGAGAGAGAGAGAGAGAGATATGTATGTATCAACTGAGAAAGACAGCATGACAAGCATGAGGGTGTCAGATAATTTGTAGAATGTTTGAATATTGATAGTCTGCTTGTTGTTACTATCACGTTATGATCACATTTACAGAGATAATTCAAATAATAAATATGATTTATCAATTAAATATGTTCAATCAATGAAGCTTATGTTATGTAACTTGGTGACTGGTGTATGTACCCAGACAATGATGTGATAACTCTTTTGCCATTTCTACCTCCAACTGTTTCCTTTGAGTGATGTAATGTGAAGTATATGTCACCAGTGGAATCACAACTTTAGTACATTACCTCATTTTCAAAGCATGATTCCTGCCTAGACTTTCATCAGCAGTGGCTGCAAAAACAACAACTCCAATGATCTCACACTACTTGTACAACAACATCCCATATTAATGTTTTGAGTGACAGTTTGTAACGCTCCTTTGCTTTGTTTCTCTCTTTTTTCAGTTATCTGATCAATCCGTCACTATGGTCAGTATCAGGTAAATACTGTATCTGACAGTTTCGCGTCTTAAAATGAATCGCGAGACACTTAAGATGAGCGTTCCTGAAATCCCTGATTGACCTTCGGTGTCTACCACACACTCACACAGGTTTCTTGTTGGATGATCTGCAGGATCCTCTTCGCGGGAAGCAAGAAGTCAATAAAGCAGCGGAGGCCGTCCCCACGGTACTGTCTTTCCACAACACTGAAGAGTTGCCACAGGACAGTGGCGGCTGTGGCACTGAAGGGGCGGTACAAGGCCGACAAGGTGCTCTGGATACAGTTATCCAAAGACTCAGCGTCCTGAAAAATACAAATAAAAGAAATGAATTGGAATTGGTGAATGAGAGGAGAAGCTTGAACTACATACATCTTCAAAAATGCTCAAAATCATAAAACCCAGATATGAATCAACATTTGATGCTGAGGGCTATGCGTAGACAAGGGGGTGGTGATAAATTGAACTGAATAAGCCTTTATTAGTCCCCAGAGGGGAAATTTCAAAAACAGCAGCTTAAACAAAGAGTAGAAGAGCAGAACAGATACACAACAAACTGAAATCCTGCACAACATGGACCACAAAGACAGGACAGTATACATGATTGAAGTCCCAGAGATGATAACGAGGGGCTGAATGCGTCCATCGGAGAGAAACCCGTCAGCGAAGGGTCCCCAGCCACCGTTAGCATAGCGCTCTCAGCTGCTAACTGCTAACGGTTGAAACGTAAACGTCTTTAACTGAAAACACTCCACATCCAAAATCAACATATAATGGGATACAATTCATTATAATACAATAATTATAGTACTAATTATTATATAATGTACTGCAATACTATAAGCAAAGCTGTAACCTGTGACTGTTAATCTGTGTACCCTTACACAATTTACCTCACTTCATCTTGTTATACTAACCAAAAATACCACCAATAGCATCAAAAACTTTAAACACACCAAATCACTATTCAAGTGTATGAACAGTTTCTCACAACTCTGTTGAGTACTTCAAACTTTAAATTTGCTAAATATCACACTCAATATTGCTAAATATCAGAACTTGGAACTGGACATGATCAAACTTATCCAGAAAATCAGGAAGTTCAAACATGACAGGAAGTGTCAGCCATGATGGTCTTTCCATCAGAAACAGGGGAAGCACCTGGAGGGGGATGACGTCGCTGTGAGCGGACACAAACAGCAGAACTGGAAAGTCCAGACGAGTGCCCTCAGCCCGGACGGCGGAACTCTGCCCTCTAATAACAACCATGTCATTATGACCATAATCTGACCCTCGTATGACACTGGCCATCACTCTTGATGATGTGTCCGACACAGTTACAGGATGAGTGCCAACATGCGGTGGATAACGGGGACAGTGGGGGTTCTGATGAGGTCGGCCCGGTGTGGGAGTCATGTTCAGGCTGTGACATCCCACTGAGCAGGCTGAGCCAAGGCCAAACATCCCTACACTGCCTGCCCTTCCAAATGGAACATAATAGTGAAATAGAAATGTCTGCTTCCAGTGATAACCACGCTGGTAGATAGTGACGCCAGGGAAACTCCCACACTTTGACATCGATACATCAGGCAGAAGAGAGAAGAGTGCGAGGGCGCAGCTTCTTATTTCCACTCAGCTGCCTCCGAAATGTTGATACTGTATATACGTTTGCATCACTTCAAAGGGCTTATGATTCAATATGCTGTGATGATATATTGGGAGTATTAAAAGGTCCCATATGTAATATTAGTGCGCCTGGTTAACCTCAAAAGAAGGGAGTGTTGGAAATGTGATAAGTTAACCTGTTCTCAGCTGCATTTGAACAGTTATTCTCTTTTAAGCTTAACATTATTATCGGTTCTCATCTATTTTACTGGTTTTATCTGTATCTTTCTTTCACGATGTTGCTGCTGCAGAGGAGCAGAAGAGGGTCAATGAAAAAGTAAACAAAAGGGTTCTGTGGAAAAACTGACTGGATTTCTCTGCATAGAAATATCTGTGCAGGGTGTTATCATGTATGCAGGAAAATAAAGACCATTGTTTGTTTAGAAATGAGATTAGCCAACATGTTTTTTTTAAGTCATCAACTCACTACAATGCAAACTATTTAAACACTTTGGTACAATTTGAAAAAACTGTCCAAACGTCAAGCTACTCCTCAGCTTATTTTTTATGTCGCGTCAAACCCTTGAATTAGCATTTTCATACTTTATGTCGTGATCGATAACAAAATGTGCCATTACCGTCAAATCTATAGATATTTGCTACTACTCAAAATGTGTGGTTCAGGACAATTGTAAAGTGTAAAAGCTGCAGTGAAATGAAGACGATGCCTGTGCCATGGTGAATCGAGTGTGTCCGACAGCCCATGTTTCACCCTTTGTAGAATCTGTCCTGTTGATCTAAGCAGCTCAGCACCATCAATTAGAGGAGAGTGAGTACAGTTCAGCGCATTGGTACACATGCCACGACTCTACTACAAGGCGTTCTTTGTTGCACTCCGCCTCTCTAAGTGCTATGCAGTGTACAGTGTTGGTGCCCCGAAACAAAACGCCCACCTCCATTAGCAGTCAGCCGGCTTTTAGTGAGACAAAAATGTCTCTGGGCATTAGTCACTGTTGCGAAGAATAACATGGTGTTTTATTGGAGGAAAGCTAACAATGAGAGGAAAGCCCTCGCGACACAGTTAGGACGGCCCGGCAAGTTTTCCCTCAAGGTTCCCAAGGCAGAGAAGACTGCGGTAGCGACAGAGGTGGCAGTTCTGAAGAGCAATTAGTCACATTAGGAAATATTTGAGCTGGTTGATAAATCAAATGTTATTCAACTCGTTGCACAGGAGTGTCTGGAGGAGGAATTACACACACACACACACACACACACGCACATACACACACAATATGGGGAAAAAAAAGTGTACTTATGCAAACAATGGCCATGTTAAACCACGTTTACGTTTGGACTGGGGTTAATGGAAAAATGCATCCCCCTCGTTGATAATGTCGTAGATAACTGAGGTGATGTATGGACTTGTCCTAAAAAATTTGAAGGTTTCCACAAAATGTCACCTGTTTGGAAACAGACGTGTCTGTATGTCGCAGCGGAGAAACAGAGCTTAGCCAGCAAAGCTGAGCTTCCCATCCGCTCTGATCCAGAGAGGAATGCAGTGTGTATGATTGTGTATGTCTAGCCTCAAACCCTCAGCCAGGACAGAAGCAGACTGGGAAGTCCCACCCTTTTTGATGCCAGGTCTTTGTAAAGGAGGACGAAAGGTGGTAATTAATGGCTTCAAAGCTGCAGGTGGGACACTTCTGTCCACGACGCCACTAAAACCAGCTGTTCAGGAGGCGGAGGATATATTTCAAATATAACAGTAAGTTAGTAGACCTCTGGAAAAAAGGAGGCTGTATCTCATATTTTGTGAGGAGGAGACTTTAAAAAAAAACAAACAAACTGCATGACCTAAAGTACACCTGACAGGATTTGAAAGTGTCCGAATTAAAGTGGAAAGAGGAAAAGAACGCTTTGGCTGAGAGGACCGTCAGGATGGAAGAAAAGGGCGAGAGACACGCAGGGCTGGAGATAAAGTGAGCGAGAGGTGGCCACTGAGACATTTGCATGGTCAGGGACACAAAAGGGGGCTGCCTACCAGGCCTCCAGTGGAGCATGAAGCCACCAGGGGAGTGTAACAGGAGAGCCCTGGAGCCCCCATACAGACCGCTCACTAACCAACCTGCTCACAGCCTCAAAGGCAGCGGGGCGGACAAAGGCCACAGGTTGCACAGACCTGCCCCGCTGCCAGGTGCCAGGACGCCCACAATAGAGCCTAGTGAGATTTCACTATTGAACTTGCAGTTTGATTCAGCTTTTGATCTGTGCCAGTGAGAAATCCCATCTCATGAGAGACAGAGCAGCGAGGAGGAGGGGGAGGAGGGGGCTTAGATCAGACGACTGCAGGGGGAGCCTTTCTCGGAAGGGCAAACAAGGAGTAAATAAGCACCAAGTCCTAGATGTCTAAGCAAAAGACAATTTATAGTTTGGCACATTGTCGCCTGGTGGCTGACAGTCATGACTGATTTCATATCGAACTGTACAAAAACATTAACGGGCACAAAGAAGCCCAGTGTATGAACACCTGCACACACACTCCTCTATGTACAAATGCATGTCGTATAAGTGTCAGCGTAAAAAGACACATTACAAATGTATCTGTACAGATAAACTTTAACCCCTGAGATCTGCACTGACTCCGTGAGACACAGACGGGTCCGTTAGGTGACAGCGAGGACTACAGGAACGGACATCTGGTGATAAACTGCTTGTATAATTAGAAACACAAACGCTGTACACAGTTGAGGCGACACTGCAGGGTTTTCTTTCAACTCAAATCATTTAAATGGAATTATTCCCATTTAGGAGAAGTATTCTAGAGTCTGAGTACCAACCCAAAATACGTACGATATATAAATACACACAGTTGAACATGTCTTTTAAATAAGACAAATGAACCCCGGAACGGAGTCTCACACAGATTTGATCGATGTCGTCAGTAGGCAACTAATGACTTTGTCCTACAGGATGTAAACAACACTGACAGGATATTGTTCCTCGACAGACCTCTGTGACCCTACAGATAAATGTTATGCTTCATACAATACAATCATTCACACTCTGAAATACTTCATTATGCCCGCGCATAAAGGGAAGCCCAACGAGAAGAAAAAGTGAATGGAGGTCCTTCAACCAATCAGAGCATTGATGAGTAGTGACAGGGAGACAATAGTGACTAACAAAGTCTGCTGATACCTCTGCAGGGTAAATATAGAACCCTGGCGCTCCTAAACAAGTAAAACAAAGATAAAAGGAACGGATTTATTTACTGGGGACCCCATTCTACACTTGTGTACTTCACTGACCCCAGAAAACATTCACTTTAAAGCTTCTTTCTGTTTTTTTTTTTGTTATGTGTGTTTTTTATTAATGGTCAAAGGATTCTTCTCACAACCTCTTAAAACATTAAGAGGTTGCGCTCAGTTTCAACGACAAAAGAAACCAAAAGAAAAGATCAAATGTTTGCTGTTTATGAGCTGTGGTCTCTAATTACCATCGTTAGGCAACTTAACATGATGGTACGTGTCTTTAAATGCTAGTAAGGCTTTGTCAATTACGATTCCACAGTTGTAGAACATGTCGGAGATGGTCGTCTAATCTCTGCGTGGCCTTCAAAGTGACTACAGAGTCGTACAAACAGGCAGGGACCCGGTGTGAGCAAAAGAAAGAAATGTACTTCAACACTGACGCTCCGCTTCCAGCAATGAAATAGATTCACCATTAAAAAAGAAAACTAAAATGAATAGACTACGTCACTCAATACTTGTATTGATCAGAATACATGCACACTAAATAAATAAATAATGAACAAAAATAAACAAACACTCTATATCCGTGTGCTGCATGTATACAAAGATATCTGCTACGTTTTGTCAACAAAAGTATCATCGATTTTACCATGTCTCTATGATCTGTGGGGGGAAAAAAAAGAAGCACTTTTTATAAACGTGCACAAAAACAATACTTAGGTAAAAGACGGGGGGAAAAAGTGACATATTAAAGAGACAAAAACACCAAAAGTCAATGTAAAATGAAGTAAGAGACTCATAACAGTCTCCCAAATGTTCCAGTAAAAGTGCGATCAATGCTTCCGAGCTCATACCTTAATACTCAGGTAGTTGTCACAACTTCGGGACTTTGCTCTGGAGTGCATTTTCCTTAGTGACAGCATTTAGACAGCAGAAAATAAAAATATCACTATGTACATCCAGTGTCATCAATTCCAGGTGTTAAAATCCAGCGTGCACTTGGCTCTGCCGGTACTGCCGAGTCATTGTTGTGATATGGATATGTCCGATATTGCCATTCCTGCCTCTTCTCTTGCTCTCTGGGTGCTTTTGGCGTAAGCAGCTGGAGCAGACTAAACGCCTGTTGAAGCGTGAGAGAGGCAGTTCGCTCCCTCCCTCCCTCCCTCCCTCTCCCTCTGTCCGCTCCCTCCAGCATAACCTCCCCCGCCCCGCTGCCCTGCCGCTCTGCTACTGAAGCCTCTTCCAGCTGGATAAATGCACACACTGCTGCAAACTTCAGTTCCATCACACACACACACAAAAACATTACCTGACCCGCACACACCCCGCACCACCACCACCACCACCATTACACATCAACACTCCACCCAAACCAGTGTCGGGACTCTGACTAACTCCTCTCTGCCCCCCCTGACCCCTTGCACCCCTACCTCCACCGGCAGCTCCCCCCCCCAGCTCTCCTGCCACAATAGTCTCTCTTTGTCCTGACAATACAAATGGACTAGGGTTTCAGCTTATTCTGCTGCTTTTCAAAAGGAAAAAGAAAGGAAGACATCAGCATAGGATTGGTGGTTCAGGTCACTCACTACAATGGCGTTCCCCTTAAACATTGCCAGGGGGAATGCCAATCCTTTACTAGCCGTTACAAAACAGGCGACGTATGTGAGTCATCCTCCTGTGACAGAAGACACACATACGACAGCTTCAGAACAGAGATAGAGAGAGAGATAGAGAGAGAGAGAAAAAGGCTTTTAAGAAGTGCAGTCGGGACAAAACAAACCTGGTAATATCATTTAGACAACGTTCCTTAACACTGACATGCGTAAACTCAAATTGCAATACAAGAAAAACCTCCCTATGACCGAAAGAGAGGTGAGTGTTGTTTTTTTTTAACCTGTGGAATGCAGCAAAGTTATAACGTGTTCGTCTCATCTATTAAAAAAAAAAAAAGAAGAAGAAGAAGAAGCACCTAGAATCTAAACACAGGAAATCCTTGTTGGGGAAAACATGCTCGGTGAGAATGCGGGCTTTGTGTGAAACTGTGAAGATCATATGAAGGCACCTTGTTTACATGGAGAACCCATTGAGCATCAGTAATTAGGTTGGTTTATATTTAGACAGGCACTAGGTTCTGATCAGATGCCATTAGAGCCAGACAACACAATGATCCAAGAGGGACAAGAGACACACTGTCACTCGCTGCACTTCACATGTACTCAACTGGACACACTGCAGTCGCTGTCACGCTGATAACACACACACACACACACACACACACACACACACACACACACACACACACACACACACACACACACACACACA
>JAPTHA010000009.1:9090741-9101087 GCA_029814585.1 Gymnapogon annona
CGTGTGTGTGTGTGTGTGTTGTCTGTTGTCTCTGAGACCACCATTGTGTGTCGGGAGTGTCATCTTGTGTATAAATGTAACTGTAATGTTATCTTGGGAAAAAATAAAGTAAAATAATAATAATAATAATATATTGTATTAATAGTAATAAAATAAAATACTGTAATACAAATACAATATATTTTTTTGAAAAACCTATTGCAGGTTTTATACAAAAATCTCAAGAGCTAGAGAGTGTCCAACTTTTTTTTCTTTGCGTTTTGTTTGGGTTTTTTTGTCTGTGTGTGTGTGTGTGTGTGTGTGTGCGTGTGTGTGTGTGTGTGTTGTCTGTTGTCTCTGAGACCACCATTGTGTGTCGGGAGTGTCATCTTGTGTATAAATGTAACTGTAATGTTATCTTATGAAAAATCCAAATTTAATAATGTAATTTTTGGGGTTTTTTTTTTCGAAATACATTTTGCAGGTTTTATATAAAATTCTCAAGAGCGAGAGAGTGTCGGAGCGCAACAAGCAGCGGATAAAACTGAAGGATTTCGGCTACCTGGGCCTGGTGTGTTTCCTTGAAGAACTCCCCGTAACCATGACCACTGTGCGATGTCTGTACGAGCAGGTTCTCGCCACAGGTAATAGTGAATCATCTCTCTCCTGCGGGCACTGAACACTAAAAATAATGACAAAAGAAAGCTCAGGGAACATTTCTCTGTGAGATGTATTGTGTGAAAAAGCCCAGAACAGACAAAACCATTGTCAGAGGCTGTTCAGTTACCGGCAGTTTGCTCCTTTTTGCCGCTGTACGGGAATACACGTTAAACCCCATTTTGTTGGTGCTCTGCAGATGCCAGTCCTAATTTCAGAGACCTCCTGGCCGTGGTCTGTCTGTCCCATCGAGCTGAGCTTACTGTCCGTTTAGACGTCTGTCGGAAGGTCAGTCCTGCACTCACTAGAGATGAATGTATATGGACGCATATGATGTTTGTGTATTAATGTTTTTGTTTGCATCAGAGAGAGAGAGTAAATGAAAGAAAGTTGTGTGCGTATGTGCATGCATATGTATATGTGTATATGGATTTATATGTATAGGTTTGTATAACTCTAATGGTCTCTTCCTCCATGTACCAACTGACTCTGTAACATCAGTGTGTCTACAGGTGGAAATCAGCTTTAACTACATACTGACACCAGCATCTGTCCTTTAGACTCTATCTATGGGTTAATGCACTGTTGTCCACTGTCCCTGCTCAAATAAAAGCATACCATACCATACCATACCATACCATACCATACCATACCATATCATACCATATCATACCATACCATACCACACCACACCATACCACACCATACGATCCAACATCATCCCATACCATACTATACCAACCATACCATACCATACCATAGCATACCATACTATACTATACCATACCATACCACACCATACCACACAATACCATCCCACACCATACCATACAATACTATACCATACCGTACCATTCCATACCATACCGTAGCGTACCATACCACACTATACCATACCAATACCATACCATACCAATACCATACCATACCAACCATACCACACCATACCATCCCACACCATAGCATACCATACAATACTATACCATACTGTACCATTCCATACCATACTGTAACGTACCATACCACACTATACCATGCAAATACAATACCATACCATACCACACCATGCCACCATGCCATGCCTATACAATACCAACCATACCACACCATACAATCCGACACCATCCCATACCATAGCATACCATACCATACCATACCACACCATACCATACCAATACCTGTAATATATCATACCATACTAATACCAATACCATACTGTACAATACCATATAAAATACAGTATAAATTATAGAATATTTATTTTTTGATTTATATTTACTGTATGTGTTGTCACCTTTGCACTGCAGTCAGTCATGGCTTTGGACACTTGTAGTAAATTTGCACTTTTGTATTTTTCCGTATTTATACTGTGTTGTCAGTTGCCAATCAACGACATTTCGTTGCCAGATCCACTGTGTGTGTCTGTGTGATGACAATTAAAGGAAGTCTTAGTCTATAATACCATACCAATACCAACACCAATACCAATACCAATACCACAGCGGAAGTGTGAGTGTTAAATGTAATAACTGACAGGGTGATAATAGTGTTTCTCTTGTCCTCTTGATATGACCCCAGCTCTTCCATCTGATTTACTCCAACGTGGACTTTGTGAAGCAGCTTGCTAAGCAGCCTGGTTGGCAGGATGTTTTAACAAAGCTCTACGTGAAAGAGTCCTACGAGTCCCGCGCTGCCGGAAACTCCAGCGACAACAGTCCCCTCGACCCCTCGTTCACGCCGTCGCTGCGCAAAGACCACTCCCTGGTCATAGAGGAACCCTGCACGGACCTGTTCCTGAGGTACCGCGACTCGCAGGACATCGAAGACGAAGAGGAGGAGGAGGAGGAGGACGGCGGTCAGCGGGACATCTCCGAGGGCTTCTCCGATTTGTCTCAGTCGCCTCCGAGCGGAGGAGGAGGGCCGCTGAAAAACTTCACCGGCTCGCTGCATTTCAAGTCCTTTGACTCGGTGGACCAGGGCAGTCACTCTTCCTCCCTCTCAAACGCCGTCGACATCACCTCGTCCCGTCCCGATGAAGAAGGCAGAGACTACCATCCTCTGTCCCCCTTTGGCACATCGCCATTCGATTTGGAGCTGGTGGGGATGGGAGAGACCGGCACCAACACGCCTGCCGGCAGTTTGACAAACACACCGTCGCCTCTGGAACACTGCAAGCCCTTCCCTCCGCTCAGACCCAGGAAGAGCTCCAGTCTCTCCAACGTCCTGGACGATACCAGCTATGGGACCGACCCCCCCACTGGAGACACCATCTCCAACACCTCCAACCCACAGGTACACAGACGTTCCTGCTTGTGTAAGACTACAGAATAGAATAGACCTTGATTCATCCCCATGGGGGTGATTCAATTCCATCCACAAATTCAATTCACAGTGTAATTTAAAAGACAATACAAACAAATGTTCATCGACATTTACAACAAGAAATCATATCACTGACATAGTTCCGTTACATTAGTTATTTATTTTGATTTATTCTGGGGCGGTGGCCATTGCAGGCAAGTCACTTGTTGATCATTTCACATTGAATGTAAGGAAGGGGGCGGGGACTAGATCAGCCTCTGCTTCTTTCTGTCCCTTCTCGAACTCTGTATTGTGCATTGACACATACGTATGTCCATTTATGTCAAATGTATTGCGTTTCATCGCTTTTTTTGTGTTTGACAGTTGATGAATGAGTGCATATTTGATTTTGTTTCTTGGATTTCTTTTGTTTTATTAACTCAAAGTTTGAGACAAAGAAAGAAAGAAAGAAAGAATAAATGACAGTGTCTTCAGCCATTGTTGACGTGTTGAGGCGATGACATCGACTGTGTGGTGATTTTTTTTTTTAATATATATATATATATTAGATATATCGGTGTTGATTGTTGTTTTGTGTTACAGCAGACGCCCGAGGAGGAGCTGTGCAACCTTCTAACCAACATCGTGTTTTCCGTGTTGTGGACCGGCAGCGGGGCAGAGGGAGCTGAAGATGTGGTGTGGAGAGAGAGAGGGCAGGTCTTTTCTGTCCTCACCAAACTGGGTTCGTCCTGCCAACTGGTCCGGCCGCCCGATGACATCAAACGCAGGTCAGTAACGCAGATCTGAACGAGGAACAGTGAACCTCTCTGATGGCGGCAAAAACAAACGGCACCACACCTTCAGCTTTGCAACCTTTGGTTTATAGTACTGTTTACATTGATGTGTAATATTTACACTGTTTATAGTACTGTTTTACATTGATGTGTAATATTTACACTGTTTATAGTACTGTTTTACATTGATGTGTAATCTTTACACTGTTTATAGTACTGTTTTACATTGATGTGTAATATTTATACTGTTTATAGTACTGTTTACATTGATGTGTAACTGTTGCACTGTCCATCTTATTTATTGCCTTATTTATATTGACTGTATGTGTTGTCCCCTTTGCACTGCAGACACTCATGGCTTTGGTTTTACTCCAGCAATTTTGCACTTTTGTATTCCCCATATTTATTTATTTGTGTTATCAGTTGCCATTCTATTACATTTCGTTACCAGATATGTGTCTATGTAATGACAAATAAAGGAAGTCTAAGTCTAAGTCTAATTAGCGTCCAAGAACATGGTGGATCTCAATACTCAGTCTGTGAGTTTCCTCTCTATACTTCACAGTCTGTTGGAGATGATGCTGGAGTCGTCGCTGTCGGACCTGAGGGACGCCCAGGGAGTGTCTCTGCCTTTCTGCCCGAGCCTCGTGAGACTCCTCAGGCTGCTGCAGGACTTCCTGTTTGCCGAGGGAACAGACAACCACACACTGTGGAGCGAAAAGGTATATCTGAGTAGAAGGCAGCTGGATATATTGACTTCCAGGTTTTTCTCTTTCTCCGTGGGTCTCGGGTCTGTGCAGTCGATGAAGTTCTGCCCAAACCTTACTTATTTACTGTATCTCCTCTTCAGTTTAAAAGTCCTTTGTTTGGAAAACGCAGCAAGATAAGGAACCACTTCTGCCACAGAAAAAAAAATGGCCTCACTGTCAAATTAAAACACATTTTGTGCACAGTGTTTCAATGTTTTATAGTGACGTACAAATCTTTATCATGGTGATATTTGGATTTTGGATTATTGTGTTTACACAGCCTGACTTTATATCAGTACAAGTTAAAATGGATTTTGTATTCACAGGCGCACAGGGTTTCAGTTTTTCATGTCAGCGTTGGATAAAAGAACAAATCATTATTATGGTGATATATGGTTTTACTATGTGTGTACAGTCTGACTTCATACCAGTTTAAATGGAATTTGTATTTAAGAGTGATGTACAAATGGTTTTTGTAGCATGCGCAAAAGTAGAACAATGTTACAATAATAAACATTGTGGGTCCTTGGGCAAGACCCTTCACGCTACTGCCGACTGTAGCCACAAGTGGGCGTGTGTCTCCTTGTGCCAGTCCCAAGCCCGGATAAATACAAGGGTTGTGTCAGGAAGGGCATCTGACGTAAAAACTCCTGCCTAATCAAATATGCGAATTGGATTGGCTGTGGCGACGCCACAAGGGAAAAAGCCAAAAGAACTCATCATCATATCCTTTTTTTAAAATTCTCTTATTAATAATTTTCTTAAGACCAAAAAATATACCCTTTTCCTTTCTATTAAAGGATGTAGGGCCCATTTTTCCTATAAAAAACCAACACGCTAGTCGATATAAGCTCCACACTGTTACATACTGTTTTCAAACCTCGTGGCTTTGACTGATTTTATTTATGTCTGGGAATTCAAGAAACTTTCATTTGATGATTATTATATTTGCGCTTGAAACTGTATTCATCCCTTTCCAGGCATGTCGCGTTTTGAGGAGGCCTGTCGTATGCTGAGTGGAGTAAAGGGTGTGTGATAAAGATGTCAAGAAGCATCAGCCTGAATGTAAATAACAAATACAAAGCGGCTGCAGCCGGGTGTGGCCCCTGTCACTTTTTTTATTGAACAAGGGAAGGTTGGTCGGCCTCTGTTGCTGAAGGGTGGAGAACCACGGCAGGTTTTAGGGAGTATGCGAAACATCTTTTTGAATGCAGCTTGAGGTGCGTGCCCCGAATGGCTGCAGGCTGTCGTCAACGTGGTGAAGGTGTGGGAACTGCTGTGGCCTTTTGTTTGGTCCTTTGTTGACACTCTCCTGTTGTGTTGCAGATCTTTGAGGGGGTGGTGAACCTGCTGGACAAGTTACAGGCTTGGCACAGCACCCCCAGCAGCCCCGGAAACACCGAGCTCAAGGAAATGGCTCAGATTGGCCTGCGTATCATCACCGGTTACATCAAACAGCAGCACTCGCAGGTCAGCTGCACTCACACCTGCCACAAACCCAGAAATATGTCTCCCCTCTGCGTTTCCCAATGTACGGGGTGAAATATCTGCCTTTACTGGAAATAAATTCAAAAGGGATTTATTTAACCATTATTTATTTAACCTGATAAGAGAATTCAGATAAAGCCTGTTCAGAAATACCAAGCCTTCTATGGGTTTCTTTTGAAAGGCATTGGAGTCATTCCTCTCGGGGAGTGTCCTGAATGAAAGGGCAGCTCCGCTCTCAGCCGTGACTGCTACAAATGTTTTACAGTCGGATTATGGGATTGAGTGCTTTCAAATGAACTGACCTCCCGTCAAACACCACTGCCTGTCTTCATGTCAAGTTGTTCGACGTCACCTTAAAACCATTGTGTGTGTGTGTGTCAAAATGCCAAAAGGTTTAAAGGAAAGAGTGAAATTGCATTACAGTTGTGCATCTTTGGGGGAATGACATGAATCTGCAGCTACTTTAGATGTGAGACCACGCATTTAAATGTAAATAAAAGAAACATGAAGCACTTTGAAGCAGATAACTCATATTTTCTCCAGATGAGGGATTAAATTGTGATTTAAACAAGTAAAAACGAGAATAATAGGATAGAGATATTAGTTATCGGTAACTGTTAAATGCTCCCATCAAACATTACAATGAAATGTATCATAAACATATAGTTTGCCTTTTTTCCAGCCCTGACTTGAGGCTATTTTTACACCCAAACAACGCAGATAAAGGCCATAGCATTAAACCTATCATTTACTTCAAATGAAAGGGAAGTGTGATAGTTGGAACTCACTGATATCTTTGCGTTTCCTCACTATTAACCTTTAATTATGGCCTCTTATTTGCCAGTTAAGTAACCATCAGTCTGATACTGTCCAGACATTTCCACTGTGAATAGCAGGCCCTCATAGTTATTATTCCGCTGAATGATTATCTCTTCATGACAAAGTTGTTATGGAGCGTTAGCATCAAGTGCCACCGATAAATACAAGTGTTTTTTCAACAGAGCATTAAAGGTGAGAAACAACTCTGTGAACTTGAACCAGAGGACAGAGCAGCAGAGGGCAGTAAAAAACAACGAAGCAAAACTAATTAAAAGTTGGATTTATTCTCATTATAACTTTAGCAAACCTTTTCTGAGCACTTCACTGACACACACTCACAGCAAAAAAATATATCCTGTCTATAATCAAGTTTTTTACTGAAAATAATACATATTCATCACCATTTTGTCAGGAAACCCTTTGGTCACTGTGTATTTTTATTTATCGTATATTTGTTGGTACAGGAAAAAGTATGTAGCGTAGGTGACTGTCACAGACTAAAGCTTTTACTACCTTGTGTAACCTGCAGTACCGGTTCCCAGCCGGGCTTTTCAAAATCCAAACGAAGTGCACTGGCAATCACCATAATATGCGATATGAGTACAGTTACAATACAATACAAGAGACAAAAGAAAGTGTGTGAGTTATGCTTATGTCATTATTGGTCCCAACTTGAGTTGTCGGACCTGATTTGCCTCTCGTCTCTCGTCAGGTGTGTGAGATGGCCTACGTGAAGCTGCACACTCTGCTCCAGACGGTCCTGTGTCTGAGCTGGGAGGAGGTGTGCTTCTTGCTGGGGCAGCTGGGCGCCCCTCTGTGGCCGGGCGGGGTAATGGACGGCGCCGACTGTGGAAAGACGGAGACTTTCTCCCAACTGGTTCCCATTGTACGAACGCTGCTCGACCAGCACGCCGACCCCGTCACTCTCCAGAGCCTCCTGCCCAACCTGCCCATCACCAACGGCAGCACCACCTTCGCCCAGGACCTGAAGACCTACTGCCACACGCTGGAGTGGCAGGGCTTCTACCTGCAGCAGGTCAGCGTGGGAAAAACAGATTGCGGAGTCACTCTTTTTAGGGACGTGGAGAGGGATCTCCTTTGTAATATTTGCTCCGACTGATAAAGTATAATCTCACCATTCAAAGTGGGATAAGTAGCATCTGTTCTTTGTCACGTTCTCCGTCAGACCTGTTACCTCCCAGTGGGTGGTTGGAATGTGATAGGAAGTTGAAAAATACGATATCAAAAGTTATATGTGAAAACAATCCTACACCCTCAGGTCTACTCTGAGTGCATTTAAAACAAAAAATAGTTTATGCCGATACTTGAAACTGACATGTTTTACAGACTGATACCAAACAGACGCACTTCTCACTCGCTGGGAGGCTGATTTATCATTGTACTGTGTGACAGTGCACGTTCATAAATCGGCCCTGTTTAGATTAGTTTTGTATATGCATCTTGCAATACATTCAGCTGTTAGGCATATCTTTGGCTCACGCAAGGGTTCTCAAACACGGCCCAGACCGATCCCACAGCCACTGTAGGGGCACTTACCATATATGTATTTAGAGTATATTTATGTAGAGTTTATATATGTTTTATAGGGTAAGTCTGCGGGTGTTTTTTTTCTCTGTGCAACACTCTAATAGTAAAAATGGGGAAGAAACCAAAGGGGTAGGAATATGCAACAGTCCTGTTATTATACAACAAATAAAGAGGAGGAAACTGTTAGTGAAATGAGGAAGCGTTGAGCTGTCTCTTGTTTTATGCAACAGATTGTCTGACGAGAGACAGGAAACCTGACATAATCAAAATTATAGCTCGTGTCGTAATTCTGCGGGATGAGTTTTCATTGTTTGTAATTATTCTATATTTTTTAAAATGTTTTATTTAGAGTTTTCATAAGACAGCAATACAGTTACACTCATACAGCACAAGGCGACACGCCCAACCCATAATGGCAGGGTGAGAGACAACAGACAAAACACACACACATAAAATACACACAAGGACAAAAAACACCAAGTAGGTACAATGACAAAAACAAATAAACAAACAAAAAAATATAAATAAGTGAACTGCATGAGTCACAGAGAGACACACGTTGACCTCACACCTCCTAAATCCTCCACAGGTTCTCTATTATTTTTTTTACATTGTTTTTAACATTTGCTGCAAAGTGACTGAATCAAATGGGTCCGGACAAATGAACTGGACTTTAGTCGTTCCCTGGTTTGGACACGTATCGAGAAAAAGTACTGAAAAATATTTGCGTTGGCAGAATACAGCCCCAAAGCTGTTGGTGAAATGAATTTAATGAATTGTTATTATGTTGATATAAATGTGTTTTTTGTTGGGGTTTTTTTGGAGTTATATGTGACTTATCGTTACCTCCTGCTACAGGTCCAACCAACCATGGAGCAGTATGAACTGGACACATTTGGGAGAAGCCATGATATCATGTCTAACTTCTGGAACTCCTGCTTCGATGACCTGATGAGCACGGCCTTCAGACGGGACAAAGACAGATCTGACAGCAAAACCAAATTTCAGGTGTCTGCACATGCACTTCCACTGTTCCACTGTTGTATGTGAGCATATATGTGTATATATCAGTGTATGCATGTATGTATATATACAGTATATATTGAATACTGTATGTGTGGATGAATGTGTATACATAGTGTATTCATTATGTATATACATTGTACATGGTATTTTTATGCTGAATCATATATTGCTATACATCACTATATTTTTTTTGTTGCATATGGTTCTTTGTAAATATTGCTCTTCCTTAATTTCTTCTTTAATCTTTTTCTGTCACAGAGACAAAAAACCCAAATAAATTAAAAAAAACTTTCTCTAGGGTTGAATAAAGTATTCTTATTCTGATTCAAATCCTTCAGTCTCCTGATGTGTGTATATCTGTGTGTGTGGAAACAGGAGGTGATCTTTGACCCTTACCTGAAACGGGTCAAAAGTGAGAACAACCGGTACCTGAGCTGGCAGAAGCAGAACCTGGGACAGCAGGGGGTGGTGTTGCAGCACTGGCGAGCTCTCTACAGGCTGCTGACCAGCGAGAGAGGAGGATGGGCCAACAGGTCTGACAACATATGCTGCGTCAACAAAAGCGTTTATTTTAAAATGGCACTGATCTGTGAGGGATCGACCTCTTTTGGGTTGTAAGCTGCTAATAAAGCATCTCTGTATTAAAAAGGGGGCAAGAAAGCAACATTAGTAAGGACGGGAGATTGCGTTTGTAGAGTAAAATGCAGTTTAACATGAACAAAAAGGTGTATAAAACAACATTAAAGTGTAGAATAAATATGTACCTCTACAAGGAAAGGTACAAACGAGAGCAAAACAACAATAACAGAATTACAGACGCAATAGATTATTCTTATTATTTCATTATTAGAGGGTTGATTTGAACATAATATTAAAAGTAAGAAAAAATCAATTAAAAAATCTGCTGACAGAAGTTTAACACATGTTCAAAAGGAGTTGGCAGAAGTCTAAACTTATTAAATCCCACCCCTTATTCCTGCATTAT